>JAPEKL010000003.1:61949087-61960819 GCA_028877455.1 Bagre pinnimaculatus
AGTTAGATTACTCGTTACTGAAAAAAGTAACGGCGTTAGTAACGCCGTTTATTTCAACGCCGTTATTCCCATCACTGATCACCTGTCCCTCTATTTAAGCTTCCCTCACACACACCAGTGCAAAGTATTGTTCTGCTGTCTCAGTTCATACCAAGCCTTGTATCTTTCTGACTGCCTTTCATATTTCTGACCTTTGCTATTTCTCTCACATTTTCGCTCTTTGTCTTCCCTCTATCACGTTGTTCACCGATCGCCCGACCCTTGCTAGTTTACCGACTCTGATTCCAGTCTCTCGTCTTGGCTTTGTTGATGGTTTGTATCCCGCTGTCTTCTGCACATAAATCCGTAAGTGCCTGCATTCTAACAAGAAGCCTCTGAGAGTGGTGTTGAGTGTAGATGTTCATGAGAAACAAAATGCTCTTACACGCAATCTGCAAAGAGAGAGCGTGCTTTACCCAGAATGCACTATTCCAAGCATTGTTGAAGAGAGACCGGAACATTACCAGCAACCAAGATTTATTTCCAGACTGTTCTCAGCTTAATAATGGAGTTTTAGACTGTAATATTTTAAGTTCAGTAATTTTGTTTCCTTTGTAAGATTTTTGTATGTATAAACTGATGTGAGTTCAATAATGCTCTTGTATTTTAGGAGACAGGGATCTTGGTGCAGTTTGTTGCTTACAGGCTGATCTGAATTTAGTAATGCGGAGTGTTTTAATGTTTATAAACTGATATTTGAAATCAGTAAAGCCGTGCTATTTTAGGACAGTTCAATGATTTAAAGATTTATCTGAGTTCAAGAATGCAGTGTTTGTTTTAGGAGAGCCTGCTGTCTGAGCTGCATAGCATCACAAAGGAGTATGAAGAACTGAGGAAGAGTGCAGCTCTGTCCATCATGCAGCTCCAAAAAGAAAAGGTATTACCCCTCCACTGATGAATTTCCAGCTTTAACAAGCACACGCAGTATTACAACAGGACTGTTAAATTCAGATGGAAGCTGTTATTGCTGTGTTGCAGGCTGAGCTGCTCTCTCACGTAGATGACACCAAAAGCTGTTATGAAAGAGTATGTAAATTAATACACGTTTTAAAATTTGCTGTGTACACTTTTTTTAAGTGTGTGTTTTAACACAAGGCTGTGTTTGTGTGTGGTTCTGTATGTGCATACTGCCTCCTGCAGGTTTGTTCAGAGAATGCAGAACTAAAAGCAAGACTTGAAGCCTTCTTGAAAGAAGCCAACTCCAGACCATGCTCTAGTTGCAATGGGAACACGGACACACACGGCTCACACACACAAACGAATGCATGCAACTCACATACAGACACGCACTCCTCACACACACACACGGTCACCACTAACACGGAAATGCTTCTTGTGTCACACAGCGTTCGTCAACAGTGCACCAGCGATCTTCCTCAAGGTGAGGGAAATGTGCACACACAGATGATGAAGCTTATGATGATGAAGAGTATTATAATGATGATGATGATGATGATTGTGGTGGTTATTATGATGTTGAAGTTTATTATGATGAAGATGATGGCAAAGTTTATGATGGTCATTATGATGTTGAAGGTTATGATGATGATGGTTATTATATTGATGTTGATAAGGGTTATTATGATGACAAAACTTATGATTGATGAAAGTAATTATTATGGCAGTGAGGTGTGGAACATACAGTCATACACTAAAAAGGAAGACTGGAGACACACCAGACACTTCTGTTAACATGCACGCGCACACACACACACACACACACACACACACACACACACACACACAGAGCCCCATATGGTACCAACAGGTCTTACCTAAGGTGGTATAACTACTAATTTTGTCGATAAAAGATTGTAGATAAAATCAAATTTTAGAAGAAATGTTTTGGCTCCCCTGCGATGACCTGGTGACTTGTCCAGGGTGTACCATGCCTCTCACCCATAGTCAGCTGGGATAGGCTCCAGCTTGCCTGCGACCCTGTAGACCAGGATAAGCGGCTACAGATAATGGATAGATGGATGTCTTGGCTCAAACTATGCATTCAACCAGTGCATGATCCCTGTTCAGAGTACCTATTTATAGTGATATTTATGTCTTTCAAAAGGATTGCTTATAACCCATGGTAGAGTGGTGGCTGTATCCCTGCTCTCAGCTAGGGGTGAATTTTAAGATCGATCTTATCAGAAATGACCAGTTGGGCCTTTTGGTTTTCAGTTTTATGCACTTGCCTTCAGACCTAGTACAAACTCTGGTGCAACCAGATCCTGCTGTTAATTAACCCCATAAACTCCCAGGATGCATCAGTGACTCCCATAGGGGTGGGAAGTAACAAAATACAATTATTACAGCATTACAATGCTACATTAATCAATTATACCATGCACTAAAAGGCTCCAGTTGAAATTATGGATCCTCTGAGGTGACTGGTATAGTAGTATTTTGTGAGCGGCACAGCCCTAAAGAAAATATTACTATGCTAGTCACCACAGAGAACCTATAATTCCCGGAGCTTCTCAGTGTATGGTAAATTTGATTTATATGCTTCATCAAAAAAAATTCCAAACTAAAACTGTTAACCACAAAGAATTAGCAATAAACCTGAAAAAAAAAAATCAGAGGTCCAACTCTGCCTCACTAGGCATGATCATGATACGTAGATCTACTCACACAGAAATGCTTACGGAGTCACAACTATAATTCGAGTTGGCTGTAGAGCTTGAAATTGTGACGTCAGTTCATGGTAGATCCAGAATATTCCATTACTGACTCACACCATATCCATTATTTTTAATTTTTGACATCACAAGATACATTGCTTAATCAATGATGGAACTATTTTATGTCACATGAGGTATCCTTGGCCAATCCCTGCATGGGAATTTTTTTTGACGAGGGATAGAATTCTTTCTATTAACATGTATATGTAAAGTCATGAAGTGACTTTTCAACATCAGACAGCTTCAGGGTATAAATGATGACCTATATTCACAACAATATAATGCCCGTGTTACTATAATAAGTTTGTAAATGTATGCATTTCTGTTTTTTAATTTTGAAGCTTGTTAGTTTTTATGATACCAGATTATAATATATGTTATAGGAAATTATGTTCTTTGAATTGTCTCTGTCCCCCTTAAAGATAAAGGGAGAGAGTGTTGCTTTAGCTCATGCTCTGGCTTCCAAGAATCATCTGAACCGTCCGAGCCGACTTCACACACCTGCCACTGTGAACCAACAATACACAAACCTAACCTCTACAAACAACTGTGAGTATAATGCACACGCGGCTACGTACACACTCACTCTCTCTCTCTCTCTCTCTCTCTCTCTCTCTCTCTCAAGAGCATACAGACATGAACAAATCATTCATCATGTGAGTTTGAAATCATAGAATAAGACACAGATATTATTGCTTACAAACCTAAAATTAAAACTCACTTTGAAGGATGCTTATCTATGGCCTTTATAACATGTTCATAAGTTGTATCATTCATATAACAAAGTAATGCTGGATGATTTTCTGAAGTTAAAGCTTGTGAAGTGACCAAGGTTTTATGTCTTTACATGAAACAGAGAAGGAGAAAAAAACCCCTCCGTTATCATGGGTTGACAATGAGATTGTTGATATTTTTATACTTATGAATTATTTAATTAATTTCTACCAAAAACACATTACTTAGTGATTGAAAACAGTGTTGTAATGGCAAATTTGATTAACACTTTAGTTTGATGGCATTACAAATCTATTGTCCTGAGATATAGACATCATAAATATGTGAAATTTTGTTGAAATGCTGCTTGAAGTCAAGTAGACCACCAACCTTTCCGGAGAAGAGTATTCAATAACAAATACTTCACAGGGGATTTCTCAACATTTCATGAACTGTTGTTGGGAAAGGCAATGCAATAACTTCCATGATAAGGTTAAAAAAGTCAACTATAACCTTTTCAGTCGACCCATAAAGATAATTCAGGGTTCATTTTTCTTTATTTCATTTTTAAAACATGAAATATACTTCAGAAAATCCATCTCACTGGTTTTGATAGAAAGCTTAGGGGAGAGCAGGGAGACTTGGGACATGTTTACAGCTTTTGTAGTGTGTGTGAAATTCTTTGCAGGTCGCATCACATTCATACTGCATTAGAAAGAATTTACTGTACCCTCTTACCACAACATGAGTTTCTCAGCTTGTCACATACACTGGCCTTCAGGACTCACTTTCTCTGTTATTATTTTTGCAGGGAGACATGAGACACTGAGGGGGAACATTATCCTTCAGACGTAATGTGTACAATTGTACACATGAAGTTCCATAGTGTTTTTCCTTGTGTCCGAAGGGGTTAAGTTGGCAGACTTGGGACATAGTGTGGAGACATGGCACAAAAATAAAATACCTAGCTTAATCGTACGTTTGTTATTTATGATCAAAACTTGTCCCATATGAACTGTATGAACACACAATGCTGATACAGTGATGGAAAAATGTCAGTTTACCCAAAACCTGACTCGACAAAACAGTTCCATTCTCAAGAAGGAATGAAATCAGGTTAATCGTCATGCAGGGACACGCCCACATTTTTAACAAATTAATTCAAGGAGGAGAAAAATACACGTTTTGGTCAACAGAAATATTGAACTATACAGGCCTTACTGCAGGGTCCAGCTTCATGGCTCCAAAGGAAGTCCGTTACTCTCAGGGGCAATATCGAACTTCTGATGTCATCTAAAATCTGATTGGTGGAAATTAATTTATGCGAATACAAACTGTCCCAAGTCTCTCTGCTCTCCCCTACATAAAACCCTGCTATATAAAATATGTATTCAGTGCTTATAAATGTTTTATAGTGGCCTATTGTAGTTATTACCCTTCAAAAAACCCTGCAGTTTTAGAAAAAAACAACTTCTATTACATATATTTCTTTTTATTCTATCCACATTCACTGGATATGAGCAATCACACGCTCTGATTGGCTACTCAACTACTAGGATATCAGCTCATATACTGTGAGTAGAGAAAAACAAAATGGTGGAGTGTGTTGCTGAACCAAGCGAGGACAAAATAAAAATCCTCCTCGGAAACAAAACCCCCAAAATTTCAAAAACGCAACAAAATATGAAATAAAAGTATTTGATGGTGAGAACTTTTTTTTTCAAGAATTATCACGTTTTTCAGATTCCTCCTGTCATTTCGCCGGTTTTACATTCTAAACAGAAATGATTTTGTCGGATGTTTTGTATAAAGTTTTTATTTATCAAATTTGCAAAAAAAAATGCTCTGTTTCTCAAAATCCAGTGAAAGTGGATAGAATAAAACAATTATTCCACTCAATCTCATCGTACATGGATTATAGACAATTCGGTGCTACACACCTCATCACCTATCAGCTCATGTACGACTTGATTTCATAGAATAACTGTTAAATGTAATTTAATTCACATTAATGTACTGGGTATTTTTATTCTGACATTTTAGTGAGTATAATTTTTATCTCTTTTAATAATTTTTTTTAAATCTTCTTTTTTAAAGTGTTTTAGTCAAGTAAGATATTGTTTTTGTCTTGTTTGTGTGTATGCAGAAGGAGGGAGCACAGTCTGTTGCTGGACGTGATGCTGGTGCTGTACAAAAGAGAGTGGTTCCTTCAGGATGCCATGCCGTACGTCCGACGCACTCTCAAAAAATGTGGCCTCACTCTGGAAGACTCAGACTGAAGGCCGTGTTTTCTGTGGTGGTGGGAAAGTATGTGATGAGATATTTTATCTTGATCTAAGTGCTGCTTTTGATACCATAATTCATGATATAACCATTTCTGTGTGTCAGCTATTGGTGTTCCAGATTTGTGGCAAACACACATCTTGTACTGGAACTGTGACACTGGGTGTTCCTCTGGGATCGCTCCTTGGCTCTGTCCTCTATTATTTAAATGCTATTTTTGGGTCATATTATCTTCCATATTTGTAATACTGCTCAAAGAAAAAGCTCCACAGACTTTCCCATGTCTTTATAACCGTTTGTCTTGATTACTGTAATTCCTTTTTTTATTGGCATTCCAACAACAAGCCTCACATAGCTTTTTCCCCTTAAATCTATTTAGAGCTCTTCCTCCCATTCATGTACTTACAGGGTTAGACAGATCACTACCCCAGGCATCCAGGACAAATGGGTTATACAGTTATTCATTTTTGATCCAGTGGTCACCAGTGGGTTTTTTTCCTCCTTCTTCTCTCTTCCAACAAGCAGAGAAAGGAAAAACAAATGCTTGTCCTTATATTTATCCTCAACCCCACTGAAGACTTTTGGGATGAACTGGAATGCCAAGACCTCCTCACTTGACCTAATGCTTTTGTGGCTGAATGAACACAAACCCCCAATAGCCACATCCTGAAGTCTAGTAGAAAGCCCTCCAGTGCTGTAGTCTAGTTTTTTGAAGTGGGTATGCTGTTATACTCGTACTCACCCGTCCCAGAGCAACACGTCCTGGAGTGACACCCGTCTTGAAGCAACACCTCAAGGACCATCACACTTAATGTACATTGAAAGTATTCTGAAAGACCGGGGCTGGATCATCAACATGTCAATTTATTATACACAACACAAGTCTTTGCACAAGACATTAGCAATAACAATAATTAACAATTTGTTGATATATATAAATGAATATTCCTGCAGTTCTGTCACCAACACTCATTTATTACAGAATATTATGAAAAAGCACACTTACCTTCAAAACCATTGTCGAAGAAAAACAAGAAAAAAACCAGTCTTCTGCTATTACAGTTGTGTTAATGATAATGTATGCTAATTTCACTTATCAGGTAATGTTATGCTAGCGTCGGGCTCATACTATGTAGGATGGCCTCAGTCTCATCTGGTGCTTTTTCTTCTCCAACCTTAAAGTTCATGTCACTCGAAGCAGCAGTAGCTTCACAGGCGAGCTTTTGAAAACACTCGGAGTGTCATTTGACTTTGTTTTTGCTTCATCATTCAATTCTGTGATTTGCCTTCGTTAATTTTCTTGTGTTCAAATGAGATTGACCACCAAGCAAGTACATTGTTGTTACTTGGCAACAGGTCACAGGCGACAGAAGCCCCAGAGGTCCAAGAGGTCAGTGCTGACAGACGATGATTTTAATGAATGGAAGTATGAAAGCTCTGTCACAAAATGATGTTATGTATTCTCGCACATTTTTAAGAGGGTATATGCAAGTCACTGACCTTTCCCAGTGGATATATGGTGTATACCTGCGTATCACGTAGACTACACCACTGAAGCCCTCCCAGAAGACTGAAGGATATTATAATGACAAAAAAGGAACTGAAGCTGTAATGGGGCATTCAACAAGCACTTGGAAATGATTGGTCTACTTTTGGCCATATAGTGTAACTCTTCTTTGTACAACACTCAGTCACCTCGAGGTTGAGCATAATGAGAAAATGAAGTGCTACTCAAACTTGAATAACATCTTTTAGGGATGGTTGAGTTGATACTGATGTATTGATACAATTATCAACACTGTATTTATGCTTTGTATATGAGCGAGAATGTAACTCTTCCACCATGTCCCCCACACAATGTATTAACTGATATGTTTGAAAGGGGTAAAAAAACCCTGCAAAATGTGATTCATGCCAGAACTGTATTAGGTACTGTGGCAATATCACAGACCTAATTAAAGGTGCTGACTGCAAAGTTGAATTTTGGGTAAACATTTTCTATTTCTGTTGCTGTTGAAGTTTTGGGGTGTTTCACTGCTGCAGACACCGTGTATCCTGCGTGTAAATGTTTTACCGAGATAAAGTGTCCCGCATTGTATGATTCTGGGGATTGGCGAAGCAAGTGAGCAACATCATGTGATGACCGTGGGGCATGCTTGACCTACTTTTAACCAAAACAATTTGGCATGGGCAAACACGGCGGACTCCGTTCTCCTACCAGCTAAAAGCCAGCGTAAAAGAAAAGTAAAGCCTGCCTAATGAGTGCAAATGCAAGATAGAGCAAGGTTAGATGACATTATTTTCTGGACAGATGACTAAATCATTCTAGCTCGTGCTTAGCTATCTTAGCCTTAGAATGGATGGGCTCAACTCCATGGTAGCGAGTATGGAGTTGTTTGGGCCTTTCACGTGACGTCATTGTACCTGCGGTTTTGTTTATCTGGCCAAGCTTTGTGTTGGACGTTGACCGGCACAAGTGTACACGAGTGATTGTAAGCCCAATTCAGGAAACATTTACAGATAAAGTTGTAGAAGTTCCATCTAAAAGAACAATGCCAGAGACCTGTAGTGCTTTTGTATGCAATAATGGACATGAAGATAAGCCTGGTTTAAATTTTCACTGCTACCTGAAGAACCCAGAAAGATGAGAAAAATGGCAATTCAGTTACCTTCCAGCCAGTGTAGTGTTAGCAAAGGCCAGTACTAACGCAGTCAAGCCAATAATTTATTTTATTATTATTATTATTATTATTATTATTATTATTATTATTTTCCCTGTGTAATTTACTTGTTTACTTTTTTTTGGAACTTCTTTTTATTTCCATTTATCATGTGCAGTCATATATCTTATATACAGTACAATAAAAACAAAGCAAGTATATCCACAGGTACGAAAGTCTTGAAAGAGTCATTAGTCCATGGGTCTCCAATCTTGCCCATCATGTGCAGAGTGAAATGAGAATCTATACCAAGAGTCAACATACAATTAGAGATGTTCCAAAACTGGATTGATCCACAACCTAGAAACACTTTGACATTACTCCGCAAATGGCCATTTTCAGTCTTATTCAAGGTGGGGAGAAAATAAATAAATAAATAAATACAATGACACAAAAAATAAATTTAAAAAATGATTAAATAAATTAAAAAAAAGACCCCCTCCCCCCAAAAAAAAAAAATTATATTAAATTAAAATGCAAGGCAACTGGGGCCCATTTATTTATGAAAGCATCTATTTTTAAATGTAGTGATGCAGTCAAGTATTCCATATTGTAAACATCTTGGATTCTTTCTCGCCATTGTATTATTGTTGGGGAGTGTGGTTTTAACTAGGAGACTGTAATTACTTTGTTTGCTATCAGGAGAGGAATTCTCAATAAATCTCCCTGGTTATTTTCTTCAAGATCCTCTGGTAATATCCCTAATATGAAATATTGTGGTTCTAGTGGCATGTATATTGATAGACATTCCTTAATTTCTTTTTGTACATTTTTCCAGTATTCTGAAAGTATTGGGCAGTCCCAAAAAATGTGTATGGTCCCCCACCATACCACATCCTCTCCAGCATTGTACTGAGGTATTGCTCCATTTTGACGTAATCTGTGGGGTCCTAAAGTACCTCATTTTAATCTTCCATCCAAACCCTTTCCAGTTAGGGCAACTGGTTATTTTATGTCCATGGCTACATGAATTTTCCCAATGTTCATCAGAAATTATAACGTTCATCTCTATCTCCCATTTTCCTTTGATGTCCAGATGGTTTTTTTAATTCATCTTGTTATATCCTATAGATGTGTGATATGAATTTTGTTTTAATTGCGCCTTCAATGGTTGAAATAAAGAAATGTTCCATAACAGATGCTGGGTTACAAAGGGTCTCCCATTCTTGATGTGAGTGTAAGTAATGTCTTATTTCTAAGAATCTAAAAAAAATCCTGGTTTGGTAAATCAATTTTGTTCTGGAGTTGTTCAAATGATCTAAGAGTATGTCCCTCAAACAGCTGGTATAGAACCACTAAACCTGCCTCTTCCCATCTCTTAAAGCCTCCATCAAGTCCAGCTGGGGGGAAATCTATGTTGTTTGCTATCCTTACAGCCCTGGATATTGTCATAGGAAGATGCAGTTTTTTTTTCTCACAGTTGATCATATTTTTAGAGTATTTTTTTTATCCAAATATTATTAATTTTCCCCTTTCCCCACTGATCTTGGTTCAGGAATGGGATTGAGTCTAATGGCATATCAGGACAATCGCTCTGTTCCATTCCTATCCATATTGTATCAGTGTCGCGGGATATCCAAGCAACCACTGACTTAAGTTGAGCTGCCCAATAATACATTTTCAAGTTAGGAAGATCTAGACCTCCATTGGCTTTTGGGCATAGTAGTCTTTTAAATTTAAGTCTGGGTGCTTTGCTATATAAATTTTGATAGCCATTTATCAATTGTATTGAAGGTGGAGGTTGAGACATATATGGGTAGTGACTGAAAAAGAAAAAGTAATCTTGGTATAATGTTCATCCTTATCGCCTCTATTCGCCTTATGAGGGATAGTGGTATAATTTCCCATCTTGCAAGGTCCACTTTTATTTGGCCCATCAGTTTGCCATAATTAAGTTTAAATAGTTTTGCTAAATCTGTTATTATGATTCCCAAGTACCTAAAACCTTGTGACCAACGACAGTGAAGTCTACCTGATAACTGTGTGGGCCAGTTTCCATTTAGCATCATTGCCTCTGATTTTGATTGGTTAATCTGATAACCAGAAAGCTGTCCATAGCTTTTTAATGTATCCATTAGTGAAGGAACAGAGGCTATTGGGTCAGTTATATAGGCTAATAAATCATCTGCATAGAGTGATGTCTTGTGTTCTCTATTACTCATGTCTCTAATACCTTTAATGTCCACATTTTGTCTTATGGAGGCTGCCAATGGCTCAATATTTATAGCAAAGAGCAGGGGAATTAGGCAATCTCCTTGCCTCAAACCCCCCCCCCCCCCACGGTATGTCCAAATGACGTCACCGGAAGTCCTTGGTTACTTTTAAAATCGATGTCGACATCTACACAGAACTGAGCAACCTGGCAGCCAAAATTCTCTCAAAATCTTCTGTTTTTAACAAGGCAAATCTGGCGGCAATGTTTGTGTATAAACTGTTACTCGCTAGCATGGAAATTTTGTGTCTCCAACGTGTCTCTTTTCCATATATTTAATGCAGAAGACTAAATACGTGAAGAATATCCAGTGAAGTTTTAGTAGCCTTTTGGGCATCTTTCTCTTTCAAAATTCTCTCTAAAGCTTCTGCTTTTAATGAAGCAAACCTTGTGGCCATGTTTGTGTACAAACTGTGAGTCACTCACTAGCGCGGAAGTTTTACATCTCTGACGTGTGATGCTATGTTGTCTTGACAACATGCAATATTGTAACAATATTGCACACTCATTCTCCGTTGGGTAGAGTGATGTAATACACATAGGATAAGCAATATGCTAACAATATTGCATGCTGTCAAACCAAATGAATGAAACCCCCTAGAAGGGAATGGAACACATGTTTTTATTCCATGGAAAAAGTGTCCTGTGTTTATATAATAATTAAATAATATTGACTGGCTTTGAGTGGTATATCCAATATATTCCATTCAGCTAGCATGATATTGAACTTGTTTTCGACTCATTCAGTATCATGCTAGCTGAATGGAATATATCTGATATACCACAAAAAAGCCATTCTTCTTCCTCTTCTTCTTATTATTATGATACACATTCAATGGAACAATTACAGTATAGATTTTACAAAAAGTTAAGAACAGGGGGATAACTTAGCAATATTGAATACTGATTCTGATCGAATATAATTCAATGTTCTGTCAATTCAGTGTACTGTACAAAGTCAAAGTTCTAACAATAAAAATGGTACAAGACCAAAAAGCCTGAACAGCAACCAATTTAGAGTCACCAGTTAACCTAACCTGCATGTCTTTGGACTGTGGGGGAAACCGAAGCACCCGGAGGAAACCC
>JAPEKL010000004.1:32186-44348 GCA_028877455.1 Bagre pinnimaculatus
TCTGACCACAATACCCGTTCCCACTGTGTGATGGTCCATCCCAGACGCCTCCGAGCCCAGAGGAGTCACCCTTGAGCCCTTTACACACTGAAATTCCTCCAGGTCCCTTGAATGGTTTAGTGATCTTACAGTATTGTACCGTAGAGGGTGAAATATCCAAATCCCTTCCTATCTTTCTCTGAGGAACATTTGTTTTTAGACATTTCAATAATTTTCTCATGTATTTGTTGATAAACTGGAGATCCTCTGCCCGTCTTTACTCCTCAAACACTCTGCCTTTCCTGGACACTGAATTTGTACCACATCATGATTATAGTCACCTGTTTCAAATCCACATCATTATTTAATTGTTGTACCTCATTACTCGCCCTAAATTTCCCCGTCCCAACTTTTTTTGGAAAGTGTTGCAGGTCTGAAATGCAGGAATGGATGAATATTAACAAATGAAATGAAGTTGACCAACAAAACACGAAATATCTCGGGTTCATTCTGTCTGTAATGAAATACAAGTCACAGTTCATTTACAAATCACTGCTTTCTTTAAATTTCATTTTCCACACCGTCCCGACTTTTTTTCTGTTTTCAGGCTGTAATTGTGTGGTAATAATGCTCTCAAATAAATAAAAATGTATATTTAGAGTAATAATTCGCAGGGATGCGTGTACTGTTTGTCTTTTACTGCAGGCGTTTGGATTCATGTCTCGAGTGGCTCTGCAGGCAGAGAAGATGAACCATCATCCGGAGTGGTTCAATGTTTATAATAAGGTAATAACTTCCACTGAGCGCCTCTCCGTCACCCTGCAGCAAGCGTTTAAACAGCCTCAGTTAGTGTTTAATGTGAGCGCCACGTTGAGCCAAGCCGAGAGGCCCCACGCACCGCTGCCAAGCTTTCAGTATGTCCACACTGACATGGCTCATGCTAACACTGCTAGCTCACATTTCACACGAGAACAATGAGAAACCAAGAAAATCCTGTTTGGGGTTTTTTTTTGTTTGTTTGTTTGGTTTTTTTCAATGGTGAAATCCCTCCCCCCGTGTGTGAAGAAAGTAGCCATGGTTTTGGACAAACAGGCTTGAAATCCAACTGAAGCCTCTGTGTTAGCAACAGCGCTTCTGCTGTACTGTGAGGAATTCCACCATTAATCCTCTCTTTATGAAAGGCTCTGGGCTCTCACTCTGCTACTTGTGTGTGTGTGTGTGTGTTTCCTTCACAGTTGAATCTCTTGTTGTTTTTCAGGTCCAGGTCACATTAACGACACATGACTGCGGAGGCCTGTCGAAGAAAGATATCCGTCTTGCCAAATTCATCGATAAAGTCACTCTGACATTGTAGTGCTTTTAAAATGGTGTCACGTTTCCAGATTCCAGATGAGTGTGGGCTGAGCTCAGACTCTCACTGAATCTTGGACTGATCTGGGAACTGCTGTAAACACAGAGGCTTAAGTTCTCCAGTTACTGTAAACAACTCTTAAATAAAGAGCATGAATATCAGTGTTATTGTCATTATTACATGAAGCTGAACAGCATAAAATTAATGCAATAACACCACAATTAGAGCATGTACAGGACATGAGAACAGTGCAATACTACTACAAGATGACCGTGATGTGTCTCATGTTTGTGTGCAAGTTGCTGGGAGCTGAACAGATTTAATTACTGGATCGCGTCGGTGTCGTATGGTTGGGAAGGTGATGGACCTGTAGGGCCTCTGCGATGGCAGTTTGACAGAGAGGTGGTGGACAGGATGTTTGTGGTCAGCAGCAGTTTTCGCTGCTCTCCTCTTGATTTTGTCAAGTTCACAGCCGATGCCCTTTTTAGCCAAATGGACTGCGAGCTGCTGCCTGCTCCTGCAGATGTTGGAGGCAGAGAGGAAACACACTGTGATGGAGGAGGTGAGCACGCTCTCTATAACGGCTCACTATAATCTTTTCAGGATGGGTTTAGAAATATTGCGCTTCCTGAGCTGGTGTGGCCATTTTTTGAGGATGGTGGTTATGTTGTTGGCCCATTTCAGTGAGTTGGTGGTGATGATCTCCAGGAACCTGAAAGACTCGACACTGAACCCAGCTGAGGTGCAGATTGTTGGTTGTTATGTTCATACAATGCTGTAAGACTTCACTTCTACAGGTAACCTCGTCACTACAGACGTGTCTCCCACAAACTCGAGTATAGTGGATTGTCATGGGATCTGAGAACTTCACGTGATGTTTACTTCCTGTCAGAAAGTTGATGATCCACTGATGGATAGTGGAGTGTACATTCAGCTGGACGAGATTGCTGTCGTGGAGCTCAGGAACAAGTGTTGTTGATGATGATGATGGTGGTGATTGATGCATCTGTGCTCGGAGTTCTCAGTTATTGTTATTGATTAAAGAAACTCTGCATTTGTGATGCTGTTTTAAGCTACTGAATATAAGCACTGTGTGTGTGATGTGAGCACAAATCTAATTATTTATGTCTTAAATGTCTAAATTATGGCAGAAATCTTAGACAAATGCAGCCACAATGAGCTCATCCCAGCGGAAAATGAAATGCTCATAAATATAAACGCTTGCTGCTGGAAGAGAACATTCTGTCTGACAGCCCATGCTTATTTTCATCTTTGACATAACTGGAAAAAGACCAGAAGTGAACTGTGTGTTCTGATTAAGGTCCTATTTGTGTCTGCTTTCATTTATGGACTTTTTAAAATATAATGACAAACAGTAATCGATCCAGGACTCTTCTCGTCTTGAGAGAAAGTAAGTGATGTCACTGGCCTTAATGCTAAGATGAAGCAACTGATCCAGAATCAGGTGGAAAATACTGAGAGAGAGATTAACTGACTGTGTTTAAATTGATGTTTTAGCAGCATTCATTTTAATAGATTTTGTGTTTCAGGACAGGACACTCAGAAGAAGCACCAGAAGAAAAAAAAAGTCAGAAAAAAGGGTAGTTAAGTAGCAGTTCGCATATGAGCTAACATTGTATGACCACACTTGACTAATGTCTGACAGAGAGCATAAGATCAGTGTGCAAAACACTGGGGTTTGGTTTAAGACTGTACAATAAACATTCATGTACTAGATTGTTGACCACTACATAGTAGTTAGTGACTATACACCGTCAGCCAATGTGTGTGTGTGTGTGTCAGAGAGAGAGAGAGATATGGTTCAGTAGTGATGTAGACACATCCGCTATAGTGATTTGATGATGCTAAGGGCCCTTATAGATGCTCGGTGTGTGTTCAGACGAACCGATATTTACACTGTGCTCAAATCATTTAACTACATCTTTTAATTAATGTAAAGTTCAAGTACAAAATATTAGTGTTAAAGATTGTAATAATAATTAAATGCCATGAAGTAGCTGAATTGCTGTACTCTGTTACAAACTCCATGGGTTCAGCCTCAAGTAACATTGAGTAAAATAAACACATTTTATGAAATAATTAAATTAAATCAAATAAATGCACAACTTTAAAGAATGAGACCTGTGCCTGGAGGAAAGAACAAGGTTTTCACTGTTCACATGTGTGTGTAGTCATTACAGAGTCCTTATTGTTCATTTTGTATCATTATTTTAATCTTAAATATTGTTTTCCTATCTGTTGTTACATAGTCATTATTTTGAGTTACACTTTAGGGATCATTCAGTAACTGAGTATTTTGGACTTGTATGTGTTGTAGAGTAAATCACAGCCATGTAATTATGTACGTAGTTCTAATTATTTTTAATTAATATATGTAGATATTTATGTAGTTATAATTATAAGATTATGTATCCATCCATCATCTCTGCCGTTTATCCGTCAGAGTCGCAGGTGAAGCTGGAGCCAATCCCAGCTGACTTCAGGTGAGAGGCAGGGTTCACCCTAGGTGGGTCACCAATCTATCACAGGGCTACACAGAGATGAACAGCCATCTCACACACACCTCTGAGCGCGTGTTAGAGTTGTCAGTTGCCTGAATCCACATGTGTTTGGACTGTGGGAGGAAACTGGAGACCTGGAGGAAACCCACACAGACATGAGAAGAGAATGTGAGAACACCACACAGAAAGACCCCAGTCAACTGAGAGGTTTGAACCCAGAATCTTCTTCCTGTGAGGTGACCGTGATAACCACTGCACAGCTGTGCCACCTAATAGTATATTTTATATATATACAGTGTGTGTGTGTGTGTGTGATTTTTATATATACATATATATTCCTCAAAATCGAGTCATTCATGAGCCGATGGGCAATGAGACGTGTAGCACCAAGTTGGCTATAAGCCATGTATGACAAGATTGAATGGAATAATGGTTTTATTCTATACACATTCACTGGATTTGGAGAAAGTGGTTTTTTTTTATTATTTTTTGCAAATTCGATAAATAAAAACTTTATACATAACGTCTGACAATCATTTCCGCTTTAGAATGTAAACAAACTGGTGAAATAACAGCAGCAAAAATGCTATCATAATAATTCTTGAAACATAAAAAAGATACATTCTTACCATCAAATACTTTTATTCCTTTTTTTCTATTTTTGGGGACTTGTTTTCAAGTTGTTTTTATTTCATCCTCAGTTGGTTCAGTCACACACGCCACCATTTTGTTGTTGTTCTTCTTCTTAAGGTTTTTATGGTGGTTGGCAAATCAACTTAAAGGTGCATTACCGGACAGGGCTGGAGTGTGGAACAGGAGATGGGGGGGGGGGGACTATATTCTTTTTTAGCTCTTCCTGTTTCTTTTAAGTACGTGATGACAAAGCCGCCATTTTGTTTTTCTCTACTCAAGGTATATGAGCTGATATTCTAGTAGTAGAGTAGCCAATCAGAGAGCGCGATTGCTCATATCCAGTGAATGTGGATAGAATAGATACATACAATTGTTTTGCGACTGTTGCATGCAAATAATGGAGATGTGCTAAATGCAAATTTATTTTCAACAGCCATCACTCTGCATACATCACCGCATGGATTATTTTTGGATCCTTCTGCACGACATGCAATGCATAAAGCCGATTGGCTGATGAATTGGTTTCCATCAGAATGAACCGTGACCATCAGGTCTTATTCACATTGCTGTGAAACTCCTCATAGTGAATATATTTAAATATACCTTAGGATGTAAATGTAAACACAAAATTTTGTAAATACGAATATGCACTGGATTCACCTTCCACAGCTACGCACACACACACCGTGTGTGTAACCGCTGTTATTTTTACAGCTCCGTTTACACTGCGTGCTTATTTCAGTCTGCCGTGTGTGTGTGTGTGTGTGTGTGTGTTTTGGTCAGTCTGTCATTCGGGGCGCTGTTGCATGATTTCTTACAGAAACACCGACTCGGAGGATTTTTATCGTGACCCTGTTTCACCGAGACTTGGTAACGGGGATCATAACGGGATCACGAGGAGCTGCTGATGTTCTCAAGCTCAGATCTGAATGCATTAATAAAACAGTGATTTATCTTCTATGTTTTAACGAAATCAGTTTATTTAATCTGAATTTGTTTAAATATCTGTCTATCTACACACAGGACAAGTCAAAAGTCTGTACACCCTTTCTAATTACATTAGATTAGATTAGATTAGATTAGATTAGATTAGATTAGATTAGATAAAACTTTATTGATACCTTTGGGCGGGTTCCCTCAGGGAAATTAAAAATTCAGTGTTTTTTCTTTATTTTTATGAATTAAAAGTCACTCCCTGTCTTAAAGTAATGATGGATGTCGTTTCTCTTTAATTAGTTGTTCGGTTTTTGACATAATATGGATTACTATAGTTGTGTTATAGGGCTATTTATTTTTATTATTTATTATTTACTGTTTGATCTCAAATGCATTAAGAAGGTAAGAAACTCATCCACTAATTACCTTTTGATGAGACACAGCTGTTAATAGAAAAGTATTCCAGGTGACTCCCTTATCGAGCTGCTTAAGAGAATGATAATAGTGTACAAAGAGTCATCAAGGGAAACTTTGAAGAATCTAAAGTGTGTGTGTGTGTGTGTGTGTGTGTGTGTGTGTGTGTGTGTAAAAAAGTACATTTTTAAATTGACACTATATATACACTAATGAAATTTTGTATTATTGGATATATTTATTTCTTTTTGTTAAGTGTATGCTTTTAAATAATAACCTATAGTAAATAAACTTGGAAGACATGTTTCTGATTTATTTCATGTGTAAATTCTGGCTATATAAGAAGATAATATTAGATGTTCTGTTTCAGGAGGACACACAGGTTATTCCAGTTCAGGTTATATAAACAGTTTAATGTGAGGTGTTATTAGCTTTCCGTCATCTCCTGAGTCATTAATGCTGATATGAAGTGAATAAAAACGCGATAAGGTGATAAAGTGAAGGAGCTGCAGCTCGCGCGCTCTTTTAATGAAATTAAACTAAGGAGTTTATAATCCACTGTTAAAACCTCTCCGTTTTTATTTAATTATTTTGAATAATTTCGATTATTTCGGTAAACATTTGGTTTTATATTAACATATGTTCAGAAAAAAAATGAATAATTTGTACTGAATTTAGAATAAACCTAAATCTGTGTCGGACTGTGGCGGAGGAGATGCGAACCATGAATCTGACCTGGGGAAGTGTCCAAAAGACGACCCAAAATTGCTAGGAGTGGAGATCCTTCGTTGCTGCCCGAAATGCGAGGAGGCATAAAGGGCAGTAGGTAAATAAGTTAGGATAAACCTGATTTAAAAATAAAAAATCTAATGGATCAGTACAGTTATAGGCAAATCTGACTGGAAAAATATTCATTTAAATAAGAGGAACTGAAGTCTGAAAATCTCAGTGAAATTATTTTGTATTTAATTGTTATTTTTAAACAAATGGCTCGTGCGATTTCCTTTACAGCTGTGCCGGAAATCCGGGGAAGTGAGCTTTTGGTTTATTGTATAAAACTGATATCTAAATTCTGGTCAGTTCATATATAATCACATTTTAATTTAAGATGTAGTTATTTAGGTTTGAGTAGTTTATTATTATTATTATTATTATTATTATTATCCTTCACCCACGGAGGTTGTGCGGCTTTGTGTAGAAATTGTGTTGTGAATGTGCTAACACTGTTTAAGATCACTAATTTTAGCGCTTAATTATTACCGAATTAGTTTTAGGTCTTTAGCTAAAAAGCATATTTCATAGCGACAATTATTTTAAAATTCGTTTAACCATTATTTCTGTTTTATTTTCATAAACATGTGAGGACAAATTCCAATCCACATCTGAGTACAGAGTTGTTTAACCTACAGTTCTTCTTTACATTTCTGTACAAAACATTTTGGGTTGTTATTGTTTTTTTTTAATTCACAAACATGCGGTTTATATCGGATCAGTCAAATAAACAACGATGGCACAAACATGTTTAATAATAATAATAATAATTATTATTATAATAATAATAAATTCAAATAAAAAGCAGGCGAAGCTACATAACGGAGAGAAAGATATTAGAGTTTATATACACTCCGCTTAAGCAGTCTGATTAAATGGCCCGGAAGTGGCAGATTTTTATTTATTTTTTTTTTTTTATTAAACGCAAAAAACGTTCACTTTGTTTTTGTTCAAATACATTAAACTATTTACAACTGTTGCAATGTAACATCTTCACTTTGAAATCCAAGCAAGTGGATTTGATTAAGTCATTGTGCAAGTTCAGGTAAACAAGCGAGTCACAAAAATCCATCCGAATAATATAAACAAACAAACAAACAACAACTATAGCGAATCCAGTTTTGGTCGCGCGGACGATTCACCCATTTCTATATTTTACGTCTCCGTTAATCCGTTAGCTGTTGTACTGGCACGCGGATGCTCCGTATCCGAAACCGGGATGCTGCTTGGGTTTGAGTCTGAGGGTCGCGAGACCGGAGCTGCACGTGTCCCGGTAGACCCCGTATGGCGCGGGGGGCGGGGCTCCGTACGGGCACGCGGAGGAGCTCATGGCAGAATTGATAGAGGACCCGCCGAGGCTGTTCAGGTTGTTGATGCTGTTCATGCTCGAGGCCATGCTCATGCTCATGGAGGAAATGGAACTCGGGGACGAGAGCACGGGTTGTGACGTCAGTGGGCTCATGGAGTTAAAGAACGGGAAGTTCTTGGGCGCGAGCCCCTTGTTGGTCCAGTTGTTGTAGCCGTAAGCGGGGTACATGTCCTCATAGGGCTGCACGAGACCACCGAACTGCGGCAAATAACCGTTTTTACACAAGTCCATCTGCTGATTCCGCTCGCGCTTCCGCCACTTCGCCCGCCGGTTCTTAAACCACACCTGAGCCAAAAATAAAACAAATCTTTAAGTAGATAGATAGATAGATAGATAGATAGATAGATAGATAGATAGATAGATAGATAGATAGATAGATAGATAGATGTTGTGGTTTTTGAACCATAAATAAAAATATAATTCATAATTAACTGAAACAACATTCTATCAGCAAGCAACAAAATAATATAATTTATATTTATTTAGCAGCAGCAGCATCGTCGCTCTAGCTTCAGGAAATTATCATAAAAATTTAGGCTTCAGTATTGTCTTCTTCATGGGTGTAAAAAAGGACTGTCTTTGTCATCGGCTCAATTTAAACAGGGGAATAAAACAATAAAATAACAACAATAATAAAACAGAAATAAAACAGTGATCAAGCACAAAAACATAAAACAGCAGTAAAACGGATCAAACAAAAGTATTATTCCTGTTAAATAGATGCAGAATTTAAAATGGGGGGGGGTTGGTGTAAAAACATAATTCACGCAGAACTGATAAACCGAAATTATTGGAATTATTAAATAATATAAACTCGGATAATATTTAATTAGTTATAAATTTGACATGACATTCCACAGAAAAGAAAGAGGCTGCTTGTTTTTTACCTAATTTACTGTATATTTATTGAATGTATATCTAACTACAAAACATGAAGTTTAGATTGAGAGAATTACTTCACAGTAAATGAAAGACATGCGCGTGTATAAATATATGGATTCAATTAAAAATTCATAAAATTCTTATAAATTCTTATAAAAATGTATGTACAATAGAAACAGATAAAAAAATAAATAAATTAGTGATATTGTAACTTAAAATATAAGCGTTTAATAGTAACTTAAAAGATAAGCTCTAGTAGGCAGAGAAAATATATTTTAAAAACAATGAATAATTCTGTGATGCTATTATAAAGGCTAGAGTTCAGTGCTTTGTGATAATTAAAAATTAATGCAGAAGTTAAAGAGAAGTGCTAGTGGCTGCACTTTTTTGTGAATGCTAAAAAAAAGTTTTTATAAAAAAAGTTTTAAAACAAAGTTTTAAAATATTCTGATATTAAAAAAAAAACCAGAATCAGCCAGTGTGCAAAAAGTCTGTCATCAAATATCCATATATTTAATTTTAATTTTATTCTTATTTTAGTTTAATTTACTATTAATCTTTTTGTCAGTTTAATTTGTTTAATTATTTTTGTCTATTTTTACCGAAATTGACTGAGTTAAAGAGGACCATGTTTTTGCTCAAAAATCACAGTTTATTTCTTGTAGAACTTTTGGTATTAAATTTAATTTCTGAAATCAGGTTGTGGAAGTGTGAACGCGCGTTTGCTTTACTGGAATTTTAATTATTATGTTAAATCTGGTATTATAGTGACTTTGATTAGTATTAAATAATACTAAATTAAATACTGGTGGTAAATTTTATGTATTAAATGTATATAGCAGATTACTAGAAATACGTATAAACTCTAAATTAAATATTTTCCAGACATGTGCTATAATATAATATAATATAATATAATATAATATAATATAATATAATATAATATAATATAATATATCTTACCCGGACTCGCGCCTCTGTCAGATTGGTCCACACGGCGATCTCCTCGCGCGTGCTCATGTCCGGGTAGCGGTTCCGCTGAAACGTGGCCTCGAGCTCCTGCAGCTGCTGGCTGGTGAAGTGAGTCCGCTGCCGCCGCTGTTTCTTCTTCTTCGGATCGTCGGGGTTTCCGTCCTCAGCGCGCTGCTCCACAATCCGCTCCTTCTCTGCGCGATTTATTCACAATTCACTCAGTTTACATTTATTTTAGCGCTGAAACAATTTTAATGACTTACATTTATTTTCCCTTTATGTTTACATTTAATGAATCTATAATTATGACTGTGGATTTAATTATATGTACACATCCGAAAATATAGACACGTTTGCATTTATTTACCTTTTTACTATATTGTTAACTGCATTCATTTACAGATATATTTCGTCATTTGTTTGGCGGACTTTAAAAATCATAAGCAATCACTTATTTTTATTTATAATTCGTAAGTTTATTATTGATTTTTGCACAATACATGTGATTGCATCATTCAGTTGGAATCATATTTAAAATGTGCTTACAGTTACACTATTGTCCGGGAGAATTTTAAGATAGAAATTCTGACTAATGCTGTAAAAATATGGAAAGAGTTCTGAAAATAGCCTTTAAATAATTAAAAAGGTAAATAAACACACTTTATAATTCAAAGCAGATTTTTGAGGATGAAATTCCGATAGCCTGCAGGGGGCCTAATCTGAGCCTAAAGATAATCTAATCTTAAATCTTTATCTAAATCTGAGGCTCATTAAACATAAATCTGGAGCGAGCAGACAGTGTTCACTGGTCTGGATTTGTGTTGACATTGCTGAACATTGCTGTGTTGTCGGAGTTCCAGTAAATAATAAACATAAATAAATGTAAATCTTACTGTTTATTTCTGTACATTTTTGCGGATTACTCTGAAGACTACAGAATTTCGGCACACAGTCTAAAGTTACTCAGTCGGACATAAAGCTCCTGTACAACTCTATTATTGTTCCTCGAAGGTAAAATGGTGGCCATGACTATGAAATGGAATGAGTTTTAAAGTTTCTCTAAGTTCCACTAAAGAGATTCTCCGAGTTCCGCTCTAGTGACAAGTGTGAGGGTTCGTGTGCTGCTCAGTGTCTCTCATCTTATTACAGTAATCAAAAAAGTAAATATAACAATAAACACGAAGTAACTAAAACTAAACTAATTCTGAATTAAAAACCAAAGATAAATAGAAATGAGAAAAGTTGAACATCTGCCCAGTGAAGATTCACGGCAGGCCTTTTCCGTGAAGATTCCAGTAAACTGTTGTTTTTTTATGAGCAGATGTTAATCCACAACATTCTGAATGTAATATTCAGGAACACTTTATTAATCATTCAAATCATGATTCCGCCACAGTGCACGCGACTCGCACTAACTCGCCCCTCCTCCCCCTCGCGCGCTTACCTGCAGTCTCCGTGTCCGAGGACTCGCTGCTCGTGTGCTCAAGTGGGTCGCGTGCGACGTGAGCGTGGAAAGCGGAGGCCATGTCGCGCGCTGGCGGGAGTCTCGCGGCGTCGGTGGCGATTCGCTCCAAATTCATCCCACCTTCAGAAAAAGACAGCGTGTGTGTTAGAGCAGTGTGTGTCTCACTCAGCTGTCGCCATATTCCCAGGCAGAGCGACAGACAGACAGAAAGAGAGACAGACCGATAAACAGAGAGAGAGAAAGAGAGAGACAGCAGGTCTGATATTCCCGAGGTAAAGGCTAACACTGCTGCTGAAGTTTGCGCGAGTTTCGCTTTCCACCGTACTCTCCTCCGCGGTCCCACCCACACCACACACACACACACACACACACACACAGTGCTAATCTGAATTGAATAAACAGCTGCTCGCGAGGCGCGCGCACTCTCTCTCTCTCTCTCTCTCTCTTTCTCTCACACACACACACACACACACACACACACAGGTGGGGGTGGGGGTTATACTGAGAGTCAACATTCAGTACTGTCCTAGAAAAATTCACAGAAAATCTGATTTGTTGCTCAGTGCAGAATAAAATCACAACAGTGCCCACTAATCACAACTCAGTGTCCACTAATCTCAAAAGAGTTCACACTAATCACAAACGCATTAACACTAATCACAACAGAGTGCACATTAATCCCAAGTATGCGCACTACTGACTGCAGAGTGCACACAGAGCGGCCCATCACTGGGGCAGTTCAGGGGAAAGCTGGAGCTCTGGCCATCTGCAGGGCTGCAACACAGAAGGGAAGAAAAAATTCAACATTTTTTACTTTTATTATTTTTCTTACTAATACTATTTTAATCTAATTATTTCAGAATATATA
>JAPEKL010000004.1:156739-168980 GCA_028877455.1 Bagre pinnimaculatus
CCTCTTGATTTTGTCAAGTTCACAGCCGATGCCCTTTTTAGCCAAATGGACTGCGAGCTGCTGCCTGCTCCTGCAGACGTAGGAGGCAGAGAGGAAACACACTGTGATGGAGGAGGTGAGCACGCTCTCTATAACGGCTCACTACAATCTTTTCAGGATGGGTTTAGAAATATTGCGCTTCCTGAGCTGGTGTAGCCATTTTTTGAGGATGGTGGTTATGTTGTTGGGCCATTTCAGTGAGTTGGTGATGATGATCTCCAGGAACCTGGAAGACTCAATGATGGACCCAGCTGAGGTGCAGATTGTTGGTCGTTATGTTCACACAACGTTGTAAGACTTCACTTCTACAGGTAACCTCGTCACTACAGATGCGTCTCCCACAAACTCGAGTGTAGTGATGGATCTCTCTCTGTTACGGTGAGAGAACCCAGCCCTGTGGTGATCCTGTACTGATTGTCATGGGGTCTGAGAACTTCACGTCACGTGTTAAGTATCAAGAAGGCTGTCTGGTGTGGAGCCATATCACACCACCCTGGCGTGGATTATTCTCCTATAGCAACACGCCACTCATCACCAGGCTGCTAAATCAGTGTGAGGAACACATCTGGATGTGACTGACATCCTAAAATGGTCACATGCCAGTAGTCCTATGTTATAAATCTGGAATTTAAGGGGGAAAAAATGATAGAGTGGTCAGTGCATAGGGTCACAGAACATTCCGAATACCCATTTGGGTCCGAAAGGTTCGGCCGGAGCCGCTGCGGAGCCGGAAGGAGCTCAGAGGTCAACAAACCCTTCTTCTGCACGTACGGCCACAGCCAGAGCGTGGTGACGTCATCGCGCTGTCAGCGCGTGGAGCGGATTAGCGTACGTGCGTACGTAGCGGGCGCGTTCACGTCTCCTGCGTCGCTGTTGCGTGCGCGCCCCCGGGCGGCTGTCGCGTGGTGCTGATCGCCGAGGGGAGAATCAGGCCGAGAGGTTCACTGCGGGATTTATTCAGCGTTTTAATGACAATCCGCCATTCTGCGGCTCGCAGCGAAGCCGAGTGAACGAACACACGCACAGGAGGGACTTTTTGTGGTTTAAGTTGGACAGCACGTTCACGTCGGGCGAAAGGAGGACCGGAGACATGGCCACTCAGGTGGAGACTCTCCTGCACAGCAGCGCCGCCGCCACCAGCAGCCCCGCTCCGCTCCTGCAGCAGGACGACCTGCAGCCGCACGCCGGACACGGAGCGCTCAGCGCGGGGCCGAGCTCGAGGCAGCCCGAGGACGAGCGCAGTCTGCAGGGGACCGAGACCGCGGAGGACAAGAGGGAGTTCAGAGAGGCGCCTCCGCCCAAAGTCAACCCCTGGACCAAGAAGCTCAACTCGGTGACGGTGAACGGACAGACCGGGCACGGTGAGCCGCCGAACCCTAACCTCTCTACTCCGGTTACACACACACACCCCGCTGCGGGGGGGAGACAGACAGACAGACAGACAGACAGAGAGAGAGACAGACAGAGAGTCCATCAGGCAGCTGTCACAAGTCCGCTAGCATGCTAACCCAGCTAACACACACACACACACACACACACACACAGTGGCCGCGGGCGCGCAGAGCTTCTGTTTCGAATGATAATCGGTGTTATTCGCGGTGCAGAAGCGGCGGGGTGTGTGTGTGTGTGTGTGTGTGTGCGCGCGCCCCCGGGCTGTGAGTGAGAGCCTGAGGTTAGTGTGTGTGGATTGTTCTGGAGGGCACGCGATCCGCCCTTTAAAGCCGAGTGTCCCGCTCTGAGCCGGGTGTGCGGGTTCTGAGTGTGTGTGTGTGTGTTATTGAGTGTGTGTGTGTGTGTGTTTGGGTTCTGAGTGTGTGTGTGTGTGTGTGCGGGTTCTGAGTGTGTGTGTGTGTTTGGGTTCTGAGTGTGTGTGAGTGTGTGTGTTTTGTTTCCTCGGAGTTCCTGCGCTGTTCCGTGTTTAGCGCGTGTTTGAGAGCCGTGTATTGTGTGAATGTGAGCTAGTGGATGCTAATGCAGTCAGGCCGGCCTGTGTGGCGCTGTGTGCTAACAATGGCGGCCGGGCCGGGCCGGGCCGGGTCGGGCCTGCACTCGGGCTCGCGCGCTCATTGTGCTGCCCCGGTGTGTGTGTTCCAGCTGAGAGCGGCTCGTCGGCCCGAGCGCGCGCGGTTTTGTGTGATTTTGCTGAAGCGCGCGGCTGCTGAGACTCGGTAGCGGAGTGAAAGTGCCCGGATGAACTCCACGTGTTTCTCCCTGGCGGCTTCGGGCCGGAGTTCCCCACGCGGCTCGCGCTCCGGGCAGCAGCGGCAGGATGAGCGATGTGGGGCGCGAGCGCACGGTTTCCCGGCGGATGTTGGTCTGCGTCAGCACCCTGCCAGTCTAAACGCTTTGGAAGGGCCAGGCTGATGGAGCTGCAGCCGACACATCATGCGCTCCGTCCTTTAGCATGAGCGGCTTATAGCGCTGCTGGAGGGGGGGAGGGGGTTATAGCCTAGGAAATGACTCAAAACACGTGTGTGTGTGTTTAAGAAAGTAAAATATCTGCGCTACTGCTTTTCTCCCATCATGCTCCTGCACACTGAGCCTGTTTCAGCCATGTGACTGAGCAAAAATCCTCAGGGCTACGGATGGGGTGTGTGTGTGTGTGTGTGTATAAACTCTCTGCTGATGTTGGCTCAGTTAAACATCTGCCCCACACACGACAATGATGATGATTGCTCAGTAATCTGGAACATTTTATTGAACACGTTTCAGTATTGTCTGATGATTTATATCACACTGCTGCTGAGTTCTGGAGTCTGATTGGTCAGAAGGTGTTGATGAATTCTCTATAACAGCAGCTCAGACTGTAGTGCAGCCTCAAATCACAGGGTTATATTAATTAATATTAATAGATTAATATTATTCACAGGAACATTTAATTTTTTTCCTGTAAGGAGAAGTTTGTGTGTATATAGAGAGTTTCTGGAAGGAGTCTCCAGTGTCAGTGCTGTGTAACAGAGGTGAAGCTGGAACTGTAAATTCTTTGATATCTTCAGGACAGAGTTGTTTACACTTCTTTACAGTTTCTCAGGAACATGGAACAAAGTGCAATTTTTTAAATTCTTTTTCTTTTTTTTAAACCTTATTAACTTGAGACGAAAGAGGCTGGTGAGGGGACGGCTGTTTATAGCTGCTATAATGTAAGTGACGGCATGAAATAACTTGTTTCATAAAATTAAACTTTAACACTAAATGGATAAAGCATAAATTGTAATTGTTGTGGTGTAAGAAGAATTTTAAACAATGCCATGTGCTGTTTATAGGGTATTACTCCGGGTGAGGGAGAATGGTGGTGTTTCAGAACTGATATTTACAGCTGAGTGTAAACCTGGCTTTTCATTCACAGGTATTACACAGGTGTGTGTGTGTGGTGACTACAGCACTGACCCCAGACCTGATTAAACATTTCCACTCCAGCATTCTCTCCGTCTCTTTGTCTGTCTTCCAGTGAAATGTACAACACACTATACCTGTGTCAGCCGCTGTGTGTGATGTGATGTACACTGTACAGGTTTTACTTTTTTGAAAAAAAAAAAAGTCTGAAATCAAAAATGGATTATCCTTTAAAAAAAGGTTTAGTCTTGGCTGAGGTGCGAGCATCGGTCTGTGAATAAAGATGAGACATGGAAATAAACCGATGTTCACGCAGATACATCGTGTGTGTTATTTACTGTTGATTTAACAGAAGTTCATAAGTTTTACTCATGCTGTACACAGATGTAACTGTATGTGCATCTGATCGTAAACATGGCCACAGAGCAGCAAGTGACCGCGTGAACATGGTGATGTCATGGTGTTAGATCAGACTCTGGAGGATATCATTAAAAGCTGTGTTTTGAGTCTCAGTGAAGGAAAAATGCAGAAACTCTTCAGCATGGTTAAGAGATTCTCCAGGGTCTGATCTGGGTTGGACTCTGTGCTGTTTAAAGCAGCAGCATTTGATTCAGGAGCAGTTCAGCATTGATCAGATTCTGTGCTCCACATGAAGTGAAATTAAACTGCTAACGCATTATTAACTACAGTACAGTGCACAGAGTAACGACCCAATCAGCAGCCGAGAGAAACAGTCCTACTTCGTTCGTAACTCTCACAGAACCGGCATGACGTTTTTCAAAAACGTGCGTTTTCCTGTCCAAATGAAAATGATGAAACTGAGTTAAGTGTTCTCCACCTCAGAGGGTGTTTTTGGAAAAGCTCCAGTGATGCAAAACACAGAGAGCAGGAGGAAAACCGGAAGCAGGGGGAAAAAAAACCCCCCAGTGCTTTCAGAAATATTGACGTGTGGGTGGGGCCTGAGAAGGGTGGGGCCTGAGACAAAGCTCGGCAGAAGAGTTCGTTTGTAGGCTGTGATTCGGCTTATAACACCGATTTATATTTGTTGTAAACGACTAATACACACAATCTCGCTGCACACATCCTGGGCTTCCTTGACGTGTCACAGTTGCATCCTCGGAAATGAGCGTGACGCGTCAGAGCTGTGAAACATGATCGTAAACGGGGGGCAGTATAGCACCATGGGATGCTTTACGCAACTGAAGAATAAACAAACTAATGCTGTGTCTCCAATCACGTGTATGAACACCGTTACTGAACTCTGTCACAAACTGGATCTTCTTTTACAGTCAGTGTATGAATTTTAAAACCGACAGAAAGGTCAGTGTGTGAGAAATGACTAAATATTTTACAGTTCCGCTCAGGGGTCCCTTTTAATCCTCCACATGTACATAAAGTAAGCAGTGAGTGTGAGCAATGCTGATGCATGTGCACCCTTACACCACGTATATTCTTTCAATGATTCCTGTCACCTGTCTGCTCTCACACTTACAGCTGATCCACCAGCCTGCTGACACGTGTGTGTGTGAGTGAGTGAGTGAGAGAGGGAGATATTGGTTGAAGCATCCACCCTGTTCCCGTTTATCTGACTGTGTGTATGGGCCAGGCAGATATGGTGTTCTCTGATGTGTGTTGGTGTTAATCACTCTGTATGTGGTGTGACTGCGTTACGCAGCAGTGTGAAATGTAAATGAAAAATAAAGATGGAGTTGTGAGCACTGTAAAAATGAGAGAAATTAATTTTACTGCTTGGAAGCTTGTTAGTGTGCAGTGTAAACAGTGGAGGTGAGAGCATTGAGCCCTGAGGGACACCGGAGCTAAATAAACCCCAGAGAGAAGCGTCACTGTCACTCACGCCCACGACACATGCAGCAGATATTAGGGATGTAGATGGATATTAGCACATCATTTAACTGTGTGAGGAGTCAGAATTCATACATGGTTTCTGACGGTGTTCTGCTGAAACGTTAGACTCGTAAAAGTTTCTGCAGCCAGTCGTGAGATGTGACAGAGAAGACATTTCTGTGAACATCCAGTTCAACTCCATTAAATGTTAAACTACAGTGGACACACCTCAGGTGTGAGGAATAAAGGAACGTGCACACGACTTTTGTGTTTTTCTTTCACAGTCTCGTGAGTGTGTATGTTCGTCTGAGATTGTTGTTAGTGTGATATCTGGAGAATGAGTGTTTGAATGTTTATATGAGATTATCTCTGTAACCAGCAAATGAAGCGGAATTGATGCAAACAGGGTCGAGGTCACAGCAAGGTCAAATGTCTAACTTTTTTTTTTTTTTAAGTAGATTCCTTCCTGTTTGAAGTGTAACAATATTCGAGTACGCATTAGGAACAAGAAGGACTAGATGTGTTGGAGGCGCCCACCATCCACGCTGCTGGCGTTCAGTAAAACTTTTTCATTGGTCTAGTAAATAACACACACACATCTGTACTGACTGTCAGATTATTATAAAAATGCGTTATTGCTGAGTTTGTTAATATTTCCACTCAAACTCTGAAACAGAACTCGTGATTATTAAAATCTATAATATTTAATACTAAAATTAGAAGTCACATGACTCCTGTAGTGCGATTAGAATAAACGGCTGCATTTCAGAGTGATGCGTTAGTGATTACTGATTAGGGGTGTGTGTGTGTGTGGGTTAAGTACTAGTTAACCTCAGCTACGGTATGTGCAGTGATCAGCTGGCTGAGTGAATGTGGTGAAACACAATACATCAAACTCAATGTTAGTATTCAAATGTGTAAAGTATTTTATAATGTTTGCGTTTTCAGACCAAACTGGACCAGCAAAAGTGGTGAGAGCAGGAAACCCCCGATCCAGGAGAGGAGGAAAGGTAACGCTCTCTTATGGATACTTGGGTGTTGTCAGTAGACTTGTGTAATTATGTTTCTAAATTAGAGAAGTGTCTAAGCAGCTCATGAATGTGTGAGATTACTGCTTGTAGATCATGAGTGCTGTGTGAAGCATGATGTATTACTGTGTGTGTAGGTTGGAGATTTTGGAGATGCGACCAACTGGCCGACACCCGGAGAGATCGCCACCAAGGAAGTGCAGGTCAGTCTCGATAGGAGGTGATGTGTGTGTGTGTGTGTGTGTGTGTGTATATAAACTCCTCAATGTGTCGTTTGTGTTTCTTCACACACTGTACAGTGTTTTCACAGCGTGCGCGCACACACACCTGCATGTTTACAGCTTTAAAACCTGAATATGGGGATCAATATCTTGGATTGTAGAAATGTCTCAGGATATTGTGATATTCCACACACCCTGACTCTCAGAACACACCCAAACCTGATTTATTTGATGCTCCTTTGCATATTGCAGGTTTCTGTGATGTCAGAACTGCACGAATGTTGTTGTGATAATGATTAATAGATGACGCATCAGTCAGCCTGGATGCTACATTGACTGAGACATTAGTTTGTATCTAAAATCAGGAATGGACACGCCCACTGGCACTTGGACATGCCCACTGGCACTTGGACACGCCCACTGATGAGGCTCACCCACTGAGATGTGTACCCTTGTGGTGTTGTGTACCAATTATGGTGCAAACTAACAATATCCATATCTAAATCTCTCTCAGGACTGACGAGCCCTTCCGTGTGAGAGAGAGAGAGAGAGAGACCATAATCGGACCATTTAAAACTGTATAAATATAAAATGGATATGAAAATAAGACTGGGGCTGCTCCAAAATATTTCAGAAGTGCTGCTGAATTTGCGGTGAAATGCAGTCGCCTGTATGAGTCTAACACTAAATACATCTGTTACACAGTGACATACACGTCATTATGCACAATTTATCAGACTTTCGGAATAGGAATCAAATAAACTACACAATCTCCTTGACTAATTCCAGGCAGAAGACACCCAAAAGGCTCAATACGTCACAAAATATCAGCATAATACAGACGTTTTCTCAGTTAGTGTACAGCATTGTAAACTCCCCTTACTGAGTGCAGGACTTCGTCATTATAATCCCATTATATCATGTAATATTGTTACATGCACGATATTATACTCCGAGATGACAGAGCTGATTTGCCTTTTATCTTTTGCACATTTTCCCCCTGATTTTACAGAAAACAGATCGTGCAAATGTCACCCTTTTTATGCTATTATAGAAAATTAATCAACACTCAATGCCTCAATCAAGAATGCAACGCGAGAGTGAGTGAGCTGTGAATGTTAACATGCCACCGAGTGTGTGATATTTAAAATTACAGACTTGTTCAGGTCTTCAAGTAAAACTGATTGTGTGTGTGTGTGTGTGTGTGTGTCTCTCTCTTTTCAGGGGTGTAAGAAGGCATCAGTGAAGAGGGAGTCTAAAGAGAAGAGGGACAGTGAGGAGACTAAAGAGAACCAGAAGACAAAATCGGATGATTCAGGAGAGGAGAAAAACGGAGAGGAAGACATGCACAAGAACAACATTCACAAGAAGAAAGGTGTGTGTGGCAGCAGTATCAGGGGTTGCCCGCTACATGTTCAGTGGTGTGTGTAGATAAGTGCAGGGCCACGTCACTAACCAGCCGGCGTTGCTGTGGAGCTGCACTGCAACCTGTAGGAGAAGTCCAGAACTGCACGTTGAGAGAATACTCTACTGCTTCTCCTTGTTCCAGGCACCCGTCACTGCAGAACCAGTAGTCCCTGTGGTTGAACTTGATCTAGTTCTTTCTACCTGGGCTTAAGCTAAAAGAACAGGGGTGGCGTGTGTTTCAGGCTGGATAAGTGTGTTTAATGTGGTGTTTCCTGGTGTGCACTGTTGTGTGGTTTAGGGGTAAGGGTTGTAGGAGTTGGATCAGATCCAGCTCCACCCCCTGGACTTTGTTCTGCAGTGAGGACCTTGTTCATGTTGTTCCTTCTTTTTCTTTTTATTGTAATTATTAAGATTAAACATGTCTGAATCCAGATATTTCTGCTGAAGAGCTTTCTCTCAATAAACAGGAAATAAACACAGGTGGGTTCCTCTGATGATCGAGGTGAAGTCTGAGGGACCAAGAGAGCGCTCAGCCTCCAGGAACAACGCACGCCAGGGGGAAACTCCCAGAATGCACCACGCCAACAGGAACGACCTCAGAGGTAAGACGACGTGATCTGTATCGGACACCTTTATTAGTTTAATGGATGATTTTGGTTTTAGTTAAAGTTTTAATAGTATGAAGCTGTAATGATTAACATTGAAGTACTACTGTGTGTGTGTGTGTGTGTGTGTAGACTGGCACAGTGGGAAATATGAACGTGATCAGTTCAGAGATGATCATGATGAGGTTTCGAGTGTGAAAAGTGAGGGAGCGCCGTTCAGAGGAGGGTTCAGAGGACGAGGAAGGGGGCGGGGACGTGGAAGAGGACGAGGACGAGGAGGACGAGGTGTGTGCGTGTATCGGATATTTTATAATGCGCACACATCTCTGATGTGCACTGATTTTATGTAAACTGTGTTGAATGGTACCATAAACACAGCAGGTGAGGATTGAGGCTGTGATGAAAAGTGTGTGTGTGTGTGTGTGCGCGCGCACCCCCATCCCCTACAGGTCACTATGACTATCAGTATGGCTACAAGTACGAGGGGAAGGATGGAGTTTACAACCCCAAATACACACAGTCTGTGACCTATTACTATGACAGTGTGAGCAGCACGGAGTTATACAGTGTGGACCAGGACCTGCTGAAAGAGTACATCAAGAGACAGATGTGAGCACACACCCCCTCTACACTATACACGCTGTGATATGATGTAATGAAATTTACTGATGTTTGTTTTTACTCTTGCTCAGTAACAGTTGGACTGAATGTGTGCAGTGGACATGTGATAAACTGAATTTATTACTGTTTAGTTTCTCATGGCTGTAACTGACACATCTGTCATAAAAATGAATAGTAAGTGTGTGTGTGTACACAGAGAGTACTACTTCAGTGTGGGGAATCTGGAGCGGGACTTTTTTCTCAGGAGGAAGATGGATGAAGGTGGCTTCCTGCCTGTAGCCCTGATTGCGAGCTTTCACCGTGTTCAAGCGCTCACTACTGACATCCACCTCATCACCGAGGTAACGCCACTGACATCAGGTTCTATCACCATGATGCTCACATTCATCACAGACGAGTCCAGAAGTGCACAAGGAAGAATTTAATTCTGAGCTTTATATTGATCCTGCACTAAACTCTTACACTGATATGTTAACACACTGACCCTGTTTACAGCAGTACACTGGGTTGAATAGAGAGCAGTAGACGCAGTGAGTGTAGTGTTTGTGTATGTGTTGGTGTTTTTGTGACTCTGGATCTGTAAATGAAACTGAAATCCTTCATTTTAGTTACTGCAGCTCAACTCTAAACTGGTGAAAGGTGATCGGTCGTACCTTATTAAACATTGTGTGTTTTCAGGCTCTAAAGGACAGTAAGGAGGTGGAGATTATTGATATGAAAATTCGGTGTAGAGAGGATCCAGAGAAATGGCCTCTTCCTGGGTTAATGCTTCCTGAGCACACACACACTGACTTCTCCCAACTCATCCACTGCCCCGAGTTCATCCCCCGCAGCACAGCTGACACACCTCACACAGGTACGGCATACTCAGCACTTCGCACGGTTACTGTCCCGTGTCTAATTATCTGATAAAACTGTGTGTAACTAGCTGAGCTGAGTCCAAAGGGTGTGTGTGTGTGTGTGTGTAGGTTCTCCTCATATGCCATCTTCAGCTGAGCAGAAACAGGAGGAAGTGTGTAACCTGAAGACGATGCCAAAGGGTTTATCAGCGAGTCTCCCTGATCTCGACTCAGAGTGCTGGATAGAAGTGAAGAAGCGGCCACGCCCCTCACCTGCCAGACCAAAAGTACGCACACACACTGCACTGTGTGTTGGTGCACTACATGGTGCTCATGATCCTTTAGTGTAGAAAACGGGGAGTAGGGTGTTATTTACAATACAGCCCAAGAATTGAAACCCAGGAAACAGAACATGGCATGAATACACTTCCATAAAGTTAGCCCATAGCACCTCCTACGGTACATTCTGACCCGTTCTCTCTCCGTCTGTGTGTCTGTTCCACTATCCCCTTCTCTGTGGGCGTCAGAAGCCGGAGGACCCTCGGAGTGCCCTTACTGCAGGGGATCAGGATGAGCCTGAAGAGCTGGACTTCTTGTTTGATGAGGAGATGGAGGCGATGGATGGGCGGAGGAACACCTTCACCGAGTGGACGGATGACGAGTCAGATGGAGAGATCGATGATCACGATGTCAACAAGATCCTGATTGTGACTCAGACACCACCGTATCTGCGCAAACACCCTGGGGGCGACCGGACAGGCAACCACGTCTCCCGCTCCAAACTCACTAATGAGCTCGTTAAGGTCATTAACGATGGGCTGTTCTACTATGAACAGGACCTGTGGCACGACACGTACGAGCCCGAGTACGCTACCATCAAGGTAATAATCATAACCATGAAGCTAAAAATCAGCTTAATGTCCTTCTGAGAGCTTTAGGGCGTGTGTAGAGCAGCCCCTGAGTGATCAGGACCATACGGGTGGGTCCAGAATGATGCAGAAACATGGTAAAGCGCCTGTGTGGCTCTGGGCTGCCTGTTTCACAGTGTGAGTGCTGGAACATCATCCAGACACGTGCACTAGAACGTGTACACGTGCTCTTTAGGCCTTTAGTGATTGTGTTCTGGATGTGGCAGGACTTTGCTGTCTCTGCTTTGTGCAGCTGTTCATTGTGTGTGTGTGTGTGTGTGTGTGTGTGTGTGTGTGTGTGTGTGTGTGTTATAAAGTGACCCCCACCCGTCCTTATTTATTCATTTTTTGGGGAGCAGTTTTGTCTGAGCGTGTTAAAAGGGTAGAGGGGGGAAATGGACACATGCACTTCTCTGGTGAGATTTTAAATAAACATTTATTATGGATTTCAAATGTGATGCTTATAGACACTACTATACTTCCCTATTTAGTGCACTAATTTAGTGATTTGGGATGTAGTCAGTGAAAGTGTGTGCACGCGCAGTTATTTTATACGATGTTACATGATTGTGTCTGTGCATGTGCAGCAAGAGGTGGAGAACTTTAAGAAGGTTCACCTGATCAGCCGTGAGCAGTTTGACTGTTTGACCCCTGAACCCCCCATTGACCCCAACCAGGAAGTGCCACCCTGTCCGCCCCGCCCACAACACAGTGAGTCATGGCGTCATTATGACTACCTGTTATCAGACTGTGAGACCAAGCTCTCTCTCTGTGTGTGTGAGAGAGAGATATCACTAAGCCGTGTGTGTGTTTTTGTAGTTCCTACAGATGACCTGGCGAATAAGCTGTTTGGAGCACCGGAGCGATCCATGATGGCACGCTCTCTCCCCACCGCTGTTCCCGACTCACCCGGCTACAGAGCGCCACATACTCCTCACACACCCCGCACACCACGCTGCAAACATAACACACACACACCTCGCTTCTATCCTGTCATCAAGGAGGGCCGGCCTGTGGATGCCAAGGTACACGCGCACAGCATGTGCTAAACACACAGCATGTGCTAGAACGGTTTAAATGTTGCAATGAATAGAAATTTGAACTTGTGGGCGGAGCTGTAAACGGTGCAGATCATTGATTCCTCAGAAGTATATGGAGTCCGTCTTCGCAGGATTATAGATGAAAGTCTTCCGGATTTACCCGGAAATCCGGATATTTGACACAACTCTTGAAAATCTCCGGTTTTCCGAATGGAGAAATTAATTTTTCGGATTTTTCGCGTTCCCAGATGCGGCGTAATACTTGCATCGTCCTTGTATGGGCGCGGTCCTTAAATAGCCCAAACATAGTTCATTGATTAAAGACAGGTGTTCTTTGTTAACGGCGCGCGTGCCG
>JAPEKL010000004.1:317540-328095 GCA_028877455.1 Bagre pinnimaculatus
GCAGTCGAGTGTGAAGCGGCTGGGATGAGAATCAGCACCTCCAAGTCCGAGGCCATGGTTCTCGACTGGAAAAGGGTCTAAATCCTGACTGATACATTTCATGGATGTTATTCCGATGTAGGTTTGAACATAACTGCTGTGTCACAGTTTTTTCAAACACTAACAATGTTTTCCACAATTGTATTATTAAAAAAACCAACAACAGTAGACCAGAAGGTGCTTGTCAGCTCACTGCCTGTGTGTTTTACAGACATTCCTGACTTTGACCAGCAGAGAGAGCTGAGAGAGCAGACGAGTAAAAAAAAACACACCCACCCACACCATGTTTTATTACTTACTAAAACAATGAATGTTTCTATTACTACAGCTCTCTCTCTGTGTGTGTGTAGGATTAGAGGAGCTCCATGGCAGGCTGGATGATGAGCGCTTCCTTTTCTCTCAAGAGACTGAGTCAGCTGCATGTGATGTTCTTGACCTGAGAGAGGTCATCTCTGTGTTCAATCAGTCCACAGGGTGAGAAACCGTATGACTGTGTGTGTGCGTGCGTGCATGTGTGTGTGTTTTAACTCTTTACACTCACTTTGGATGGAATGGAATGACCTGAAGTCGGAGTAGGGCTTCATCTCAAACATTACAGAACACTCTGTGCAAGTCAGATATTCACTGCGCGCGTGTGTGTGTGTGTGTGTGTTACAGTCAAACCCATGAGTTTGAGATTCTAACACTGACAGACAGTCTCATCTGTAATGGGGACACACAAGAGCTGCTGCTCAATCACATGCTGCACATTATCAAGGTAACACACACACACACACACACACACACAGACAGACACAGTTAGATTACTGATGACCACCTCATTTTCAGGTCGTGATGCCCAGACCCCTGTTGGAGGAGGAGCTTATAGGGGTGATGGGTGTGTCCCGGTTGTCTCTGAGAGAGGGAAGTGGTCTTCAGCATGCTGAAGTTTGGGCAATGATCCGACCGGGAGAAATCTTAATCTATCCCTTACACACACACACACCCCGGATCCCCATCATCATCAACCAACACACATGCTGCAGTGAGCATAAACACACACACACACAAATATTGTCATCATATCACACTGAATTTAATAAGGTGTGTGTGTGTGTGTGTGTGTGTACAGACATGTGTTTGTTGGAGAACACAGTGGAGGTGACTACAGCAGAGAAGTGAGCACTATTCTAACCTGAGTGCATTTCTAATTTGCATATTTCATGTTTGATATGCATATTCATGTATTTTCTCCTCCCATCAGGACGGCGTATCTTCAGTTTGAGCGCGAGGAGAGCTGCAGCAAATTTTACACTCTGCTCTCCAGTGCCAACTCCAGTGACAGGAAGTCACATGATTACTCCTTGTACACACTTCCTGCTGGGATTAGTGGGTGTGTCCCTCCTGAAGTGCAGCGCTGCATCTCTCACATCACACTGTATGGTGAGAAAATCAGTAAATCAGATTAGATTATTTCACTTCCTGTTTCAGGGTCAGGAGCCTTTAGGGGCGGAGCATGTCACTTATTGGTCAAATGTTAGCCACACACAACTGCACCATGGCTGCAGTATTGTTAATTTTGTTAATAACACGCTTCCTTTTGTTTGGTAAAATCAGTGAGGTTGCTATGGTAAGGGTTAGGGTTCGAACCTGGTTCTGAAACTGACTGTGTGTGTGTGTGTGTTAGGCCTGAAGGTGGAGGGTCTGTACCGCTGCTGTGGGTCGATCATTAAGATCTCGGAGTTGGTGGAGAAGCTGCGTGAAGCTCCAAACGATGTTGTTTTGGAGACAAATGACGTTGCTATACAGGAAGTAGCAGGAGCACTAAAGCACTTCCTCCGCAACTCAGAACAGCTTATCCCATCATCTGAGAGAGAAAGCTGGGCCAAAGTGTTGGGTAACTAACACACACACACAAACACCATCTGAGGCTCTAAAATTTCAAAAGTCAAAAATATCCACTAAACAGCAGGCAAACTTCATAATGTTGTGATGTCACAGTGATGTCATAATGACATTTCACTCTGTGCGCTGAAGAGCTGCAGTGATTAAAACACATCTGATAGAGTTGTTGATAAGTGTGTGGTGTGTATGGTGGTGGTGATGTGGTGTGAGGTGATGTGGTGTGGGTGATGTGGTGTGTGGTGAGGTAATGTGTGTATGGTGGTGGTGATGTGGTGATGATGTGGTGTGTGGTGAGGTGATGTGTGTATGGTGGTGGTGAGGTGATGTGGTGAGGATGTGGTGTGGGTGATGTGGTGTGTGGTGAGGATGTGGTGTGGGTGATGTGGTGAGGATGTGGTGAGGTGATGTGGTGTGAGGTGATGATGTGGTGTGGGTGATGTGGTGTGTGGTGAGGTGATGTGGTGTGTGGTGAGGTGATGTGTGTATGGTGGTGGTGATGTGGTGAGGTGATGATGTGGTGTGTGTGGTGATGTTTTTCAGTTCACACTGATGTCACGTCCCGACTGCAGGAGTATCACAGACTGGTTGAACTTCTTCCTCCTGAAAACAGGGTCCTACTGTCCACCATGTTCAGTCACCTCTACACGTAACACCACACCCTAAACACCTCACCTGTCTGTCTGTCTTTGCGTCCGTCTGTCTGCTGATCTATGATTGTATAACCGTATTCTTTAAGTTGCGTTTGTCCAGTTTGCTTTACCTGACATGGTGTGTGTGTGTAGCGTGCAGCTCCACAGTCAGACGAACAAGATGACTGCACAGAACCTAGCAGTGGTGTTCACTCCCACACTGTTTGAGGAGTTGGCCATGAACACGAACATGGTCAACGTGACGAGCGAGCTCATCATCCATCACACACTCGTCTTCCTGGTGAGAGCTCAGATTCATTTCAAACGTCACTGATCTGGGGTGTGTGAGAGCTGCAAAACACCCTAAACTCACTACACACACACCACAGCATCACCTGTAAGGCTGCACTTGAACATTCAGGAGTGAATTATAGTCTGAGAAATATGGTAATGATTGAAACATGAACTGATCAGATGTAATAATCACTGCTGAGGTTTAATCAAGGTGTTTAATGTGTGTGTAGAGTAAAAACAAAGCTCCACAGGAGGATGAAATGATCACTGTGCTGTGAAGAAGTAAGCGCCCCCTCTCTTGTATCCTACTGCACTTTTATACATATCTACAGTAAACATCAGCAGGCTGAACACATCGTTATTTCTGATTTATTTAGTTTATAAAGATACAGAGTGTGTTTGTTTTCTGTGTAATTTAAAAGACGCACACAATAATGAGTAAAAAGAGAAAAGTGACATTCACTGTACTGATTTTTACCTCTTTATTAGGTTTCTTTTATTCTGATCATCTGGATGTGAACAGTTCTGCACAATGTATTTAATAAAAGATTTTGTCTATTAACACACAATGCTGTGTGTGTGGATTTGCTGAATAATGAAACCGTGCACGTGTACGCATGCACACGCCACAGTGTGCGAGTTTACTGGTGATTTGACGTGTTCACTCAGACGACTGGCTGCAGCCCCACAGGTCACAGCTACACTTCAGTAAATCACGAGACGTTTTAATATTTTGGCCTCTTCACGTCCACCCTGAAACACACACAGACACTGATATAATTACAGCATGGATAACCTCCAACTACTGTTTACAATCATTTAGAACAGATTATTGCGAGTTTATTAACATCCCACCCCACAACACTCACCCATCAGCCTCCAGCTTCTTCCTCTTCTCAATAATCTGAGGATCAAAAGGTAAAATTATAAATAATCCAGTGTTTACACGCCAATATTAACTCCACCTTAAAAACACCAGGAGTCTCATTTCTCAAAGCCGGCAGCGAACAGGCTCTAAATCTGCATTAGATTGTTAATAAACGCCACACATTCTACACTGAGGCGCTCGTGCACAACCGCACTCATTTGCAAACTGCCATATATGGTAAACAGCTTCCTTTTAAAAAGATCAGTCAGCTGCTCACGGTGCTGCGCGTTACGGAGGGCATGGAACACGCCTTAAAGTCATGAAGACGAGCTTCAAGGATAATGAAGTAAAGATACTTGCTGCATGAAGAGCAAAACCAACATCCAACACTTGGATGTAGATTGTTTAAAATAAATATAAACGCGTGTGTGTATAAAGACTCACAGCACTGATTTTCTTCCACTGCCGGTCCAGCTCTGCTTTCTCGTTGGTCTCTTTAAAGCGGCGAGTCTTTCTGCCCTCAGACATTTTAATTCCGTACTGAAACGCAGCCCTGAGCAAAAAAAAAAAAAAAAGACAGCATCATCACTGAACCTGATCACAGGTAATCTCCACTGACTCCCCTTGAGGATAAAGCTCTCGTCACTTCCTGTTCCCCAGACACAGGGATAACATCATGAAGCTGAGTGCACTACCTAGTGCCCTTGTACACACTGTAGAACACCATGGAGGTTCAGCTACCAAAAAAAAAAGAGAGAAGAAAGGAAAAAAAAAAAAGCACATCTGCTAAGGTGAATGATCAAACAGCTCTGCATTTTCACTAAAGTTTTGGCACCCTCAGCTGTATTTGAGTTAGCAAGTCACCATTAGCTCAGTGTGTGTGTTTACTTTGGTAGAGCCTCCTTGTTGTTCATGTAGTCACTGTACTCCTCCTGTGTGTCAAAGTCCCAGCGGCCCAGAGGTCCCTTTTTATTACCCTGATAAACACAAACACACAATGTATCACAACCTGCACGCACGCGCGCACACACACACACACACACACACACACGCGCGCGCACACTCACCTGGTCCATCTTACTGTAGTCAACTTCTTCATCGCTGTCCACAGCCAGATCATCCATCCTACACACACACACACACAAACCCCATGTACCAGGATTTAAGAGGCACAGTGTGCCTATACAGTAATGTCTGTGTGCGTGCGTGCATGTGTGTGTGTGTATGCTCACGTAGCAGGGTAACACTCAGCATAACTGTTGGACATTCCGAAGAAATCTCCAACATGTTTCTTCTCCTCACGTCTCGTCCCAGCTGTGTGAAGCAGTTAAGGACAAACACCCTGCGAGGCGTCTCAAACTGACAGAACATCAGCCGTGTGTGTGTTGGTGTGCATGTGTGTGTGTCAACTCAAAAAATAAATAAAGGATATGTTTGCTGCCACTCTGCTGCTGCGCCTGCAAATTTCTCATTAATGAGTTTCAGCTGGTCTTTCACTGATCCTGGACCTGCACAGAGAGACACTGGGTGAGGAGAGAGAGAGCAAACAATGCCAAACACTCCAACAGCAAATTCAAACAGAGCTCAGGAAAGTTCTCAGCCAACAAAGACAACCACATATTTTCTTTTACTAAAGAAAAGGGGGAAGAAAAGAAAAAGGTCACAGGATTTTTTGTAGTTATTAACAGTGACCTCCAGGGGGCAGTGCTGCACACAGCAGTATTACAGTAACGACCTACTGTGAGCAACGCTGGACTCGTTTCATAATAAATGATCCGAGTATTATACTGTTCCTCTCTCACACAATCAGGAGGAAAATTATTCATATTTACCTTTATCCATTTCAACAGGCTGTGGAGAGAAACAGGAGACTGAGATCAGTACCACACACACACACACTGATTTCACCATTCCACAAAAAAAATGTCAGTCAGAAAAACCAACAGAAGCACCAACGCCATCCTCATCACTGAAACCCAGATTGTATAAATATGCAAATCAGGAACACATCAAGCACTGCATGCTCCACCCCTTTCTGCGTTTGCGCTGAGGAACCCGAGTGTGTGTTATCAGTGGTGATGCAGGGAGATGTTCAGCTGAGAGTGAGAGAGTGCTGTGATGTTCCTCACCTCATCATCGACTCGAGGTTTCTCAAAGTAGCTGAGATGTCGTTTCTCTTCTTCTCGTTCCCTCTCTCTCTCCTTCTCTCGGTGACGCTCCTTCTCTTTATCCCGTGCAGATTTGGACGTGGTGGGGACGTACTCTCCGATATCATCAAAGACACTGCAGCATCATCGTACACACACACACACACACACACACACAGTAAAACAGTAAACTCACACTGTACAGTGTATTAGAGAAAAGACTGAGACTCACTTCATGTCAGCTTCAGGGGCTTTACGCTCATCCAGCTTTCCTGAACACACACACAATAATAATAATAATAATAAACACCAAACCCAGAGGTGGTGTGTGTACACACTGCTAAAGACAGAAATTAGAAACAGGATCGCACACCTTTATCTCTCTTTTTGAGCTTCTTGTTGCGTGTCCCCTGTCTCAGGTAGGAGAGGATCTGGGTCAGTTTACTGATCACAATGTCATTAGTGGTGAGAGTGGTCTGGGCCTGGACACACACACACACACACGGTTAGTTTAGCACAGATATGATAAAGAGGCTGTTTAGATGTTTAACACACCAGCCTGCCTCTATGGATTCTACTGTCCATCTGTCCAATTACCAAGGACTCCACCATTCTAGTCTCCGCGCCCCCCCCCCCCATGTCTGTCTCTCTGACTCCCGTATCAGGGCTCAGTACCTCCATGGTGGGACAGTCTGCCTTGCTGCGGATGAGTGTAGTGGGAATGTCCGTGTCTGCGTACTCATCCTCCAAGTCCACTACGTACGCCATCCGCCCCGGCAGGAACAGCTCATTCCTCTCCACCTGACGCCCCTTAAACAGGATGCGGTAAATGTTCCTCCCTGTAGAACACATACACAATTATACAACACGACTGACTGCAGATGTGTCGGAACTTCATAATACTGAAACATCCTTCAACATGGAGCGTGCTTTGTGGAGACTCAACTGCACCCCCCCACACTCACCCAGACGAGTCTTAAACTCAATCTTCTGCTCAGGATCTTCATCTTTCCTATAAAACACACAGACGTTATTCAAGAAAATCACATCGCTGTAATGAAAGTTATCGTTCAGTATGATGTGTGTGAGTGAGAGAGCATCATACTTGGCTTCTTTCTGCGCTTTCTCCATCATGTCCTCCTCCTCTCTCTCCTTACTGGTGATCTCAGCTCTCACCTGAACACCAGAGAACAAAGACACACACACACAGTTTCAGAACCAAGTTCTAACAACACTGACGTCTGTAGTCACCACATCACTACACTGGACTCCAGAGAGTTTCCTCACACACACTTTACTTCCTAACGCAGAGGATGAGGAGCTGTTGTGGGTGGAGCTTATTGTACTGACCAACAATGATTGGTCAAATGATGCATTTACACAACAACAGACCATCTCCAGTGTGCTGAGGAGTTTAGGGTGCAGTCTGGTCACCCTTTAAACCCTGACTCATGATTACACTCGCAGGAACTCGGGTCGGTTCTGCAAGGTTCCGTTAGACTGATTTGGGAGGTTCTGTGCTGAGACTCGCCTTCTGCAGCAGGGCGAAATCCAGACCTTTCACCAAGTGAGTGTGCTCCATATCACCACCCAAGAACTTGGACTCCTGGATCAACTGACGACGTTTTTCTGCTGCTGATTTGTCCCTGTAACACACACAGGAAGTAAATCAGTAGTTCACTGCAGCTCCTGTGTGTGTGTTTCATCTGAAACACGATCCAGTGCAGGACGACAGTGATTTAGTGATAAAGGCACGATGATGAACTCAGCATCTGTTACACACAGTGGAGCGTTTTGGACTTTGGTGTGCGATTTGTGAAGTAGTGCGCGCATGCACACACTTACGCCTCAGCGGTGGGTCCCACAGCTCTGTAATTGGCTGTGGTGCTGATGAGCTCAGTCTCCTCATAGTCCTTATTGACACCGTCTCGTCTCTCGCGGGCGCGGTCTCTGTACTTCTCTGCTAACTCTCGCTCCCGCTCCAGCTCCTGCTGTCGCAGCTTAGCGTAATAACTGCACACACACACCATTTCAATTACTGCACTTATACACAACAAGCAGGTGAACTCTAGTCCACTAGGTAGGGGGTAGTGACCGATATCCAAACCCTAGATGCTCAATTTGATTTAAAAACACAGACAGATGATTACGGAGTGTAAAATTAAACACACCTTTTCTTCTTCCTCCTGCGAGCAGCTGGATCCTCGTCCTCATTATACTCTCGAGGCATTCTGTGAAACAGAAGTGTTACAGATGTTTAACAACACAATAACAAACCCCACACACAGTGCACTACCTATGGGACAGAAACATATGTAGGGCACTTAGAGAGGAGAGAAGTGTGGAAAATGTTCCCTACTGGACATACAGCACACTACAAACAGAATGGAGATTACATTATTTGTTTACATCATGTCGATTTTTACTTTAAAGCTGTATAGGAGGAGTGACAGGAAAGTCCTACAGGGAACAGAAGTAAGTGATGGATTTCTTGACAATGCACTAAAACTTTACTACTAACAACTCCACTGTTACATGTAGTACGCTAGATAGGGCGCTAATTCTTGATTACATATAAAGAGTTCAATCCTGAGTGGACCTAACACCACGTGTCTCTGTATAAGTGCACTAGATAGGGCGCAGTGCACTTACAGAGCCATGCTGCTGACACATCACTGAGATGATATTTTATATATAACACACATTTATGAAAAAAGTCTCGGCCGTACTCATGATGGCGTGATTTGGATGGTGGTGCCGAGGAGGGCGTGGCTCGGGGGGTCATCAGGAGTTTCCTGAAGTCCTCATTGGTCAGCTTGGATCTGAAAATGACAAACAGGGCAAAAAAGAACAAGTGAGCGGCGTGTGTTTTATAGTCTGGTGTGATGTACATACACGTCTCGGAGAGAACGAGTGAACACATGCAGCGGCCTTGTGCTCCAAACTCACTGCAGTGCTGATCGGTGATCCTCCACATCGTGCCCATCTGGAGCCAGAGGGTTGGAGTACAGCTCCGCTACAGGACACACACACACACACACACAATCAATCAACACAAAACTTCCCAAAGCAGAATTAACGCCCTACTGACAGACACAGCGCAGGATATAGAGCCTGGGTGCCAATACTTATTCCCCTGCCTGATGACCTTCCCCAGTGCACTCGGGAGGCTACAGCGCGTCTCCGGCTCTGACCGGCCCGAATAAGGAGCCGAATTCCTAATTACAGTGTACGCTAACGGCCAGTGACCGCGGGGCTTGTGAATGAGCAGCGCCGTGTCAGGGACCGAACCGAGCACCTCCCCGGGTCAGTGTGATGGAACCCGCGGCACGGTGCTGGGTTCGGTTTGTAACTCTGATTCCTTCACTGCAGATTGTTGCGGACTCGGGTCCGAATGCCCCTGTAGAGGAACCTCAGTGAGCTCAACCCGGGCAGCGCGGCTCACCGCCGGGGCCTCGAACCCACGCCTGGCCCGCGCACGCGCAGTGTGTCCGGTATAAGCCTGCGCTCGGCCCATCAGTCGGCAGCTGACCGGAAGTGAACATTCTGCTCCTCACTTCACTTTGAACGGGAACCGGAAGTGATTTTTGAGAAACCCGCGCACATTCGCCACAGCGCTGTTCTTACAGCGCAGCGCAGCGCATTACTGATTATAATCAAAACTATAAACAGGATAAGCGCTTAAAAGATTTCTATTAAAATGAGTTCCGAGGTTTTGTTTTCAATAATCCTCCAAAACCCCGGGTTAGCAAAACATGCTAACACACTCAGCACAGCTACTGCAGCCCCGCCCCCCGCTCCCGGTCCCGCCCCCGGTCCCGCCACTCACACTCGCGCTCAGGCATGGCGCTGCGCCGCACGGACAGCTTCTCTCCGCTCAAAATCACAAATCTCTCCGAATCTCCAACCGCCGCTGACCTCCGCAACAGCTCACCGCGAACACAGACTTACTCTGCGCATGCGCGGAGTCCGGGACGGAATACCGCGGCCGCACTGCCCCCTGGCGGGCTCGCCGTTTAATACACCGCACTTTTTCTTCTTCGGATTGTTTTGATATCGTCTCTCGTCGCGTCTTCTTCCGCTTATCCGGGCAGCAGTCTGAGCATGGAAGCCCAAACTTCCCTCTCCCCAGACATCTCGGCCAGCTCCTCGGGAAGAACACCAGGCCAGCCGAGAGACACAGTCCCTCCAGCGTGTCCTGGGCCTTCCTCCTCCCAGGGGGACATGCCCGGAACATCTCCCCAGGGAGGCGTCCAGAAGAGATGCCCGAGCCACCTCAGCGCATTCCTCTCGATGTGGAGGAGCAGCGGCTCTACTCCGACCTCCTCCTGAGTGACTGTGCTTCTCACCCTCTCTCTAAGGCCCCATTCTCAAACAGCGGCCTCCGGGCCTTTTTAGGCCCACCGGGCATTTATTTCTGGCCCGCGAGCTGTTTTGAAAAAATTTTTTTTTAATTATTATTTTTTATCAATCGCGCTGTCCGCTCTTATTTTGAAATCGCGCGCTCCGATCTCAGGACGAGGCGTGGGGATCGCCTCCATGGCAACGATAAACAGATAGCAGTAACGCCCTCGCAAACTCGAGACAGTCAGCAGCAACACGTTTACCGACCGGAGCAATAATGGCATGCTCGAAATTTGCACCAAAAAGAAAACTGGACAGCGAAAACCGCCAGTTCCAGCCAGAATGGACAG
>JAPEKL010000004.1:597927-613783 GCA_028877455.1 Bagre pinnimaculatus
GTAGGGCATCAGGATGGATTGAGCAGGTCTGAGAGCAGCAGAGGTTCAGGATCTCTGGTGTCTCAGGAGTGATGTGTAACCAAGTTGAATTTTATAACCACCAGAGCAATGCAGGACCATGTGGAGAATGTACAACAGGAGCGTGTGTTAACAACAGCAGGTGTTTTCATTGACGTTTCTGTTCATACGCAGGGGGTTTCAGCCCAAAGACTCATGTCAACTCACGTTAACGTTGGTGTATGAAACAGACCTTACATTCAATATTGTGTTTCAGTTTTAGTACAAAATAAAATGAACGAAGACAATAAAGTTTCTCAGTTCTGCTCCACACTTTTTACGAGCTTGTCTGTGAGCGAGTGTACTGACCTTTCATCAGTGCCACATATTCATCAAAACATCTGGAATAGTACATCTGGGATTCAATCATTTACCTCTGAAAATACTCCGTGTACTTATTCCTCTGTACTTTTTTATTACCAGCTTTTTAAAACGATGTGTTTATTTTGATGAAAGTTGCCCCTTCCTGCCTGATCAGACGCTTGGCGTGTAAAATCACATGCAGTATCACACAGGTGAAGTCAATGAAACGTTCTTGTTTATTTAGCTTTCAGTTTATTCTCCACATACATTGAAATATATTTTATTTTAAATTCCTTTTCAGTATTATAGACTCAGTATTTCAGACTCATAAACAGACGAGTCCCTTTCCATTCAGATTTGTACAAAAAAAATTAAAAATTGATAATTTTTGTCCTGAGGAAAAAAGTACAAGTCATCAAACCAAGCTCAGGTTTTATAAACTAAATGCTTCCATCTTTCATTAATGATATCATTCTTTCACAGTACGAACATCATCACATCAGAACGTCACGTCGTCAAAGGTCCTGTACTGACTGTGAAATCATCTTTTCGTCAAAATACAGAAATTCACTCATTTTAAGGAACACTAAGTCGATTTTAATTGATAAAAAGGTTGATATAAAAATAGCATTTACATTTTAAATAATGACATATCCATATACGTATGAAGGTTCTAAGGGTGAACATGCAGTGAGGGAAAAACCAGGCCTGGCTTTTTAGAGTCTGGCTTTTGGAGCCGAGTCTCCAGTCTGATCTTGTCTTTTCTCTCTGGATTAGAATCGTTGGAGTCTCTTTCTGTTCCTCATAAATTACACTTTAATCTGTTTCAGCAGAAGATTTTACGCAGTGATGTAAATTCTGAGGATGTTAAACTGTACGCATGAGAGATGTGATGAATTTAATGTGACTGCAGGACTCACTGCTGACAAGCTGACGTTTACTTCTTTATTTTTTTGCGTGTAGTTGAAATGAATGGAAGCTGAAGGCCTCCAGTTTTAGCATCGTCACTAAAGACGTTCCTGTCCTGTTGAAATCGCGCTGGCTCGGAGTTGTTCGTCTGCTCGTGCTGTTATTGGCCGTTTCTATGCAAATCCATAACACATAAAGTTCTAACGTCTCAGACAGGAACTGGAAGAACAGTCTACTCTGAGAAAGTGGCAGGAAATGTTTGATATCAACTTTTTATTCTGTGAATTCAGTGTGGAAGCAGCCAGTTGTATTTGTTTATAATATGATGTCACACTGTGATTATGAGTTTATTCATGAAAACAGAAATGCCTTTTTTACAGTCCGGATGGTAGAAATTCCAGTGTGACATGAAGGTGACACTGTCGGCTGTCATCCACTCATCAAGGGTTTCATGCATCACAATCATGTAGGGGGCGTGGCTTAAAAACAAGGTTAAATCATACGATAGAAATGATCCACATTTTTAATATAAAAATAAATATCACTGTGTTAAGAATGTCTGTCTTTTAAAGGCGTATGTGATGATTTCAGTATGAACGCTACACAACAGTCATGAACGCTGTTAATAAAGTATTGTATAGAGTTTAACGCAATTTCAACACAGGTACAGCTTTAAGCCCTTTAAGCTGTAACTTAAAATTTACGTCTAATTGCTCGTGTGTGTGTGTGTGTGTGTGTGTGTGTGTAACATCCCCTGTTTTTGCATGAAGTGTGATCAGTGAACGTAGCCGTCTGTCTGAAATACCCTGATGGTGATGGAGCATGCGATAATGTTTTTATATCAGGCAATGTGAAATGCACTTTTCTCCACGTGTGCAAAAACCATGTTGTAGATCAAATCCAGATTGTTAAAAAGGTCAGAAACTACTTCATTCACTGGTGGTGGTGAAATGCAGCGTGTTTTTCATCTATGCTCCTTTTACACACTATTAGTTGTGACGTGTCTGTAAAAGTATCCACCTCATTAGCATTAAACTAACTCCACTCAGCAAAGGCCGATTTAACTGCCTGACTTAAATCAGAGGAAGATTTGGTGGATAGGACGGGGATTTTAGAGAGATTATTTAAAGCTGTGCTGGAGCTAACGCTCTCAAAATGTCATGTTTTATTGATTTGTCATGAGGCTGCAGCGCAGCTCTGTGGCTCTCAGCTCCACCTCGGCAACAACAATCCACAGACACTTTATTTTATTTTATTGTTTTACTCAGTTTGGTATTATTATTATTATTACAGATTTTCTCAACTTGAATATTGATGATAAATATGTTTTCATGTGTTCTTAATTTTTAATGAGTGTATCGGTGTGTTTACTTCTCATTTATCCTGAGAGATACAAACAGGACTGAAATTGCCCGATGCAACATCTCTCATTCATTTTCATTCACACCAGCGACGTGTTCGTCTCGTCTCATTGCTCTGCAGATTCAATTTGAGGTCCTGCAGCCACCAGAGAGAGAGAGAGAGAGATCTTATTTTCAGCTGAAGGAGGTAAAGCTCTTTCTGTCACTTGGGGTTCGAGAGTTCATCAATCGTCCCTGAGCTCGATGCTGCACTTTATCCAGAAGTGATTTAGCGATGCAGGTGCAGGAGTGTGTTAGTGTGAGGGTGTGAGGGTGAGTGTGTTAGTGTGAGAGGCTGAGTGTGTGAAGGTGAGTGTGTTAGTGAGTGTGTGAGGGTGAGTGTGTTAGTGAGTGTGAGAGGCTGAGTGTGTGAAGGTGAGTGTGTTAGTGTGAGGGTGAATCTGTGAGTGTGTGAGGGTGAGTGTGTGTTAGTGAGTGTGTGAGGGTGAGTGTGTGTTAGTGTGTGTGTGAGGGTGAGTGTGTGTTAGTGTGTGTGTGAGGGTGTGTTAGTGTGTGAGGGTGAGTGTGTGAGGGTGAGTGTGTGTTAGTGTGTGTGTGAGGGTGAGTGTATGTTAGTGTGTGTGTGAGGGTGAGTGTGTTAGTGTGTAGGGTGAGTGTGAGTGTGTGAGGGGAAGCCATGGCCTAATGGTTAGCGAAGCAACTTTGGGAACAAAAGGGCACTGGGTCAAGTCCCTAGACCAACAGGAATGGCTGAAGTGCCCTTGAGTAAGGCACTGAACCCCCACCTGCTCCCCAGGATGCTCTGGGTGTGTTGTATGTCACTTTGGATAAGAGCGTCTGCTAAATTAATGAGTTGTTTTATTAATTAATGTGAGTGTGGGTTAAAATCGACTAGTAAGGAAAAGTGCACTTAAAAAGGTGTCTCTGAAACATACAAAGAGGGTACAAATTGTTGACAAGGCCACTGTGGGGCCAATTACTCTGGGAAGAGTTACTGTGGGCGGGGTTACTCTGGGGAGGGTTTCTGTGGGCGGGGTTACTGTGGCAGGTTTACTGTGGGCAGGGTTACTGTGGAAGGGGTTATGGTGAGGTGGGGAGGGGTTACTGTGGGCGGGGTTACAGTGGGGAGGGTTACTGTGGAAATAATTACTATGGAGAGCAATAGTATGAGCAGTTATTACAGGGATACGAACGATGCGGAGGTTTCAATGGAGAAGGATATTATCAGGAGTTCATCATGGTGATGTTACTGTGGGAAGGTTACCATGGGGATGGAGCCATGGGAAAGGTTAGTAAGAGCGTAACTGTAGGGAGGTTGCCATGGTGATGGTTGATATGATCGTAGAACTAGTTCTAAAAACCGTTAGTCAGCGATGTTTCACAGTGCCAGCTTTGCTTGTGAGCCTGATTCTATAAATGCAGTTATGAACACATTATTTGTCCCGACACTGCTGTGACTGACTGCAGAAGACACCTGTCACCTAATGAACATGACAGGAATGTCCTCTGGCACGTCTTCACTCTTATACAGCTAAAACACGTTTCTGTTCCACAAGCAGTCATTGTTTGCATCCTGCTTTGTTCCTGTCGGTTCTCCTCAGTGACCTCACAGATCTGGAGCCTATCACCTCAGGCCTAGCTCAGGTAAATCACGCTCGTCGAGCTGTTTGCATTTCAACGCTGCAGTTTACCGATTCACTGCAAGTCGCTTCTCTGCTCCTGTTAATGCAACATGAGCCTCAGCTGCAGGAAAATCAGACCTTCTGCCTCATTTGGCTTTGTGTTCGGACACCCGTGCATGCCAAATTGACTTGTTCAATGTAGATAATACAAGGACAGACAACTGGGACAGAATTTGCACATGGCATCACGGTGGTTTGCTGCCTGGACGATCTCTAAAGTAAAAACAGAAATAAAGTTTAAAAAGTGGCTACATCTGAAATCACCTGCTCTGACTCTGTATGTAAATGTGACAATTATAAAACAGGAATTTGGAATTAATCTATATTAACAGCTAGCAAGAATATTTCCCCAAATGTCAATAAATTAGTCACTCTTAACAAGAGGAATAAAGAGAAAACTAATTCCATCCTGTTAGACTTCAAAGATCTCACTACACTAAACACAACAAGTGTTGTCGGGCAAAACAAACCTCGCCCGGTCGCACTTATGATGAATATGAAGCAAGATATCGTGAAAAAAATATCGGTCCCCTACGGGTCCATGTGCTACTGATTATAAATAAAATAGTTTTCTGCTCCCATGTCCATACAGTAAATATCGCATATATATTTACTCTATGAGGCAGTAGCCACAAAAATGAAGCGTAATCCAAAAACGAACAATTTAAAACTCACAGAAGTAAAATATAGCAAGTGTCTGTACTTTATATTATTCTACTCTTACAGTTTTCAAAACTGAAACCTCCAAAACGAGGCTGACACACACACACACGCTGTCGCCACGACCCAAACTCTTATTTCCCGGAAATGGCCCAGCGCTAGAGCTCACTGGAACGCACTTTCCCTCTGGAATAAGCATAAACATGTCTGAAAGCCGTTTCTTTAGTCCATTTATTTCAAACGGTGAACCGAATTGTATACACTCACCGGACATTTTAATAGGAACATGTGTATGCGCATGCGCAAGTGTTACACTCTTACATTCTTACAGCACGATGACGTCGTGGCTCGCGCCTCTATATGAGGCAGTAGACACAACAAAAATGATTTTGACCTTTTTGGTGACCTTCACTGGATGACCCTCAAAATGTTGGAGGTTGTATTTGAGACCAATGACCATCTATCCTGAAAGATTCATGAAGATTGATCCAGCCGTTTTCCTGTAATATCATGAACAAAGAAATAAACAAAGAAACCGCACCAAAAACAATACCTCACCCGCTGGTGGACTCCGTTCTGGGCGAGGTAATAAATAAATAATTCAGTTAGTTAGCTTACCTTAGCTAGCATGGTCGTCCCTCAAGTGTTGTTAAACGTCTCTGGAAATGTCTTAAAACCCACAAAATGAATTTAAATTCAATATTATCAACCTCTTAATCTTGGTAAATTAATTTGACGTAAAGCACCTTGAGATTTGGACTTATCATAAAAAGTAAATATAGATCAAACAAATCCTTGATGAGTGCCATAATACATAAAAAAAAGATTGAGACGTCCTCACAGTAATTCCATACGTGTTTATTTTCTGTGTTCATATTTATAATAATTATGCTTCAGTTCAGAAAATCATATTATGTCCATCCGTATCTGAAAATGAAAAAGTCTCTGGTCTTCGTCCATGGCTGCTCTCAATCCTCTTTAACACGTCCTCTTTGACATCTCCGTGTCTCCATGTTGGTCGAATCTCCTTCACCATTGTAACCATCCTCATTAAATCACGTCATCAGCTCGAGTAAAAGTTCATTAATGAGAACTGACTTGATATGATTGTGCACAAATTACCCAGAATCCACTGCAGTAATCTAACTATCAGCTTTTTAAAATAAAATACTTTGAAAATGATCACATTTGAGTTCAGATATTGTGAGTTCAGACTGGGTTTTTATTCTTCCGAGTCCTCCACGTTGTTCTGCTAGATTAGCATAGCAGCTAGTTAGCAAAGGAAACACTGTACCAATAACACTGTTCAGGTATGTCTTCCTGTCCTGCTTTGTAAGGGAGCGTCGATAACAGCTTCATGTTAAAAACATTACAAAGAGGACCGTCGTGGTCCTTCCTGACATCATAAATACTGTCCCATTGGCTGAAATTCATCACATGGTTTCCTGTGATTTACATTTATTTAAGTGTTACATCATACTGAGGTGAGATTGAAAAATTGTATTAATTAGGATAAAATAACTTACATTTAGAATGTGTCACTGACGTATGCTAGCTAAACATAAATCAAAAACTCGCTGCTATCTCAGTAAAATAAATATTACATATCGCTAGACAGCTGACAAAAAGCAACACGCCTGGCTAGCACGGTCGTTAGTTACTATCACAAATATTCAATAAAACACACACAAATCGACTCCGTGAGGGTTCTTGAGTCCTTTTCGTAAAGATGATGTCAGGAAGGATAGCCACGCCCACAAGTTCCATATACAAATGAGTAAAAGTTCCTTCCAGACATCAAAAGCTGGAAATAATTCAAAATAAATTAGTTGTAAATATTAATGTGTTTATGAGATCCAGACAACAAATTTGTTTTTTCATTTTTAAAACTGATATAAGCAGTGAATTTCATATTCATTTTGGAATCATAAATGGAAAATTGTTAAATAATTGTTTGCTGTTTTGTAACGGTGCATGCAATAGATAATAAATAAATCACTACATTGTACAGTATTAAATATTTACACCCTTTGTACAGATGGCAGATTTTTACCAGTGGTCATAAAACACAGCAGCTAACGAACAGAAATAAATACTGAATAAATAAATTTCACATTTCATTTCATTTTCTTTTGTGTAACTGTAAAACGACTGGTTACGCCACTTCAGAATGAATTTATAAATAACGTCCGAAGTGGCATCTTGACTTGCCAATGACATCACTTCCTGTTCATTCATCGGAATTCTGGGAACTCTAGACTAAACATGCAAATCTAAATACTTAACCGAGTCCCTGATAGAAGTGACAGAAGTGCTGTGTTGAAGCCCCGCCCCCCAAAATGTTTTGCTACAGCCTTCGCTTTGTTCACGACGACACGACAATCAAATAAACACAACAACAAAGCTGGAAAACAGGTGTCTCTTTCTTCATGATGTATTTGATATCTGATATGAATGGAAGTGTGATTAAAGCTATGAGCACTAACCCCGCCTTTCATCCTAGCCCCACCCACTGCCCTCATCTTTAATCAATCAGAACTTCAGCAGCTTTTCTTACTCATCTCAGAGTGCGACAGCAAAATAACATTAAAATGGATCCTGTTTCGATCCTGCTCTCAGTGCACCTTCGCTGACTTCCCCTCGCTCACTTCCCCTCGCTCAAATCCCCACTGCCATCTTAAGGACTTTTAACCACTCGAGCGAAATTTGTTAGAGAGGATTCGATCTCGCGAGTGGCCTAGACTTCCTATTATCTAGTGGTCAACATCTCACACTATCTAGTGCACTAAATATCACACAATCTAGTGGAATACATATCTTGGAGAATATCTTGGTCTTCACAATATCTCCCACTATAAAATGGACTACATTAACCCAATCTAGTGCATTAGCTCTCCCTCAGTCTAGTGGACTACATTTTCCATAATCTAGCGCTATGTAGTTATTATTCCACTATCTAGTGACAATACCAATACAAGGTCAAGTAGACTATATTTAGTGGACTAGATCACCTAATAACTAGTACTCTAGCAAACTAGATCTTCCATCTAGTGAACTACAGCCTCTCAATCTAGTGGACTCATATCTACCATTTTCTAGCAGACTAGACCTCCCATTATCTAGTGGACTATCTAATATAGTGACACAGTCTAGATTGGACCTCTCACTATCTAGTGGACTGCAGCTTCCACAAATCCAGTTCATAACCATCATTGATATCTGCCACTACCTAGGGGACTAGACCACGCAGTCTAGAGGACTACACATCCCAAAAATGTGTAAAAAATGAATTTGACTAGAATACCTACTGTCTAGTAAACTACATTACCCTTAATGTAGTGGACTACATCTCCAACATCTAGTGATATTTTGTCCATAACCATAACTAAAATCCTCCAGTATCTAGGGGACTAGATCACCCGCAATCTAGAGGCGTACACATTCCAATATCTAGTGTACCTGATCTTCCATAATCTAGTGGACTGCATCCCACTATCTAGTCTACATTTTGTCACTGATCTCTCTCATTATCCATGGCTCAAAATCACCTACAGTCTAGTGGACTTGACCTACCATCTTCTACCGGACTAGATCTCCGAATATCTAGTGGACTACACGATTATTTCAATCTAGTGGACTATATCTCCATCAGGCTTATCATATTTAGTCCATGATCATCATAGAGATACTCTACTACATAGTGGACTACACCTCCCACAGTCCTGTGATATTTAGTCCATAACCATCATCACTTACTATCTAGGGGACTAGACCACCCATATTCTAGAGGACTAGATCTGATAATATAGGCTATAGCTTCCACACCTCCCATTATCTTGGAGCTAGAGCACAACAATCTAGAGGATGACACATCCAATAATCTACTGGATTACGTTCCACTATCTAGTCTATGTCTGTCACTATCTGGTGTTTTTAGTCCTGTAGGAGAAGTGCACACTAGTGTAACACAGGTAAGGGAAAGTCGCCAAGGGCACACTGAAACAGGATGGAGGTGATGAGGAAATGTTAGCAATAAAGATCGTGTTAAAAAAGCAGCATTTGTATGATTAGCCTTCTACTATATGACTAGCATTACGTTGTATGATTAGCGTTGTACGTTTAGTGTTACTCTGTATGGTTAGCATTGCGCTGCAGACGTAGCGGTGGCGCTCACAGGTACAGGTATGACACCCAGTAGACGAGGTTGAAGAGGCCGAAGGCAGTAGGGAAGAAGATGCGTGCGTACGAGTCGATCTTGGAGACGCGGATGTGCAGGCGCCCGTGACGCCACGCCCCTGAGCGACAATCCTCAAAGCAGCAAAAGAAGCTTGTGCAGTCTTTCCCGTCCAGACACTCGTAGCCAAACTCCTCATCGCGCTCCTGCATGTGTGTGGCGTTGTTCATCTGGATCGCTGTAGCCGAGCGGGGACGGATATCCACCGTCGGGTTCTGCTTCAGTGGGGACAAAAGGACAACGATGTTCATTTATACACAAGCATGTATGTATGTGTCTTATATTAGCACCAATTCTGAGAGAACTCATGCTAGTGCTGGGCAAGGCTCATGACAACATTTTTATTTTGCACAGTAATGCAAACCCCCCAATCTCTGCTCTGCTAATGTTCGCATTAATCTTAGCTGAACAATCAGCATACAGTAACACTAGCTTTAAGCTAACACTCTGGTTTAGCTCATTTTATCTGTCCAACAGAAGATATTCACTAAAAGCTCATGCTAGCTCCACCTACTGTGTAATTAAAACCAGCAGCACAGTTGCTTAGCATGCTAGCTAACATTAAATAACCTACTGCATCAAAATGATAAATTGCGCATAATTATGAACTGATTTAATTGGGCAGTAAAGCTCAGCATGTGTTTAAGTGATAAACTCCAGCATGAACTTTTAAAGCTGAAGATGCAGAGCGTCGTTCTGTGAGTAAATTCGTCTGCCGTTACAGCGCTGTGATGAACTCTCTGCTGTAACCTCGCTCGCTCGCACTAATCGCACGACGTGACTTTGTCCGTTTCGCTCGTACACACTGTCGTCTTCTCTGACAGTTAAATGAGACGATCAGTGTTCTTTAATCTCCTGCACACACTTCCAGAAGGTTCCTCTGATGAAGCGCATCTTCCTGTGGGTTTACACTCACTTCACACAGCTGACCTTTAAACTGCACTCTGGGTAAATCCAGCTGTGTGCTGGTATCATGTTCTCACGTATTAATGAAACTGTATGATACTTTCTATCCCAGAATTATCACAAAAACGGGTTTTAAAGATTCAGCATTGTTTCTCTATTAAATATTAGCAATAAGTAGCTGTTGACAAATATGCAAATTACAATCTTAAAAGAAATTCACCCTTTTTATTTGGTAAAGTGGTTCTGTGTGGCTTTCATTTGCATACTGGAATCTTACTGGATCATATTTAATGATGTTTGAGACTCAAAAAGTGCATAATATTTTGCTAGTCTGTTAGCTACTATACGCTACACTCCTCTATAGACTACTGTATATTATACAACACTGTATACTGGACTAAACTGTTCTATATTATACCACACTATACTGCACTCTATAATACTGTGTTCTACTATACTACATGAGACTGTGCTCTGCTAAATTATACTATACAACACTATCTTGTGCTACACTTTACTTTCTATCCTGTAATAGACTGCATTCTACTATACTACACCACACTGTTATAATAAACCACACTACACAACACTGTATTATACCGCACTGTACTGCACTACACTATATTCTACTATACTACACCACACTGCACTGTACTACACTGATATACTATACAATACTATATACTACACTGGACTACTGTACTGTGTTATGTAATGTTACACCATTATGCTATATTACAGTATATTTTACTATACTATTTGACACTGTACCACACTGTACTACACTATACTGCACTGTTATGTTAAACTGTATTACATTCTACTAGTCTACATACACAACACTGCATTCTACCATTACACCTCCCTGTTATAAACTATACTGCATTATAGTACGGTACATTATACTGCACTGCTTTACTATGTTCCACTATACTACACTATACTGTGTTCTCCTGTATCATACTGCACTAGGTTATATAGTGTACTTTGTGGTACTAAAACATAGACAACGCTATATTGTGCTACGCTGTACTTATTATACTTCAGGTTCAGTTGCTAGTTGTTTAGTAACTAGGACCTCTGTGACGAGCGTATTTGTCATATAAGCTAACTATTTACACCGTTTTATATCATTTTAGCATTTTAATGTTATCAACTTCTCACACAAATATGCTACGCTACACAAATACGCTAATAACTTGGTGCACCACGTTTGTCTCGACTCATGCCTGCTCTGCTGGAGTGAAAAGAATTCTGGGATTGTTCACAGAGATGAAGCTCAAATCGGGTTCATATAAAGAATTTAAAAGGATGGGTTTTATTTTGTTCAGTTTTGATCGAAGCTGCTGCTTTTCTCTGGTTTTATAGTCGTTCACCTTCCCGCGGCGCAGTGGCGACTGAACAGGAAATGCATCTCACTGGCTTTAGGAAGGTGTTTTGCCCAGCACTAGTTCCTCACGGGCGTTTATTGTCCCTTATAAACAGAATGCATTCGTTTTGGATTGAGTTGCGGCTGAAGTGCGTTGCTCAGGGTGAGTCGGGAAAGCAGCAGGAAATAAAGAGCAATAAACATGAGCTGCAGCTTTAACGGCGTGAAATGAGACAACACTGAGAGTAGGGAGTCAAAATCTCTCTCTCTCTCATTTTTATTTTAATTATTTCATATACCAAGTTTTTTTATTCTCCCTGTTTTATTACCATGTTCCACATTTCACCACAAATTCTTCACAACACAAACCTGATTCTTAAAGAATTTTTGTTTATTTACATTTTTAAACAATTTAAAAAAAAAAAAGTCTGAAAGCTTTACATTTTAAGAAAATTTCAATCTTTTAAATCTGAAAATTATTTTATGGTAGAAAGTACAAAAACATTTTTTAAATTTACATTTTAGAACTTAAAATTGAAGGTAAATTGCTAAAAGTCCATATTGTAAAAGTTAAAATTATTACTGGAAGATGCAAAATACTTAAAAAAAATTAGAACTCATATATTAATTCTGAAAAATTTGAAAGGTAAACAATTTACAGAAAAAAATAGAGACTTTTAAATGGGAAAAAAGCTCTCGTGAACATCATTGTTTAGAAAATAATAAATAAAACACTTTCTGAAAGCTGATGAGCTTCAGCAATTTTTTCAATTATTATTATTTTTTATTTAAAACTCGTCTTCAATCAACATTTTACATTTTCCTTTTTGTAACCTCAGTATTAAATTACTGATTTACTCTGGCTTATCATTTTATGTTTCACATTGTATTATTATTATTATTATTATTAATCCGTTTCCTCTTGATAATTACAGACCTGTAAAATTATCATATTGAGTGTTTAAAGCTCGTTGTCTTTTAGCGATGTTGTCTTTTTCAGGCTGTTAAAGCTCCGCTGACTCCTTACACAGTGTCAGGTTAAAGCCACACACACACACACACACACACACACGGGCAGGTGAGTAAGCGAAGAAAAGAGGAAGTCTTTAATTAGCAAAACAATTGTGAATTAAAGTTGTTTGTGTGTGTGTTTTAGCCGCTGCCTTCTTAGCGCAAGACATTTAGCAGGTTCTGTATTAGCAGTAGCGTGATGCTAATCGTGCTCGTGTAAGGAAACATTATGGGTTAGCTTGAACGGAGACAGTACACACACACACACAGAAACACACACACACACACACACATGCAAAACCCGTACACAAGCAAAAATACCTTCGAGGGAAAGAACCGGAGGAGCTTTCAGTCCAAACAGGAAACACAAAAAGAACATGTCCAATTAACAAAAAAGAAGAAAAAAAAAGAACTCCGACACATGAAGGGACACAAAACAACAAAATGTCAAAAAAGTGATGAATTCACAGAGAACTTACTGTATACACACACACACACACACACACACACACACATTCTAATACGTTTAAAACATTTAAAAGACACAGGAGGAAGAGCTGAGAGTCGATCTGAAGCTTTTACTCAAAAATCAACTCAATATTATTCACAGTGTATTGAACATAAAAAAAAAATTAAACGTCCAGAACGTTAACCAGCGGAGACATGAAAAAATTTAGTGTGTGAATTTAGCATCTTGGAGCTACGAGGCTAATATAGCTAACAGGTAATGGATGCTAACAGCCTCCAGTTTAAAACAATGAATAAAGAAAGCATTACTGTAAAATTATTTATTTGTTTTCAAACAAAGTTTTTTGAAGTTGAAAAACTTAAATATTATTTCTGAAAAATAAAAAAGCTAAAAATTATTTTTCAGACGAAAAAGTTAAATAATTAATTTTTAAAATTACTTTTACATTTTGGGAAAAAACAAATCTCTTTCCACCCTGAGCAGGAGAGCGGGATATTTCTGAAAGTGGAATATAATTTTGGAAAAACGTTTTCCTTACAAAAGATTTTAGAACATAAGGAGAGTTTCAACAATAAATTATTGTAAAATAATTGTTTTGAAAGATGAACAGTTTAAACAATAAATTAAAATTTTATTTTAAAGCTGTTTAAATAAAAGTTTAAAGAACAGAGTAAAGAAGAAATAATTTAATCTGAAAATAAATATAAAATTGAAAAAAATCAACATAAATCATTCTGAAAAAAGTAAAACAGTTTAGAAACCTTTAGATTTGCTAAAAAAAAAATCAGGTTTTTTAATTTTTTTTATTTTAGACATCGAGCATGTTTCAGCTAATCAACTGCAGCTGGTACCTGGAACACAATGGACGTTTAATTTTGCTAATTTACAATTTTATCCTAATTTGAAGACCAAAACATTTCAATAAAACTTTATCAAGCCGTTGTTTAAAACCCTGACCATGCATAATTTCCTCACCGGGTTTTTCTTCTTTTTGTCTTTGTTTTTGCTCGGTTTGCGATTGCTCACGAAGTAGTGCAGCGTCCCGTACTCAATCAGCGCTGCGAACACGAAGATGAAGCACACGGACACGAAGAGGTCCATGGCCGTCACGTACGACACTTTGGGCAGCGATTTCCTGGCGATGGTGCTGAGCGTTGTCATGGTGAGCACCGTGGTGATTCCTGCACAGAAAGAAGGCTGGAGGTAGCACACTTGCTAATGTGTTAGCATAAATGAGCACATGCTCACTGGCACAACTAGCTTTGAATAAGAGCATCTCCTGAACTGACCTGCTGTTTGTAACTAGCCGTGCTAGCGTTAGCTTTCACTCATCACTGAGGTTAGCAAACAGTTTTTTAAATCACATTCCTGTAGACATTCCAGTAAACAAACAACATCATGCTGATTAACGTCAACCAGGAAGCCCAGAAATGTTTGCTGAGGACAAGGGCAGAGAAGAATGTCCAGAAGCTCCTCAGTTCCTCTCGGTAATATTATGGCTAATCTGCACCTGAGTTAAACGCTGATGGAACCCTGCTGTACTGTATAATTAATGTCTCACTAAAATGTGCACGAGGAGGAACATCTCTGCGTGGCAGGGGAGCGCTCACTGAGAAGAACCATCTGCTCCATCACTGAGAGGACGGAGAGCTCTGGGGCTCGAGACCTTCACTGATATTTTATGAAGAAGGAAGAGCTTAATTAGTGAGAACTTTCACTGATGATCGCAGTGTGGATGTTTGTGTTCAGGCGAAGTCGCATCGTTATCAGAATCAAACGCTTTCCTTGAGTATGGTGAGATCACAAAGATACAACATCACTATTTTGGATCTCGGTTTTCCAAACTTCCTGCTCATGAATTTGATAATCTTCATAACTCAAGGACACAAAAACTTCAATATAGTGATAAATGTTGGGTCTGACGTGGAGTCTGGACACGGTATCATTCTGGGCTGCTGTCTGATTGGCTACAGTAGTATTGGGGGTGGGAACTGTTGAAGTCCTTGTAGTAAAGTCTCTCCACTTGGCAACCATCTTGGTAATGATCCCATTACTTTAGTCCTTTGTGATTTTCTCCTGAGTTTTAGTCTTGGCCAGTTCCCACCCACCAGTCATGCATCTCCTCTCAGCTACCAGTCCAGGAGGATGAAGGTGTTACATCATTCCTTCGAGACACATCAAGCATCATTTCAGTCTCCGTATGTTAGGGCGAACACTTCTCTATTGTGCCACTCAAGAACCCCGGATTCTTCAGTCCTACAAGACCAGACTCGGATCTACCACTGCGTGGAAACTCGGAAACGACGAATGAATCAAAACGAGGATAATTTAATCACGGATTCAGAAATATGACAAAAATGGTGTTTTTGTTTTTCGATCCTGAAACAAGTTGCTCTTTGTCCTGCTCATGATGTTCCTTCAGTACCAATGGAGCAAAGCCTTTATCCGTGTCTGGGTCAGTGTGAGAACCTGATTGGCCAATAAGCTGTTGAGGTCTTTTTACTGAGATCCAGGACTTACACATCTGATCTCATTTAGATTTCCAGCAGATCCCCTTATGCTAGGATGAAGATGCTCTGCTAGCCCTCTAATCGTGTTCTATCACATTTAAACATGTTCAGTAAAAACCCATGACAGTAACGGTGTACGAGCAATGCTAGCGACGATGAAGCCATCACTTGAAGTTGTCATGAAGTTGAAGGATAAAATCAAAATAATCAAAATATGCAATAACAATACACACTCACTGGCCACTTTAAGAGGAACGTGTTGTTGGTTCTAAGATCCCTGTTCTTGGCTGCAGGAGTGGAACCCAGTGTGTTCTGCTGTTTCATGCTGAGATGCTTTTCTGCTCACCACGGTTGTAAAGAGTGATTATATGAGTTACTATATCCT
>JAPEKL010000004.1:1043668-1059521 GCA_028877455.1 Bagre pinnimaculatus
GGGGCTCGAACCCGGACCTTCTTGCTGTGAGGCGACAGCGCTAACCACTACACCACCGTGCCGCCAGATTTAGATTTATATAAACATTATTAATGAATTTGCTGATGTTATGAATTATTGCTGAAGTTGTATGTGTTTACTGTAGATGAAGTGAGAGGGTGTGGGTTTCTTCCCATTTATCATGTCTCTTTTGTTTCTTTGCAGGAAAGATTCTGTTCAGGAGGAGTCACATCAGAGACGTGGCCATGAAACGCCTGAGACCCATAAACGAGTACTGCAGGGTGTGTGTGTGTTTTTTAACAAAAATTGAAGAAAGAAAAAAGAGGCAAAAAGTTTTTCCTATTCGTTAGTGAGGTTAGCGTTGGGTTCAGGTGCAGCACAGCATTAATTAAGTGCAATAACAGTCAGTGGAAGGTCCTCACAAGGATAGTGAGACAAATGTGTGCGTGCACATAATCATGGAGTTTTTTGTTTTTTAACATTCAGGAGGACTCGTGTCCCAAACACACACAATCAGGTTAATGCAGCAGAGGAAGCGCTCCAGTAAAAGCCCATTAGCTGTAATGCAGCGAGTCTCCGGAGAGAATACTAACGACTGGGAGAAGATCAGCCCCAGTGCATGATGGGAAACAGTCTGCTCACTGAATGCCCAAAATATAAAACACACACGCCGATCAGAGATTTAAAAACACAGCCCAGGTGGTGTTTGGAGCTGAAACAGATGCGCGATTCACTTCATTTCATTTATCTGTTAAAACCTTTCTGATGTCTCTGTCTCCGCCCACAATCCGCCCTGTTTCTGAATTTTAAACAAATCAGGAAGTGAGCAAAACCAGAACAGGAGAACGGGGTGCGTGTGTACAAACCAGACTGACTCAAGATTAAAGGGCACCTTGAACACACCACCACCTCGCTCTCTTTCTCTCTCTCTCACACACACACACACACACACACACACACGCTGCTGTCACAAATCATCCTCAGTCTGAGGTGTGTGTGTGTGTGTGTGTGTCCAGACAGAGACACTCCCTGAGCACTCAGCTTTATTAAACACTGAAATTAATATCTGTGTCACGCACCAACACCAACAGCCTCACCGCCAAGTCTCTCTCTCTCTCTCTCTCTCACACACACAGAGGAATGTCTTTGAAAGTCGACAGAAGGTCAAAGGTCAGGTTAGATTACAGGTTGTGTTAAAGTTAAACCATGTGCTGCACATTAGCATCCGTATGATGTCACATGAATTTACGGTTCCTGATGTTCACTTAGACAACAGCAACAAGAACAGGAAGCTGTAAAGAGACAGCACTGAAGTGTGTGTGGTGTTTTCTTCCAGGCTTTGATCCAGTTGCCCGTGTACATTTCTCAGTGTGAAGAGGTGCGTGTGTTCTTTGAGACTCGACCCGAGGACCTGAACCCTCCTGTTGAGTGAGTGCGCGCACAAACAATTTACTGTTGATTATTTTCCTTTAACAGCACATCAGTAAAGCACTGGAGTGGGGTTTTTTAAATTCCTCTTAAATCACAACTTAACAATTACACATTTTTAATTGATTATAGTTTTTATCCGTTTATAGTTGTGTGTAATGTTGTTGCCCGTCCCTGAGCTTGTGTTCTCGCCGCTGTAACACTCGTCTCTTCTGTGTGTTGGATGTTCTTACAGTGAACCCATCGGGAAGAAGAAATCGGGTAAGAAGCTGTAATTAATTGACTGACGCTTTAATTAATGATTGTTTATTAATTTATTCATAAATGATCATGGGTGAAATATCTGTTCTATAGTCCACACTTCTGCTAAAACACAAGGCTTCAGTTTGTGGAGTTTTTCTGGGATTCTGCTGGAATTAAAACTTCATTAAATCAGAAACTTCAGACATTTTCTATAATTTAATCAATTAAAATAAGTGTTTTTATCTCTTATTTATTTAATGCGTTAACACTGAACATTTTAATCATGACCTCAGAACGTGTCATAACTTATTTATTTACTCAATAATTATTTGACTTTGGAGAACTGATCTAATTCTCAGACGTGGCAGCTTTCAGCTGCAGAGTGGATCATAGTTTGATCTGTTGCTATGGTGACACCGGAAACATGTCAACACAACGGTTTTTTAATTTTCAGTTAACAAATATTTGAGGAGGGAAGAAAGGAGGAGATTTAAATATTGACAGGAATAAGGGTTTATTTTTTATTTAAAAGCCTGAAACAAGAATGTAAATAGTTTCCCCACAGCGTGGCGTGTTTTCTGTCCAGGTGAATTCTCTCTCACGTATTCTGTGTAACCTGTGGGCGGGGCTGTGGGCAGTAAAAACGCAGGATGGAGTGCACTGTTCTGTGTAACCTGTGGGCGGTAAAAACGCAGGATGGAGTGCACTGTTTATCAGTTTAGCTGTGAGCTCTGTGGTAAAATTCAGGTTTTTTTCTGCATTAATGTATATTTTTGTTCTTACACACACACAACTGCTCCTAGTACTGCAGCCCACCCCTCTCACAGACTCCGTGAAGTTGAACACAGTTTAGTTACAGACAGGAAGCCGTTTCCATTCTATTGAAACGGACCAATCACAGCATGGGCGTCGGCTCACATGTTTAAAAACTCTGGAGTTTTATCACATCAGTCTGTTTCCTTTGTTTGAATTTGCTGCTTTCTCTGCTCCCCTTTCCCTGACTCCACCCCCTCTCCCTGACTCCACCCCCTCACTCTGACACTCATCCTTTTTTTTTTTTTTTTCCCCTTTTTTTTTTTTTTTCTCCTCTCCTCATCAGGCATTGCAGAGAGAGCGACTTCTTTCCTAAAGCGAGGTAGTAAAACGCTGCTGCTGTGGCCGGGTGCTGGGATGTCACTGTGTGTGTGTGTGTGTTTTAGCCCTTGGAACCTTAATAATAATAATAATAATAATAATAATAATAATAATAATAGGAGAGAGCCAGACAACTGTTTAAGCCTCCTGTGGTGTTGGTGGCGTAGCTGTGTCAGTCAGTCAGTAGATCAGGAGGATCAGCAGCTTCAGTGAGGCGTCACATTCACCCTCAGACCAAATGGACCCCAGAATCACAAGCAAAACTCAACTCAAGCCGACCCATCAGCGACGTGATGAGCAAGCATTAAAATCAGTGATCTTTAAAAAATCCAATTTAAAAAAAATTGGAATCTTAAAAAAAAATGGTCTACATTTTTTTGGAAAAAATTCCAAATACTGAAAAAAAATCAGAATCTGGAGATAAATTTCATGTTAAAAAATCTTGAGGGATAATTAATTTTTCTTAATCTGATATGGGGGGGGGAATAATATAAACTTTAAGGAAATTCTTTTTTTTTTTTTTTACAAGATTTAAATGGGGGGACGTGAAGGAGAAAAATGCAAATTTTGGAAAAATTGTAAGTTTATAGGGTGAACAAATCAAAATCTAAAAAAATTCCCAATTTTAAGGGGAAAATGGAAAAGTAATCAGGAGTTGGAATGAAAGACTTTGTTGAAGGTCTCAGTTTCTCTGGTGACATGAAGAAAACCTTCACACAGGAAGTGCGGAGTCACGTGGTGAGGTGAGAGGAGCGCAGCGCCCCATACAGGCCGAGCCCCGGAACTGCAGCTACAAATCAAAATGAGTCCGATTCAGTGAAATTAATAACTTTAAATCTGCACTCAGGTCTGATTATATCAGTTTTAATTTCATCACTCATCAAACACAAATTATTATTTAAAAAAATGTTATTTTATAAAGCCAAGGCAGATTTTTGGAAACGGATTCTAAAAACACAAAGCCAGTAATCAGAACGACTACTTCATTTTCAGAAAGAAAGAAAACAAAAATCTTGTGCAGATTTCAACCCATAAAAATGAAATTTATTTACTGGTGTTTTAATGTTTGAGAGAAATCTAAACTACACAATATTAAATGTGTAAAGCGTATTTTAAAAAAAATGGTTTATAGAAAACAAACTATTTTTGGTCACAAATCCACAGGAATTTAGTTTGATTTGTGTTTATTGCAGTGTGACATCATTCATGTGTTACAATACTAATAATTACTAATATTTAAATATCAGTATTTTATAATGGATCAGTGCAAAGAAGAGTTTTCAGTTTCATGTGAACGTGTTCGAGTCGTGTGATGTTTTTATTCAGTGAGTGAGAGTTAAATTGTGGGTGTGGTCAGAAGTTATATATAATGATAAACATGGTGAGATAAAGGAGTTCAGTTTGAGGTTTAAGGATCTTTTTGGGGAGCTTTGTGTAAATCTGGGATTTTGATTTTCTGGGTCATCACGTGATCCTGATGGTGATCTGCTTGTGTTGTAACATTGGTGTTGGTTTCTTTCCTTTTGTCTCCTGTTTCATCTCCCTTCACTAAACAGTTTCCTTTTCATGTCTAACAGCGACGTGTGTGTGTCTCTCGCTCGCTGCAGCTCGTCTCCGCTCTGCTCGTTAGCCTCCGTAGTGTTGGAGAGAAATTCACACATTTCCGTTGATCTCTGCGTGTTTCCCGACAGCAGGAGACTCGAGCGCCGCCGACCCGCTGCTCCTGGATCAGTACGTCGCCGTCACTGACTACGAGAAGCAGGAGAGCTCTGAGATCAGCCTCGGAGTCGGCCAGGTGGTGGAGGTCATCGAGAAGAACGAGTCAGGTGATGAGACCTGAGAAAAGCTCAGTGTTGTAATCACACAGGTGCTGTTTATTCAGCGGGTCAAAAATCTTTTTGGAGTTTTATTTTTATTTTTTCTCCAAATTCAAAGTGTGAAAAAAAAAAAAATTCAAATGCAGAAATAAATATTGAAAAGATTTTTAAACATGGAGTGAAAAATCAAGCACTTCCCAAAAAAAAAAAATCCAAATCTTGAACAAAGATTTTGGGAAGGTTGTTGGTCGTGCAGTCTGATTTAGATCATTTTACGATGCTGTAGAAGTACAGTGTGTGTGTGTGTGTGTTGCAGGCTGGTGGTTTGTGAGTTCGGAGGATGCTCAGGGCTGGGTTCCTGCCACCTGCCTGGAGGCTCAGGACGATCCTGATGATTTCAGTCTTCCTGCAGAAGAAGGTACTGAAAGTGTGTGAGATTCTGCTCCTCCTCACACACATTCTGAAGTTAACTTTAAAGAGAATTTCAGTGGGCATGAGAGTACTATAAAATCCATCATCAAGAAGAATTGTCTAAATTAGAAATAATTATTAGGAGTTTGGGTCGACACGATATTTTTGATACTCGATATCAATTGTAACATTTCTTGATACCATTACTGAACAAAAACTGATAATTCTGTACAGAACCTTTAACATCGTCACGGCTTCTTCCAGGTTGAGTTTAAAAGTGCAGATTGGCATGGTTTATCACATCATACATGCAAATCTGTATTACAGAAAGAAAATCTGCTTAAACACGGGGCTGCGTTCTACTGAAGGTTTTAACACAAATGATGTGAAAGTCTTTTGGTGTGACTTTTTTAAATACTATTCTAATGACATGACTGAAGTGAGTTGATTTGTGTGTGTGTTTGATTCCCTGCTGCTGGAGTGTGCCGGAGGTTCTGGTCACTGCCAAGGCTCGGGGGTCGCCGCCGCACTTTAGGCGATCTGTTCGGCCTGAGTTGCAGGCAAGGTGGAGAGAAAATCCGTCTCTTCCCCCCCCAAACTGGCTGCATGATGCATGAATGTAAATTGGCATAATGTGTCTTTATATTTTTGATCACTTGGGTCCACTGGATGCTGCATGATTTCTCCACTGAGTCGGTTCTTTTCCGCCCTCATATAGAAAATATACAGGGAGGCGGAGTTACTGTTGCTTATTTTCCTCTAACGGCACATCCCTGAGTGTTTTATTCTTCAAAAAGTCATGCTTTTTATAGTTACGTTAAATGTGCATGAAGTTGGTCCCGGATACGGTAGAGCAGCTATAAAGTCGCTCGCTCGTGCTCAAAGATGTCAGGAAATGTAAAGTTACAGCTGACACTGGAGACTCCTTCAGTAGAGGTTCCATAAACATCTTACAGAATCGATATCTTCCGACCAATCAGAGTCCAGGATTCAGTAGCATTGTGGCGTAAAAGCAGCAGATTTAAATACAGCACTAAAGCTGCTTTGGGCATCATGGAGATGTTTTGGATGTTACCATGATCACATGACCTTCTCTAATAATAAAACAGTTCTGTTCAGTGTACGTGTTTTGTTTTATTCCCCCAGAAGAGAAGTATGTGGTGATTTATCCGTACTCAGCTCGCGATCAGGATGAAATCGATCTGGAGAAGGGAATGACGGTGGAGGTGATGGAGAAAAACCTGGAAGGCTGGTGGAAGATCAGGTTAAAAATATTAATATGAAATCTAAGTAAATGTATGTTTTGATAATATTCAGTCATTTAAATTTTTAAAGTGTAACTTATCTATATAGCGTCTTAATAATTCTCTCTCTCTGCAGGTATCAGGGGAAAGAAGGCTGGGCTCCGGCGTCATATCTGAAAAAATCTGATGTTTCAAGCCAAAAAATGTCGTCGCACTCGAGCGCTAATGATTTAGACGGAGCGTGTAAACAAATCAGCAACAAGGAGAATAAAGAGAACCAGCGTGAGAGATTCAGTCCGTTTAACGACAAGAAAAGTGCGTTCAAAAATCTACTTGACTTTTTTTCTTTTAAAAACAACCCTGTCTGAAACACCATGCACAGAGGTGTTTTTCCGCCCCATAATCAATTGTTTTTTTATTATAAAGCCATTTCATCTACTTTTAGTGATCTTTTTTTTATGTTGCAGAAGCAGATATGCGTCAGAGACCACCACCACGCCGAGATCTTTCAATCGTGAGAAGCTGCAGCTTTTCTCAGCTGAGATGCTTTATTAATTTGTGTAAAAAGGATGGGGAGCTGATTAATGGAAAAGTTATACATCCTGTGTTTAAAAATCACGGTGTCTGCTGACCCAGTTTTCTTTCTGGCCGTTCTTTAGCCCCGTGGAACAAACCTGCCCAAGCCACCGGTGCCCCCACAGGTGGAGGAGGAGTACTACACCATTGCTGATTTTCAGACCACCATCCCAGATGGAATCAGCTTCCAGGCTGGAGTTAAAGTCGAAGTGAGATGGATATTTATATAATATTTACTAAAGCCCTGGTCCACCAGTCATTAATGAAAGAAAGAGGGAGAAAAGGAAACATTCCTCATTGTTTCACTATAAATCACCCGTTTGGAGGCTTATCCTTTTCTTCTTACTTTTCCAGGTCATCGAGAAGAACTCGAGTGGCTGGTGGTACATTCAAATCGATGATAAAGAAGGTTGGGCTCCTGTCACCTTCTTGGATAAATACAAGAAAACCAGCAGTGCTTCCAGGCCCAATTTTTTAGCTCCTGTGCCTGGAGAAATGGCTCAGCTAAAGCTGGAGGATGGTTCCATTAGTAATCCCAGCACAGAAGATAACTGGTCCAAACCTCTCCCGGACGAGCCGTCTTCCACTGCTGACTTCGCCACTCGTCCCAAACTGAGAGACTGGAAGTCCAACGCTGCAAAGAACTCCTCCCCTTTCTCTGGTCCGCTGCCTCCAGCTCCTTCTTTACCCCCTGCTGAGGAAAAACCAGCCCTGCCCCCCAGGAGAGAGTCCATCAACAAGAGCCTGGAGCTAGAGGAGAAGCTTAAAGTGGATGTTTCCAAACCACTTCCTCCTAAACCCCCAGTTCCCGGTGTCATCATGCCCCTGGTTTCTCCCAAACCGGCTCCGTTGAAAGCCGAAAAGCCTCCGGAGCCACGGAAAGATGAGAAGAACAAGCCCCTGCACTTGAGGAATGAAATGGGGTTGGAATGTGGCCACAAAGTTTCTGCTAAGGAAGTGAAGAAGTTCAACTTGAAGCCGGTGCCAAAGCAGCCACCAAAGCCCAAATCCGAAAGCCAAGAAGAGAAATTGGAATCAGTCAGTCCTGCACCTTTCCTGAAACCAAAACCGGTTGTTAGACCGAAACCTCCTCCAGTTGCTAAACCAGAACCACCGAGCAAGAGTGAGCTCGATATCACAAACCTGAGGAGCAAGTTACGGCCATCTAAACTTCCTGACACGGACTCCAGCCAGCAAAATGGCACCTCAAACAATGAAGAACCAAAATATCCACCCAAACAGCAAAACGGCCATGATTCTGCAGAAATCCCTAAACCGCAAATGCCTGGTCCCAGAGAACCACCTCAGAGACCGAGCTCTGCTCCGAGACGACCTCCACCACCTAAGAAAACTTCAGAGGTGGAAATCAAACCAAGTTCCACAGAGATCAAACTTCCTCTGAAGGACATTCAGGAGAACAAGCTTGCCCCCATTTCTCAAACCCGGCCGCCACCTCCGAAACCGAAAGCTGCCACACCTCCAGCTTCCAAAGACGAATCGCCAAAGGTGAAAGTTCCGGTGCCGCCGAAACCGCTCGTTAAAGCCGATAAACCGCAGCCACCGAGAGACAAACTTCCTCCTCTGATCAAAGATCCAGCCAAGGAAGAGCTTTTCTTGGCTGTAGCAGACTTTGAAGGAGACGATCAAACACCGGGGTTTAAAGAAGGCGCCGTCTTCGAGGTGCTCGAGAGGAACAGCACAGGGTGGTGGTTTTGCAAAAATATAAGTGATGGTTTAATGGCCGAGGGCTGGATCCCTTCCAATTACTTAACCAAGAAACACTAGGTACCTTTCATACCTATTTAATTAGTCCGTGTTATTTATGGGTACCTTTACAATCAGTCTTGTTACATTCCATTCTCTTGCAAGTTCAAACACTGCTCGTTTGCGCTTGCGTTGTTTTTACTGTCCCCTTTTTTTCAGGGATGTCGGGTGGATTTTCTTTGGGAGAAAGCGACAAACGTGTCACACTGCTAAACCCGTATTATCTTTTTCTATGCATGCTAACCCGTCTCATACTATTTTTATATTTAGTGCTATAACAGACTAGCAATATACATATAAATAACTTCTTGCAGCCTTCTTGCTATCTATTGTGCCTCAATATTATTAATATTAAAATCTAAGCTTTTTGAGCTTCTATACATTAGCAAAGTCTTTGTTTAAGGTGAATAATGATCGTACAGAAACATGATTATAAACCTGGTCAGCCATTTACGTTCACTTTCCGCAGGGAGAAATTAGCCTCGTGCTTCCATGACCTCGCAGAAAACCTTTATAAAAAACTGTTAAATTTCAAACAGCATTTTTGTACTGTGTGAGTATTTACCCATTTTCAACCCATGTCTGGGTGATTTTTGCTTCAACTTGCACTTTTTAATAGGGATGCATCAAATAAAAGTAACAGGAGTACATCACTAGCAGTCAGTACGAGAAACAAAACGCTCCCTAATTACTCAGTTCAGTATCAGCAAACATCAATAAACACATTTGTACGCTGTATGGAATAGTTGTTAGCGATGCATCCCTAATTTAAACTTCAAGAGGTGGGAAAAAAAAACAATTAATGAGCCATTTGCTGGAAAAAAAAAAAAAAGGATTAATGAAATATCTAAGTTCAACAGTGTTGTATTACGGACAATGGTGCTTTACATTATTTCCTGATTGTTTGTGATTAACATGTGCATGCTTGACTGGTTTCAAGTATACTTTTAGTAACACTACACTTGTTTGTTTCAGTAGGTTTTGTTACAGTGCCTTTAAGTGTTGAACTCCTTCGTGCTTGATTTTTGCATTTATCACACGAGAACGACGCAGTTTAAAAAGTCTGACTGATGCTCACTCATGCCTTCACGAAACTTATAGCATAAATTAATGTTTTCTACTTTATTACATTTTCCCAAAATGTATACAATGGAATGCTGTAAGACTGAGTGTTTGTAGGGAAGTTTTAAAGATGGTATTTTCCAGACTATAAGACTGACTGGGTGGTGAAAATCTCCAAACGGTAACCAGATTAAGTGGAGATGAGTGAAATGCAGTCACAACTCTAACAAACTCCTGCTACGTAAACTGGCAACCAGGAACATCCCCCTTCCATGTGCATAATCCCAACAGTATTACATTCAGAAGATCTGAGTTTGCAGTAGTGAGAGATGTAGAATTGTTTCAAGGATTTACTAAACATTTATGCAAACAGCAACAACCTACCCGTGCAATTGTGGGGGAAGAAAAATCATGAATCTCTACTGGTCCAATTGTTTCATTACTGCAAAAAGTGCCAGAAAAGGTTTGCCATCATGATGTCTTTGTCCTTGGGCAGAACCATGCATCTAAACAGAACATTTAGAAATGACTGACTGACAGGTTAGTGAACAGTCATAACTAAAAGTAAGAAGAGAATTTCGTGAGGAGTTTTTATAGTCTGGGAAAAATAGTCAACTAGAATTGATGCTGATGCCATGAGGCGAGCTTTAACTGGGTGGAAATGCTGCAAGTGAGCAAGAGCTTTTCAAAAATCAATCAATCTTTCACAACGTGATGAACACACTGCATCCTGCAGAATCATCCACATTTTCATTTCTGTAACCTGTACGCTATGTTTACTACTTTTTTTCCTCCCCATGTCATGCAATTCTTTTTTCTAATAAAACCTAAGTAAACATTTCAAATCAAATCTGTTCAGTGTGTAAATTATTTCTATAGATAAATAATTAGTACGCAAGGAAAAGTGGGAATAAATATAGTCAACTTTATTAGATTTCTGTACATCAAGGGTTCCTTTGACACCTTTTTGGTTAAAATAAAAATGGCAATTTTAAATAAAAAAAGTCCCAAAACAGAAGGAGGAGGAGGAACAAACAGTGCAGTCAGACGGATAAAATTCAGAAAATAAGTCAATTTAAAGTAAAGTAAACCTTTGGTTTTGTAAAGAGAACGCAAGGCTGATCTGTACCTGATTTTCTGTCCCATATTAATTATAATAAAGTAATAAACGGTAGATAATATTGCATCAGGAAAAATGTATTGCACTTAAAGTGTCAGTGCTTAAACAAGTCAGTAAATTACTAATCATAAGCTTGTTTTATATTGCTGCTGGATAAGAACCTTCAAAGTTGGGATGATTTTAATCCAAATTTGTTCTTTATAATTCAGTAATATTTAAATAAAGTAAAAATAACCATTTTTAGTAAACAATATAATTATACTTCAATGCAGAATTTTTATATTAATATTTGCATAAGGGTTTTGTGGGGGGGTTTGAAAGTTTTTACCCCCAGACAGCAACAATCCTCTTCATTACATCTAATACACTTAACTTTTTTTTTGGTTATTAAATTTCATGAATAATATTTTGTGGGCTTTTTTTGTGCCTTTGTCATTTACATCCAGTGTTGTGCTTTACAGTAATTCTATGACTCACATTTTGGTGCCAAAAACAGTAAATACAAACAAAGTACCAATTTACCTCGCCATCACTTAAACCGCAAACATGACAAATTAAACATTTATTAAACATAAAACACTGTTAAAGTAGAACGTTAAAGTGTCTTGAATATTTGCTTTTTGTATTTATATAATAGAATAATTTTTAAAAAGGAACAGAAAACGTGCTTAAGCTTTTTTTTCCTGTACATTTGATTTGGCAATACTAAATATTTTTATGATTTGTTAGAAAAGAAATATCCGATGATGGGCTGATAAATCTTGTACGGACCAGAAATAATAATAATGCCACCAACTGTTTTCACACTAAAGCCAGTAATCAGGCTTTATATTATTAAGGATTTTTCTTTTAAATGTGCTTCTTTATTTTTCACCTGTTCAGAAAAATTTAAAATAAATATTTCTCTCTCTGACTTCTCATATTTAAGGTTTTAAGACCCATGAGGGATACACCACTCCTTATTCTTTACTTTTAATAAAACAATTCAGGTTTTAATAATACCATATGCAAAAGGTGAGCGTGTGTGAATCCTGTATGTGCACAATCTACCTGGACTAGTGGGTGGGGCTATAGAGGAGCACAAGGCTCGGGACTGGTTGATCATGGCCAGTGGGTGGAGTCCTAAGTGGTGGAAGACTCTGTGTATGGCAGGAATTTTGTGTATCTGTTGGGAGAGCTGGGGTTCACACACTCGGAGTCCTCGCTCATCCGGAAGAAATTCTCCTGCTCACGCTTCTTCTGGGTCAGCTCCTCCTCCAGAGCCTGACAATAATAAACAATTTATATTTAAAAAAAAAAAAAAAATCTCCATGACACACTTGTTGTAATAAACACCTACATACAGTGATTCATGGGGCCAGGCATGTTTTGTCCCCACCCCTTATCCCATTGTGACCATATACGCTCTCATTCCCCATGTGTACTATATTTGAGGGCAAAACAAGCCGCTGCAGACACGCTCACTTCCTGTTTTACCCTCCCAATCATTTGCTGAACATAAATGACAAGTTTGGCGTCAATACGTAATGTTCGGAGGAAGCTTTGCTCGGGTAGGACTCAATGCTGTGCTCCACATTGGATGATTGGATAAAATTTGTAGGCAGAGAAGTGAAAACACATTTTGAAAATTTTGAAAATGGTAGGAATTCCATTATGGTGGAATGTCACATCAAAGTGTACGCTGCACTCGGCATGACCAAAAGAACCAGGGGAAAGGAAATAAGATGAATCTTGTTTCTATGAAATGACATTTCAGTATTAACAAACACGTGTCCAAATTTGCCTTACTGGTGGCACTAGAGCGCTTGAATGGCGTACACCAAAATTGTACGCTCTTTATGAAATTTATTAGCCGCAGTGCACAAGACATTCTATGGGCTGTTATAGATTCCCATGTGGTGTTTGGCCCCCTAACAACAGGGACTGAGCTAATTTGCATTGCCATATTAAATTACTGTTTGGTTTTAGATTGTGAGCATATTTCAAAATAGAAGTAGCAAAGCATTTTTACCTTATTATTGCTAATTTATTTATTTAGTGTCAGGACTCTACTGAAAAACTAAAATAAATAAATCTACACTCTTTCCCCATAGTAAAGTCAGTTTGTGTGTGTAGAAAGCACTATATAAAGTAAAGTGAAATGTTATATTAATTAAATGCTGATGTACACTAAAACTATCTACAGATGCTTACACTAGGAAGAAACGGAAAAGTTATTTAGAACCCCAACAGTGACGTCAATGATTTATCCTCCTCTTATTTCCTACTGGACCACTGCTGAGGATCTGTTTATATTCCATGCTGGATATTAAAGATAACAGATGATGTAGCAGAGATTAAATCCAGAACCTTCTTGCGGGGTTGTAGCTGCGCTCTCCATTCCTTCAGCAGCTGGTTTTGATGCTCGTCCAGCGCTTTCAGCCTCTGAGTCTCGTTTTCCACCAGCAGGTGACATTTCTCGTTCTAAAGAATGAAGATCAGAGGTGATAAATATAAGACTGATAAATGAGCTGTAAAAACACTGCGCTGACTCCAGAGTGAACTTTTCTGCTTTTTGTTATTCAACCATCATGCGAGGTTAACATGAACAAACAACTGAATCGAAACAGCTGAAAATACAGTTCATGAAAATTAAATTAATTAATTTTAAAAAAGTGTTGGGTGGAGCTTGTCTTGTGACGTGTGAGTGAGGGGGTCAAAGAGCAAGAGTGAGACGGTGAGAGAAAGACAGAAGAAAGGAAGACTGAACGATTCAAAAGACATGAGACAGAACAGAATGGGGGTGTGTGTGTGTGTGAGAGAGAGAAAAGCAGATTGCTGTAAACACCTGTAGTTGCTGAAGTTCTCGGAGGTTCCCATCACACTGTCCAGTCATTTCTCTCATCTGGTTCTCATGTTTTTGTTGCTGGTGCAGCCGCTCCGCCTTCTGCCTCTTGTCCTCCTGTCTGGAAAACTGTGTACGTACACACACGTCAAAACTATAGACTAACTGCCCCAAGATAATTTATTTTATTTTTTTTTAAATCCAAGAGCTAGATTTTGTTCGGGGTTGATCTGATTAAAGCTGGGGTCCAAATTTTCATGCTGATTGTACAAAATTTGTAGAAAAGAGGAAAAAGATCTGAAATGGCAGAGAATCAAATATGGATTGTAAGAAGAATAAAGAGGCGTGACACTGACCTGTTTAACCCTCTCGCGGTCTTCTGCAGCGCTGCCCGAGGAATTAATACGCAGACTCTTCTTAAACATGGCCATGCGAGTTTTTCCTTCACTGCGCTGGATCTTCGGCAGTCTGTTCTTCTCCTGCTGCTGTCGCACTTTAAGTAGCTCAAGCATACGCTGGTTATAACAGTTCATATGCTCTTGTTCCTATAAACACAAATTACAAGTTATTACTCTGAAGATGATTATTTTCCTATAACAGCATGTTTTATTCCTCTTATACCAGATAAATGATTGTGATTACAAATTTATTAAAGGAACTGTGCCAATTTTTCTTAGCCTTTTACAATTACATTTAATGATATAGTTTATGATCAAATTCTCATGTACATTATAGCAGCTACAAACAGTCATTCCCTCACCAGGCTCTTTTACTCTCTCATGAAGTTAAAAAATAAATAAATAAAACAGACAAAGTGAGAGGAAACTCCTCTGTCCTGAAGATGTCAGAAAACTTGGTTCCAGTTTCACCTCTGATTGTTACACAACACTGACACTGGAGACTCTTTCCAGAAATCTTTCGAAAAGGAAAGCATCACTATATAAACATTTTTTAAAACCAGTTTTTTATTATTATGATACATCCGCTGTATGAATGAGCCGTTACTATAGAAACAATAACGTATCAGAACGAGTGCATTCATATAAACCTGTGATTTGCATCTGCACTACTGTCAGAGCTGCTTTATAGGAAATTAATCAACACCTTCCGATCAATCACAGTCCAGGACTCCACAGCGCTGTGGTGTAAATGGTGTTATTAGAGTGGCTGTGTGTGTGTGTGTGTGTGTGTACAGCAGAGACCTTCTCGTGTTTTTTGAGTAGTTGGTGTCTCTGCAGGAAGTACTGATCCTTCAGCTGCTGTTTGAGGAGTTGCCATCGCTCGTGCAGGTTTCTCTCTTCCAGTTCCCAGATCGTTGCTTCTTTCTCTAAACAAGCATTACAACTGTTTAATACCACCACATCTGTACACTGCTGGAGTAAATAAACATTTCTGATGCTATTAAATACATTCTTCTGCTTTTTCATTCATTTCTACATCCGTGTTTTTGTAACAGCATGAAATATCTCAAGTTTATAATTGTTTAGTCATTTCTTTCCTTTATTTAGTTCACTTATTCTTTTTTGCTTCCTGACGTGCTTATTTGTTCCTCACATCCATCCTTCCATTCTTTCTTTGTGTATTCACTTCTTTCTTCCTCACTTGCTTATTTCTTTCTTTCACCTCAGAAGTTCTGTCAGCTGGAATTCATTCATGTGGACCTTTAAAGGTAGACTGCCTTTCAGATTTCTCAAATTTAGACCATAAAAATAATTTTCCCAAAACCCAATTATTTTTTAGTGGACCGAAAGCTACTGAATTCGAATCACAGACTTCCGATTTTATTACTTTTTGTCCCCTAAAAGAACAATGAATTAAATTAGAGCCCCCTCCATCCATCCATTATCTGTAGCCACTTATCCTGTCCGACAGGGTCACGGGCAAGCTGGAGCCTATCCCAACGGACTATGGGCAAGAGGCGGGGTTCACCCTGGACAAGTCGCCAGGTCATCGGAGACCTAAATTCTCCGTCATTTTTTCCTTGCCTCATGTCAAGATACGACATCATACATGACGTGGTGGGGTTTCCCCTGTTTGCGCAAGGCATTGTGGGATACAAATCTAAAACAGGAGAGAAAAATGGAGGACGTGAGTGTGCGGATGAAACGTGAAAGACCGATTACAGTAACGAAAAGCGAGAAGACGCTGTACTGCGAAGGAAAGGAAACGCAGGACCAAACTAATAAATATGGGCGCTCAGCGAGCACCTCGGTGTGATCAGCTGTTCGTT
>JAPEKL010000004.1:1366574-1379207 GCA_028877455.1 Bagre pinnimaculatus
CCGATCTGTCACACCTGGTTCTTGTGTAAATGACTAGAGTGTTCTTTTTCTTGATAATTTAAGGTTCTCTTTGAACTCAGTGAATGACAAACTGAAAGGACGGACTCACAGGAAGCCACTGAACTCTGCTGAAGGTTTCTTCCAAACGGTGACGTCTTTCTGTAGAGGAACAAAAAAAAAAAAAATCAGGGATTTGATATAACTACACTACCCATCAGCCCCTGCACATCACATGACACCACTGAACTCTCTCACACACACACCTGTTCACTGATTACACCTAATGAGCCCTGTTATTTAAGTGCTGATTTTTGCGCGGTCCTGTATTTAGTGTTTGCTCTCTGTGTCGCTCACCTCAGTGTTAGTTTATTTCATCTCCGTTGCTCATGTTTAGTTTTGCTATTGTTTATCTTTCACTTGCATCGGACTCCTAAACCTGCGATGTTTCATTCCAACGGAACCAAATATGGAGAGACAGAGAGAACATTAATAATAATCATATTATTATTATTATTTTCATCTTGCATTGCTGAAGTGAAATCACTCTTATTGCATTTCTGGTACATTCCCAATAACTTTGTTCGCCTTTTACACCACAGTGCTGTTGAATTCCAGACTCTGATTGGTCAGAAGGGAAGGCATTAATTAATTCTCTAGAACAGCAGCTCTGACAGTAGTGCACCTGCACATCACAGGATTATTTATAATTAATGCTCTCGTTCTGATATGATATTGTCTCTACAGTAACAGCTGCTCAGTCACAGGGACGTGTTCAGCAGACGCTCCAATGATAATAAATAGATTAAAAAATTGTAGATAGTTTTCAAGTAAAGAGAAATGTGTTTGTGTATCGTTTCTGGAAGGAGTCTCCAGTGTGAGCGCTGTGTAACAGTCAGAGGTGAAGCTGGAACTTTACGTTTTCCAACATCTTCAGGGCAGAGGAGGAGTTTACACTTCTTTGCTTTTTCTCATAACGTGACAAGCTGTGGGTTTTTGTTTTGTCTTAATAAATTGTACGAGAGACAAAAAAAAAAAGAGTCTGGTGAGGGAATGACTGTTTATAGCTGCTATAACGTTCAGTGACAACAGAAACTAACTTGTCTCGCTGACACAGACAGATGTATAACTGGATAAAAAGTTGATATCGTTTTCGTCTACTATCCTATGTGATGTCACAGGAACCAAACTTCAATGTTGCTCAGTCTCAAAGCTCCAGAAGAAACAACAACAACAACAACAAATTGACAAAAGCCAGAAATCAAAGATGATCTACATTTAGTGTAAATATTATTATTCTTCAGCAAGAAAAAAATATATACAATTAAAAACCCAAACCGATTTCTTTGCCACTTTCCACTCCTTCTCTTCCAGATGATGGTAAGATATCAGAGTGTTCTCCAGCCGTGTTCTCAGCTCAGTGATGTCCGGCAGGCTGCCCATGATAAACCTGAGAGAGAGTTTCAGTGATGATAATAAATACAGCACAGAGGCATGAAGGGATTATTGAAGAAAACAATACACCAAGATTCCATGAAACAAACAGGAAGGGGAAAAATAAAACCTTGAACCTGAACTTTCCTCATGATTATGTAACACTAATATTATTATACTGTACAGTATTTTATCATCTTTAACCCATTCTAAACTCTTTCTCTACACTCTGTTATTTAACACCATGGTAGATGTGTTAATGAGTTCATGATCATTAATTGAGTGCAGCTGTGTTTGAGCACTAAAACAGTGATTATTAAAATGAGTCAAATGAATCATTTTCATGAATCACTTCTGATAAACTCTGATTCCACATGAATGTTACATACCTTTATCTGAGCTCTATCTCGACAACTTGAATCTTCTTTCAATCGTTCTTTTTAAATTCTTATTTTGTTTTTTTTTCACTTTTTATATCACGACTCGAACCAGAAGTACAAACATGAATCGATTACTGATTTACTGATTCCAGTTACACCAACTTCTCAAAATCAAACGTCCCGCCCACGGAAGTGCATCCTGATCGCTGATTCGTTTACTGTCACACATGTTATTGAAACGTAGAAGCTGATTGGTCAGATACCTCGTCGGACGGTTTTGGGTCACCAGAACAAACTGCAACACCGCGCTGGGCCACTAGAGGGCGAAAGAAACGCAGATAAATCCGTTATTCTGACCAACAGCATGTCGTCATCGATCCCGGAAGTAAACTCGTATTGACAGAAAAAAATCCAAAGCGAGATGTTTTTATTGATTTTTCCCTTTATCTGTACATTTTGATTAGACTTTTTGATTAATTTTAAAGTTATGTAAAATGTAATGTTGCTTCTCATATAAAGATTAATATTGAATAATTACACTGTGAATTTAATATGATGAATATTATTTCCTATACATTAATGCAGAATTTTCACAATGATCCCCAAATTTAATCTTTGCTAAATTGATTTGGTCTCACTAATAAATATTTTTACACTGAGAAGAAAAGCCTAAAAACTGTTCAAATGCATTTACACTATTATGTCACTTTTTTTTTAAAAAAAAAAAGAAAAATAAACTTTATACACCAAAAAAATTGAGATGAGCAAATAGGTTTCAGATATTTTCTGTATATTGATGAAATATTGTAATTTTATGCTACAAGATAAATAACTTTTATAACTTACCGTTGGACATATTGATAAAATGCATTTTATTTTTAAAGCTACTTGACACTTGCAACACATTCTTAAAACTTAGTTTTTTTCCTGATTTGTAATACTTACCAAAGTTCATTGTACTATACTATAAAATATGACTTGTCTTTTCTGAATAACCACTAATTACGTTTGCTTTCATATCCTGGTATTTTACCATTAGATTAATATGTGTACATTTGTAATTGCATATGAAATATTTCAGTATTTACTGAAAATGGCTCAACCTTAAACACTGAGCTCTAATTATTGTTGCTAAATAATATTTCCCCACAAAGACCAGAAGATTTCATCTGATATCCGAAATCAGCTCCTGTGGGTTGATCCAGGTTTATAGATCTTAGCGAGCTAAATATCACAAATAGCATAAATGTTTAAAACTTTCACACATTTAACATTTCTCGTTTTCATAATTTCCATTGAGATCATTTTGTTCCAGAAAAGAAAAAAAAAAGTGTTGGAATGTTTGATGAAAAGGGAATATTTGATTCTGGGTCACAACACAAATCCTTATAAAAAATTATTTATTCCAGAAAAATTCAGCAAAATTATGTTAAATTCTACATTTTAAAAACCCATTCTTTAAGAACACAACAGTGAGAAATAATCCACAGAAGCAGCAAATTTTAGTTATTTTCATTAAGACCAGCTGGTGTCAGAACAGAGTATATAATTTAAAATGATGAAACAGCAAAAGATTTAAATCATCATCATATAGACTGGATTTACTGACGCGTCATCAACACGTATGTGCCTGGAAGTTCTTGAGGGAATCCACTACAATGAACCAGCACTGAAATCTGATCTCAAAGCCTTTCACAGACCTTCAGTCAAAGGTTTTTCCAGCATTTCACTTCAGATGCAGATGTTACCAGAGATTCTGCAGTTTGGTGTTCCAGCAGTAAACAAAATCTCCATTAAAAAAAAAAAATAAAAATAAATCCTCACTTAACGAGAACAAATCAATATTTAAAGATGTAGGGCACATTTCTGCTCCAGTGATCATAATCAATCTCTCTCACACACACACACACGTCCTGATCATAATCAGACGTCCTGGTTGGTGATGAGTTTCTGCATCCTCTTGATCTTGCGCTTGTTTTTGGGCAGGGGTTTGTTGTACAGGCCGCTCTTCAACAGATGTTCTTTGCTGTGGTGAACCTGAGCACCATGCTGCAGCTGGAATGAACACAGAGCTCGCAGAGGCCTCAGGAGAACCTGCACACAGGAAAGTCAACGGTGGTTGTTGTTAAACGCGCTCTCTCTCTCTCTCTCAACACATTACGTTCCACTTCTGCAGCCAAGAACAGGAATCTTAGAATCAACAAGTTCCTATGGAAGTGGCCGGTGAGTGTAAAGTTACAATAATGACACACTATTTGGTAAAACAGAGATAATACGTTGATATAGTTCTGCAACACACCCGTATTCCCTACTCACCTCCTGTATGGCTTGGTTTTTCTCCATAATGGACAGAGTGACGGCGGCACACTCGAGTGTGGACAGGCACATGTTGGTAGGCTGAGTACGGATCACGTACTGACTGGAGGGGGCGCTGTTTAACTGCACCTGCAAAACACGCAGACTTCACTTATTATTGTTTCTACACTAACAGCTCATTCACAGGGACTCGTACATCAGATGCTCAAACAAACAAACAACAAAAAAAAAAACCACAAATCGTTGATTCTGTGAGGAGATGTTAACTGAACATTTATGGAAGGAGTCTCCAGTGTCAGCTCTTTGTAACGGTCAGTGGTGAAGTAAAAAAGAAAAAAAATGATACTTTAATTAATAAATAAAAATGGCTGATAAACTGGTGCGGTGTAAAGCAGAAGGAAGCTGAACCTGTCTGGGTAAGCGAAACAGCGCGTTTCTGAGGAACATGTCCTTGGCTTGGCTCCATGTGCCGTCTATAAGAATGACACTGTGAGGAGTCATAGTGAAATCGACGTCCATGTCCTCCAGGTTTTCAGCGTCGGATCCGGGATACAGGACGAGGGTGCGTGCGTCTCTGCACACAGCAGCTAACTCGGCATGTCTAAGAAGGAGGAGCAGGAGGAGGAGTTTTTGGATTACTATACATTATAACACTAGCAAATAACTGTAGGATGTGTACCTCTCTTCGTTAAACCGTCTTCCAATCAGGACTTTACATTTGCCTTTAGGTAAGCAGGCGGCCAGCAGGGGGACGGTACGGAGCACTCGACTCTCCTGAGGAGTGGAGCAAGAAGAAACCGTTTTGAGAGTGATATATAAATACAAAATTGACACAGTTTGGACTTCAGTGAGGACAAAACACACTCGATAATGAATGAACGAACGAACGAACAAGTTGAATTGTGTATACGTAACACAGAACTGTATCACATTCCATCTAACACTCAGGGGGAAAAAACCCTGACCTCTGCAGGATGCTGAACGATGTACAGGCAGGTGGAGACGTCCAGTGGCTCGGCAGGGAGAAACGGACACAAACACACCTTCACCGGACGGCTAGGAGCGGAAAAACAAAGAATGAGTCACAAAGATTAGCAAACAGGAAACAGAAGAGATAAACACTGTGTGACGGGGTAGGGATGAAGCAGTGTTACTGCTACCACCGAGAAACTGATTAGAGTAAACAGATTATTCCAAAGTATTTTATTCCTCTTAGACCACAGCAATTTGCCAACGAGAAAATTTTTTGGATTTATTACGTTACAGGCATTTAGCAGATGCTCTTATGCAGAGCAACGTACAACACATCCAGAGCAGCCTGGGGAGCAGTTGGGGGTTCGATGCCTTCCTCAAAGACACTTCAGCCATTCCTGCTGGTCCAGGGAATCAAACCAGCAACCTTTTGGTCCCAAAGCTGCTTCTCTAACCATTAGGCCATGGCTTCCCTACAGTGGTGTAGTGGTTAGCACGGTCGCCTCACAGCAAGAAGGTTCCGGGTTCGAGCCCAGCGGCCGGCGAGGGCCTTTCTGTGTGGAGTTTGCATGTTCTCCCCGTGTCTGCGTGGGTTTCCCCCACAGTTCAAAGACATGCAGTTAGGTTGACGTGGGGCGGCCTTGGGCTGAGGTGCCGAACCCCTGACTGCTCCCCGGGTGCTCTGGTGTGGCTGCCCACTGCTCTGAGTGTGTGCGCGCGTGTTCACTGCTTCAGATGGGTTAAATGCAGAGGAGAATCTCACTGTGCTTGAAGTGTGCATGTGACAAATAAAGGTTTCTTCTTCTTCTAAAGAAAAACAGAACATACTTTGTTTCTATAATAACAGCTCATTCAAATGGACTCGTACAGCAGACACTCCAGGTTTTTAAACCATTAAAAATCATGTAATTGTTGACATGGTGATGTTTTCTGTAAGATGTTGCTTATTTAGTATTTCTTGAATAAGTCTTCAGTGTGCCAGTCAGAGAGAAAGCTGTACCTGAACATGTATGCTCTATAAACATTATAAAGGATATCAGGAGGTTATACACTCCAGCTGACATCAGATCAGAGATTGCTTGCAGCTTCAGAATGGGCTTATATTCTAATTTATACTTCTACACAGGTGAACACCTGTCCGGGTGAACACCTGTCTCCAGGTAACATCACCATGTTAGTCAATTAGCAAGCTACAGAGACAGTAGTAGTAATAAGAATAATAATAATAAGAAAAACCTCACCAGCATCGCAAACAAGTCGGTCTCCTCTCACTAACTTCAACAGGCAGCTCGGATAAATCCGCAAAACCTTCAGGATCTTCCTCCTGCACGAACACTCGAGCCGAACCCGCAGTGCAAGCTTCACTAACAGCACAACGTGAAGATGGAGATTCAGACATGTCTCGCAACCGGAAATGACGACACTCAATGGCGACTGCATTAGCCTGCGTTCTTCCCTAACTATTCTGTTAAGTATATACAGGATATATATGGTACATATAATTTATAGATGCAGTTTTAAGACATATACAAGTATTATTTTCCAACTTGGAGAAAAAAAAACACCATTTGGAACACAACTCAGTTGACACGCAGAAACCGGAAATGACGATTCAGAGCTCTGTTTGATGCTAGCGAGTGTGTTAGTCTGCGTTCTTTCCTACCTGAATAAACGATATGATAAATAAAAATGTATAGATGTACTTTTAGGAGTCATATAGAATTTTTTGACTTTATATATTACATGTTCAGGAAGAAAAACCGCTATATGGAACGCAACTCAGTTGACACGAAGAAACCGGAAATGACGTTTATAAAGCCAGCGCGATGGCGTCCGTAGTCACGCGTTAGTGGAGTAAACCTCCTGCTTCTTAAAATCCGCCATAAATGGATATTATAACACAAATATATTCAGAGTGAAGTAAGCAGTTTTAGATTCATTAATAATTGTCATTCACGTGACCTGCTTTTAGAGTTGTGCTGTTTCTCAGAAGCAGTTAGCCCAGTGGTAGCTAACTGAGTTAGCTTGTATGTTTAAAAACATTAGCAGAATCTAATAGTCGTTATGGAATAAAGGCAGCGTCCTGTTATTATAAACAGCTTGATATATTTACTGAGTTTGGAAGCTGTGCTTTAAGTATTATTATCTACAAATATTATCTCTAAATTATTATTATGAGCTACTGCACGTGACAGCATGACAGATTGTTGTTATGATTAACTGATGACAGTTTCATCACCTGTGAATTAATTGGATCGGATTTAATAGTAAATTTACAACAGGATTAAAAAAAAACAATAGATTTTAGAAAATCGGTTTTCTAAAATCTGATTTATGCTGCAGGTTATGAAGGAAAGTTGCTTATATGACTTTAATACCAAAACAAAGTATTTATGGATTTTTTCCTGAAAAAAAAACAAACCAAAATTATTTTATTACTTTTGTTGAAAATGTGTTCTCTTTCCAAGTGAGTTTCTAGTTTAATTCTAACCATCAGCCGCAGACTTAAGCACACAGTGAAATTTAACCCATCTGAAGCAGTGAACACACACACGTGTACACACATATACCCAGAACAAATTCTACAGCGCCCAGGGAGCAGCTGGGGCTTAGGAGCCTTGCTCAAGGGCACTCGTCTGCAGCCCAACCTCAGGCCATGGCTGCCCCATGTTCTCCTAACCGCATGTCTTTGGACTGTGGGGGAAACCGGAGCACCCGGAGGAAACCCACGCAGACACAGGGAGAACATGCAAACTCCACACAGATAGGCCCTCTCCAGCCACTGGGCTCGAACCCAGAACCTTCTTACTGTGGGGCAACAGTACCACTCTGCCGCCCACATTGATTTTAGATTTTTTTTTTTTTTTTAAGATTTAAAAAAACATTTTTAACCATAAGTTATTCAGCAAGTTGTATTTATTTATTTTGATTTTATTTCCCAGCAGGTGAGGATGATCCGCAGGTCAAGGATCAGCGTGCGGCCCAATGTGAAGCCCACGGGCAGAGCTGCAGCGACATCTCGAGAAAGTCCTCAGGAGACTGGGACTCCCAATGAGCCTCCTGCTGAGACTCCCGCTGACCTTGGTAATGATGTGGGGGTCAAAACTGGAGGTCAGGAGGTCCTCACAGAGGTCAAAACTGCTTCTACTGTCCCGGCTGCAGAGATGAAAGATAACACAGAAAGCCAGAACAGTGATGTAACCAGCCAATCAGATCTCAGTGTGAGCACAGAGTGAGTTACTGATGAGTTATTACTCATTACCGTTAATACCGTAGCTCTCTTCCTCACACACTCATTTAGTATACGAAATACAGAGATGTGAATTAATTATTGCGTGACATCATTCAAGTCACCAATTTTAGTAGGATGTATAATATAATGATAGATTGTGAGCACATTAATATCACAGAAATTGAATTTAATTAACCCCTTCAGACCTGCATCCATTGTAATGTACGTCATGTGACTCAGAGACCTTTTTTTTTTTTTAAATGAACATCTGATTGGTTAAGTAAAATTAAGAAAAGTCAGATTTAAAAAAAAGTTATCCTAATTTGTAAAAGTTTTTTTTTTAAATCAGGTGTGATGAGCTTTTATTGGGGAAGCATCTTTCTTTGTAGACTTTTTAAAATAAACTTTAGAGATTAACATTAAATCTTTTCATCACGACATGTGTGTTGTTTTTATTTCTTATTTTTAAAGAGTTGTGGCAGGCCGAAGTGCATCCACCAGCTCTTTATCCACAAGGAGAAAGCGCTTTAGTGTCCTGCCCAACCTCAGCAAACCCAGAAGTACTCCAGCCTCCACCCTCAGCTCCTCTAAGCTCCCTAAACCTCCTGTTAGACCTGAATCTACCCCTGAAGTTCCCCCCACTTCCACCCACACCTCCTCAGATGTTTCTGAATCACCTGATAAACATGATTCAACTCAGGAATCTGCACCAGAGCCACTTCCTGTCTCCACCAAATCACTTCAATCTCCTGCCCCCCAGCTGCCCTCTTCAGACATCCACAACACTTCCATGGCCTCTAGATTTCCCACTGAAGCAGTAACTACCAAAGAACTTACTCCTGATAAAGCCTTGTCTACCCCAGAAACTGCCCCAAAGCTGCCCCCTGCGCCACTCGCCCCATCAGATGGCAAGCCAAAGCGGAGGAAACCCAAACCTGTAACTCCAACTCAGGACAATGTACGGACATCATCAAGCAGATTGGATGAAGTTGAGTCTCAGTCAGTCAATCAGGTTGCAGCAGAGTCGTCTTGTCCCAGTGAAGAAGTTCATCCAGCGTTGGTTTCCCAATCGCAGAACGAACCTGTCGTCCGGGATAGAAGTGACCTCACCTGTCCAGAGAAAAGTAAGAAACCACAGCAGCACATCCCTCTGGCCCTGAGGACCCTGAACGACCCAGTGGACCGTCTCAGGTTAGCACGGGCCAGAAAACTCCGAGAGCTTCTTAAGAAAGAGATGAATAAAGAAAAAGTAAGTGTTCATCTGTCCTTCTGTCTCTACCTTGGTTTTGCATTACTATTTTTTTCGAGACATTTGTCCGGTATTGAGATTTCATGACTTTATCGTCTCCAGTCAGTGGATTGTCTTTATACACAGGTCACTTGAAATATTTCCTAATGAATATTTAATTTAATGTCATTTTTAGAAAACGTCTGCTTTTGTGCTTTTTTTCAGCAGAAGCCGAAGCACCAGAGACCACAGCCTGGAATTAGCCAGCATAAAAAAACAAAAGATCACACCAAAATGACCATGAGAGAGCTCATCCATTACCTACCATCCACAAACCCAATGAAGTAAGAGCTCTGTGGCTCACAGAGGCCACGCCTCTCTGAATAACAGACACACAGGCCATACCTCCTTAAGGAATCACAAAGATACCACGCCTCCTTTACTGTGACTGAGAGCCATAGAGTCCAGGCTTCCATTAGGGCTGACAAACACACAGGCCACGCCTTCTTCATCAAAGACTGACCGTCACACTATCACTGTGATAGTCAACCAGACAGGCCACGCCTTTTTCATAAAGACCGTTAAAGACACAGGCCACGCCTCCTTTACCGTTACTAACAGTCATGCAGGCCACACCTCCTTTACCGTTACTGAGTCACACAGGCCACGCCTCCTTTACAGTTACTGACAGTCATGCAGGCCACGCCTCCTTTACCGTTACTGAGTCACACAGGCCACGCTTCCTTTACTGTTGCTGACAGTCACACAGGCCACGCCTCCTTTACCATTACTGACAGTCACACAGGCCATGCCTCCTTTACCGTTACTGACAATCACACAGGCCACGCCTCCTTTACCGTTACTGACAATCACACAGGCCACGCCTCCTTTACCATTACTGACAGTCACACAGGCCACGCCTCCTGTACCGTTGCTGACAGTCACTCAGGCCACGCCTCCTTTACCGTTGCTGACAGTCACACAGGCCATGCCTTCTTAATCGAGGCTGATAGACTCAGAGGCCACTCCTCCTTCATGGTGACTGCCACAGAGGCCGCACCTCCCTCACTGTGACTGACCAACACAGAGATCACACCTTCATTATAGCTGACAAGCACCACAGCCACGCCTCTTTACCCTCTTACACTCTTCTGTCTCAACTGCTTTATATTTTAAGTCCCGACTCTTGTTCTTTGCAGGTCGTACGCTGAAGACGAGCAAAGAGCTGAGACGGATTTTCCTGCGTCTCCAACAGCAACGTAAGAGTTTCTGAGCAGTATCTCATCCTGAGCCCAGATCTCTGTTTTATTGTGTACATTTTTATTCTTTATCCTGGTGAGTGTGTGTGTGCACGCACGCGCATGTCCATGTGCTGTTTCTGTCCAATCTGAGCTCAGTGATTTGATGATTAAAGATTCTCACACAGTATCTGATCTCAAAGCAGATATCTGAACATAAATCATGGTTTTTCTCCAGTCCAGTTGTGCAGTCAGCGTCAGAAAAGAATGCAGCAGAGGAAGAAGAAGAAGAGGAGGAGGAGGAGCGAGGAACAGGGGAGGAAGAACCGATGCTGGCTCCGAGAGTCAAGGTGGCTGAAGACGGATCTCTCATCATAGACGAGGAAAGGTGAGGTTTCACGGAGACTGGCTGTTTTAATGAAGGAATAAAACACAGTGTGTGGAGCTGTTATGGGAAAATAATCAACAGTGGGGTCATGTGATGAAGCAGAGTTATTCTTACTGCCTTAAGGTGCTTTATTCCTTTTATACCAGGGCAATCTGTCAACAGTTATAATTTTTTATTTATTAGAATGATTAATATGTCATGCTTTTTATCTGTTTATAGTTTTAATGTTTTGGAACATCTGCAAAACAAGTTAGTTCCTGTTCTCGCTTATGTTATAGCAGCGGCCTTGCTTTTGTCTCTGTCTTGAAGAAATGAAGCTTGTCATGTTACCAAAAAAAAAAACCCCACAAAGAAGTGTAATCTCCTCTGTCCTGAAGACGTCAGAACGACTAAAGTTCCAGCTTCACCTCTGACCGTTACACAGCGCTGACACTAGAGACTCCTTCCAGTCTTCTCACTAGACAACTTATTGCTAATATCAGATACTGTAGACATGATAAAGTATTAATTTTAGAACCGAGGGCATTAATATAAACCTGTGATGTGAAGCCGCGCTACTGTCAGAGCTGCTGTTATAGAAACCTAATCAACACCTTCTCCTTCTGACCAATCAGGATCCAGAATTTAAACAGTCTTTCTGTTGATGTTTTATGAAGAGTGTAATATCGATGTACTTTGTGTAGTTTAACTGTACAGGTGCAGAGGATGAAGGGGCCAAACCCGGTGGAGGAGAGAGACCCGATATTCGAGCGCGGTTCCACCACCACGTACTCCAGCTTTAGGAAGGGCACTTACACGAAACCCTGGTCTAACCGAGGTATGAACCTAAACAACATCTGGACGCATTTATTACGCAGGACGTCTGTAATCAAGTCATTTTCTCCGTGTGTTTTTGTGTGTGTATATTTTGTTTTTCAGAGACCGACATGTTTTTCTTGGCCATTAGCATGGTGGGGACGGACTTCTCCATGATTGGACAGCTATTTCCTCATCGAGCTCGAATAGAGATTAAGGTATAAATGAAAACGTGGAGGCTGATTCACTTAGCTGTACTGCAGGTTCGGTAGAGGTTCGATATCTCCTGGGTTATGGGATAATTTTAGGTATTTATTTTCTTTTCTTGTTGATTGAGTTCTCTTGGTCACTTTATCCACTTTTATGGCCACTTTTATTTATTAAATGAGTGCTAGATGAGGAATCATATCGATGTTCCAGGTCAGAATTAGATTAGATTAGATAAAACTTTATTGATCCCTTTGGGAGGGATCCCTTTGGGAAGGAACCCTCCCAAAGGGATCAATAAACCCCTCAGAGAAGTGGGGTTAGGGTAAGTGTGTGTGTGTGTGGGGGGGGAAGCAGGAAAGATATTGTACATTGTCCGGTATTGCTTATTGTCAGGCTAGGCTCCTGCTCCTTCCCGTCCTCTGTCCTCCTGTTCCCCCTCCTCC
>JAPEKL010000004.1:1537415-1551071 GCA_028877455.1 Bagre pinnimaculatus
ACAATCACGGTGCACCTTTAATAAACAAACAATCACGGTGCACCTTTAATAAACAAACAATCACGGTGCACCTTTAATAAACAAACAATCACGGTGCACCTTTAAAATGATATAAGCCTGAAGTCTCAGTGGACCTTTAATAAGCCTAAATCCACATAGTGCACATAAAATAATCTTTATGTATTTACTCTAAATGTAAACTCATACAGTGCACCTTTAATATAATACAAATCCAAATTCCTACAACTTTAATCCCTGCAAAATTAATTAATCAACACCGCTTTTATTTTGTTTTATTTAGACTCCATTAAATTTGTCACTGTTTATGTCTCAGATTAATTTAACACCAAAAATATCTGATTGCAGATTGTCAAAGAAACAGAAGAAGAAGAAGCGACAGCAGAAAAACATGAACGTCAGTATTTTTTCATGTCTCAGGATCTTAGAATCTTTTCCTACAGATTTCACATGAAAAATCAGATTTGTGGCTGAAACTGTTTGTTTTTATTTTAATGGCTGCTATTTAACACAGAAATGAGAAACACATTTAAACATTCACACACATCTGGGTTTTTTTTCCCCCCACAGAACTTTCCAGAAGAGCCGGCGGCTGAGAGTCCAGCTCCAGACTCCACCGATGACATCATCACTCCTCCTCACCAATCAGGAGATAATGAGGATGACACGGCTGGCTCGGAGGAGGCTGCAGAGGAAGTGAAGAAAGACGAACCTGGATCCAGTAAAAGGTGCGAGACGCTGAATGAATCATTTAATACAGTATGGATCCAGAGTTTGTTTTCTTGATTTGTTTCGTACGTGGGTCCAAATCCCGAGAACACACGTCATTTGTGCAGTGCTGGAGTTTGTGTCTCATGGCTCGGTTTATAAAAAAAAACACGCAAAAAACCCATAACTTGTTCGAATCACTTCCCACAAATGAGTTGATTCAGAGTCGAATCCCTTTCTAACTGGAGTTAACTTGGAAGGCAGACGGAGACCCCGTCGCTCAGATGCTCTCAGAACCAAGTGTGTTCTCATCTGACTCAGGAACCGCACCGAGGAGGAGAACACACCTTGGTTCTGTTCATATGGACTAAACACTGCAGGTGTGAAAGAACCCTGATTTTAACTCTGAATGGTTTTTTTTCCAGCTCTGGGAAGACAAAAGGCAAAAAAGCTGGAAAAGACTCCAAAAAGAACAACAAAGCCCATGTAGGTGGAGACACCAACCAAGAGGTAGGGGTGTGTGTGTGTGTGTGTGTGTATACAGTGGAAGGTGTATCAGCTTAATGCTGTAGTACTAGTGAGACCGTAAAACCTGATGTTTCTCAACTTTCTTTCTCCTCATCCCTCTCTTTCTTTCCTTTTCTTGTTTCTCTCTCTCTCTCTTGCTCGCTCTCCTTCTGTCTCTCTCCTCATCCCTCCCTCTCTTTCTTTCCTTTTGCCATGTCTCTCTCTCTCTCTCTTTCTCTCTCTCTCTCTCTCTCTCTCAGCAGAAGGAGGTGAACCTGCGCTGTATGATCTGCCATTTTGAATTCACCACCAGGAACAAACTGTTTGATCACCTGAAGACGACGGGTCACGCCACCGCTCTGCCGTCCAGCGCCGCCATGAACACCAAGAGCAAGAAGAAGAGGAAGAACAGATGACCAGAGCAGCAGCAGTAGCGTTAATGTGATTAAGACTGAAGCAGCTTCTTGGTGGAAAAGGTTTTCTAGAGAATCCATCAGTCAGTGGACGTGTGTGTGCGTGTGTGTGTGTGTGTGTGTGTGTGTGTGTGCGCCTTCTACTCCAGCATGCTAATCCTACCAGCTGTTTTTTCAGGAATTGCTAAACGTCCTGTATTTATGCAGATAAACAGCACACAGGACTGGAACTCGCGCGCACACACACGGTTTCTCTCTGTGAGAGAAAGTCGAAGTTAAAACACAAGAGAAAAATCATCATTGCTACTGTTCATCAAGACGTGATTATAAAACGTGATCATGAATGAATCCATTGATGCCTGAGTATTTCACCTGGAAATAATAATGTTGCTATGGTAACCAGATCTGTTTTTGTGTTTTTCTTTAATGTTTTTTTTAAACAGGATGAAACTAAAACTTCAGTTTGAAACCGGCTCAGTTTAAGTTGGTATTTCAGGTTGAGATGATGAAACGCGTGATTAAAAATCGATCTGTTCTCGTCTTCAGACTCGATAAAAGTGTCCTTGAGTCAAAAATGTCACGTAAAATTTGTTAGCGGATGCCATGAGCCCATGAATAATTTATTAAGATGTATGCAGTTGTTCTGAAAGCAGACGTACAGTTCGGAGCTGGACGATATCACCGTTATCAAAGGCGTATGTGAATCACAAGGTTTAATTTTGCTCACAAACTTCCAGCAGTGCTTTTATATAATATCTACAAAAATCGACTTACTGATATTTTTAAGATTCAGAGAAATATTTTATACGTCTTTTTAAAAAGACTTTTTTAAAAATAAGTAATGTTTAACTTTTTTTTTAACATTAAAGAAAAACTTTAAGTACAGAATTTAACACCACATCAGTTGCTTCCAGCCCTTTTTTAAATTGTTTTTAGAATTATTTACCAAAAAAATTATACAATTGATTGATTTAAACGCACAAAAACTCCTAAATTTTTTTACATTAATCATGAACAATCTGAGAACTCTCTTTTCATTTGTTTTATTAATGTATAATGATTGGAAAGTTTTATTGTAAAATCAAACGTGAACCTTACAAAGTGAATAATTTTATTTATTTTAGGTTTAAGATGTATTTAAAGCAGTATGTTATGTTGATGTGAGCAGATTTATTTAGATTTTTCTTTTTTTTTTTAAACTTCAAAGGTCGAGGTACATTGAGTGTGAGGAAGGTGCAACATATAAAAGTATTATTATGAAGAAAACCTCTATAAGGCCAGTCAGTACTGAGAACATGTTTTATGCAAAGAATTATTTTAAATTGGTTATAAAGTATTTAGAAGTGTATTATAAACTAGATTGTGTTATAAAGCTATATGTGTAGTTATAGATAACTCATTAAAGATTGTTACAGCATTAATAAAGGGGACCACACACACACACACCGAGAAGCTTCGCAATGCCTGCGTGTGAGTTCACTGATGTGGCTTATGCATATGTTTATTTTATAGATGTGTGTGTGTGTGTTCCTAATTCTTTTAATAATCTATTATTAATAATCTTAATAATCTCCTAATTCCTTTAATACCAGTTCCTCACAGAGATTGAACTGGCCAAAGAGGAACAGCTCAAAGTGCACGGTGTCTAGAACAGGTTTCTTTTACCCTCTCCTCCCCAACAGTCCTTCCATCACCAGCTCTCTTGCAGGTAGTACAATAAAAATAAAACGTAGCTCGTCATGTTTCTGAAAAATCACAAAGCATGAACTCATCTGCCTGAAGATGTCAGAAAATGTAAAGTTGCAGCTTTACAAAGTACTGACGCCGTGTTAAATAAACGTCTCCTTACAGAAAACGTCGCCATAACAACAATTTTAAAAAATTAGTTTATATGGAGCCTGCGATAACCTGGCGACTTGTCCAGGGTGTACCCCGTCTCTCGCCCATACTCAGCTGGGATAGGCTCCAGCTTGCTTGTGACCCTGTAGAACAGGATAAGCGGCTACAGATAATGGATGGATGGATTATGTGGAGCGTTCGCTGTGAACGAGCTGTTACTATGGAAACCGTAATGTATTAGAACAAGTGCATTAAAATACAAAACTGTGATTTGCTGCTGCACTACTGTCAGAGCTGCTGTTATAGAAAACTAATCAACACCTTCTGACCAATCACAATCCAGAGTTGTGTGTATATCCTGTTCTCACACGCCAGACTCAACTGTGATCCCAGAGACTTGAGATTTCATCACAGGGATGATGTTCAAAACAAAACAAGGCTTGTGGATGACACGCATGGAAGTTTTCCAATCCTGATTGAGAGTAAAAGTGGGGCAAATATAGCCAAGGAGTATTAAGTGCCCTGGCTTGGAACATCTTGACACTATCAGGTAACTCATTTTGTACTTACGGAGGCAAAAAGGGATAAAAATAAGCCCCAAACACCCACAACATCCCCTGGCTTTAGGAGAACGTACCGAGAGTCTCTGTGCTCGGTTTAATCACCGATTCGGATGTAAAAAAAGGTATGTAATAACTGTGTGACCGACACAAATGCTGTAGTGTGTGTGTGTGTGTGTGGGGGTACTATAACTCAGTGTGTATGAAGTGTCTCAACAGATATCCAACCTATTTGGACTTGTCAGATTTAATGGCTTAAAAGTGTCATGGGTTCATAAAAGTTAACAGTAAAGAGTTAGTGATGAATTATTTCATGTCATTTAAGGCCTTAAAGGGATTTTCTGGATTGCATATAGAGACTTTAATTAGAAAATTAAACGTGTAATGAGGTTCATATAACTTTTACACCAGGTGTGTTAAGCTCAGGAAATGTTCACAGTCAGATTCAAAGATATGGATTTTTTAAAATTAAATAAATAAATAATTTACATAAGGATATTTTTATTAGTGTTATAAATTTAAGTTGCAAACAAAAGTTATTTTTAGTCAAAAACTTTAGTCAGTTTTACTGAATTACTCAGAGTATTACTCAAGGTTATTAATGCTCACCCAAATCACGTAAAATTCCCTGTGTGTGCGTGTTTTGTGTTGATGCTGCAGTGTTGTGTCTCGTTCTCATTACAGGTGGAGCTCAAGCGTGGAAATGAACAATTCTTCAGACAGAAGTGTATATCATGAGCACATCTTTACAAATGGAACATGGACAACAGTATTAAAGCCTGTCAGTGCAGCTGGTAAAAACAAACACGATTTACTACTGAACTTACTGTGCATATAGGAACATATAAGAATATAAAAAATATGCATTTGTATAATTCATCATTATACATTTTCTACTATGAAGAAGGAGTGTTACAGTTAGTGTTTAAGGCTAATTCATATTCTATATTTTCTGAACTATAAGATGCATTTTATGGTCTATTTCCTGCTCCTGAAACTTATACACCAAAGCTCCATACTCGTTCAATATTTCAGTACTTTAATATGCAATTACAGGAAGACTATGAGACGTTACACTACCTGTAACTTGTTGCTAGCACAAATGAGCATTTTTAAGCAGAATTAGCAAGTAGAATCATTTACTGCAAATTCACTATACCCTAAAATGAGTGAAATAAGTAGCATTTAATAACTATATACTATAGAGAATCTATCATCGAACATATCTATCATATAGGTTCTGAAATATGTAACTTTGGAGTGGATACAGCTCACAGTTCTTACCCAAAAACTGGCTTACAGCAGGTACGCGAGTTGCAAGTTTTAAATTTTAACCTATGGCTACTTTAAAACAGTGCTATTTGGTGCAACTGATGCATTAGTAATTCTTAAACTTGAATGTAGTGACCATTTTCATTCAAACTAGGCTATGACAGGGGTTATGTTCGACTAGTGCAACTGGATCCATCAGTATAACACTTGTGCTTTGTCTTAGTGTTATCTAATCTGGAATTTTTGTTTTTAGTTTATCTGTTCTCCATTAACCCATGTCACACCTCCCTCTGGTTTTCTCTTCAGGAAGATAAAGTTAAAATCATTTGGGGGTATAAAAAAAAAAACCCTTACAATTGTACTGTTATTGTTAAAATCTTAATAGATGACCTTGGGCAATAAATCACTGAGAAGTCTTTACATTTATTTTAGTTTGATACAAATATAATCTGGTGTTTTTTATATTCTCATCTCCTTCTGTTCCTCTTAGGAGATGAATCCACAGAAATAATTATCAAGGAAATGGCAATGGATCAAGTTGACTCACTTGCTGACTTTGCTAAAAATAAAAAAAAATTCTGATACTTCAACAGCAACCTTCATTCAAAGTGAAGAAACAATTTCAGATTTTGTTCAAGAAGAGACCAAAACGGGAAACGTTCAGATAAGGCTTGAGTCCAGACTCCTGTTCAGGATCTTTTACCAGAGAGGCAGAGAAGCAGCAGCTGGACTTGGATTGCTGGTGGCAACATTTTGAGCCAGAAGATTGTGAGAAAGGAAGCTATCAAGGCAAGATTACTGCCTACAACTGACTTGCTTATAAGAGCATGTCAAAAAGAATAGATACTCATGAAGGCATTGTGGAACTGCCTGAGAATGTGACATCTCATGATGTTGAAGTTGATGGAAATAAATCTAACACCATCCTGAAAGGTCATCAGAATGCCAGCGTGAATCCAAATGACCATATGACATCAAAGAATCAAGAGACTGATGTACCTGAGTATAGCGTGGAAAAGGGTGGAAATACAGAACCGACAAATATGCAATTCCAGGATGAGTCACCATCGTTGGAACCCAACGGTGAGTTCAGCACAATAGATGACATACCAAACATTGAATTCAATCTTGCCTGGATTAGCAGGACTGTTTATAACACTGACACACACAGAAATTACTTCATGGATGAAACTATCCAACACATTGACCCTCAAATAAAGGGTAGAGCTGGAGAAACTGTGCATGGTATTTGGGAAATAGGTAGCATTTCACAGGAGAACATCTATAACATTGGCTCTGAAATGCATGACTCTATAGTGAAGCCAGCTCTCAATTCTGACTCAGAAATCGGTGCCATTTTCAAGGACATCATTCAAAGCACTGACTCAACAACTGGTGGTGTTTTAGAGAACACTGTCCAAAGCAATGACTCAGAAATTGGTGGTGCTTTAGAAGACACTGTCCAAAGCATTAATGCAGAATTTGCTGGCATTGGTGGTGCTCCAGGCCTACTACAGCAACCCTTCCCACTCTATTCATCAGAGCTCAGTAATAACACCACCCTGGAGGCCAGTGACAACAATGCAGTGTCCCACATTTTGACTGACTCAGCTACCAATTTGGTGGAGAATGACGTGACCCAGATGTCCAAGTCTCTTACTGTAAATGCAAAAACAGACATGGAATCAGCATCTTGTATTTTACAAGACCTTGTTCCAGACATGACAGTGGACCACACGACTGAAAATAACTTTGACATACACCTGCTAATCTCTGGCTTCCCTCACACACCAATCATAATCCCGTCTAAAGCTGAGGAAGGTGAGACACTCCAGATCACTTTCACATGCTTTCTTCTGTCAAGAATTGTTTATTTATAGATAATTGTGTTCAAATTCGTGTTTTTAATATTACAGAACAAATGGGGTCTATGATATAATATACAGTATGAATGATACATTTGATTCAATACAGTACAATAGTTTGTACAATATTGGATTCACTTTCTAAGAAATTCTATCGGAAATGCTACATTCAAACATGGAAGAAGGGTTTCCAACATTTATTATGGGAAAATTTGACGAACAGCCCACTCTTGTTATAGTCCTGAGTACAAAAATTAAAACTTCCTAAGAGCTTTAAATTTCCAAATTCCAAAGCAGTGTTGATGAGAATTTTAATCATTTGAAAGATTTTCTTAGTAATTTACCAACACAAATGAGGAAAATGTTGACGTTAGTCCTTGTTTCATCCCATTTTTGCTCTCAGTCCACCAGTACATTGTACTTTACAGGATATAAAAGATGTATGAGCTGTGCACTAGCTTGCTAGCATATTTCTTAGTAGGTATGTAGGTTGATTGAAAAAAAGACATATTAAATACAAGTTAAAATCAGGAAAATTCCATAGTTACATTTTGTCTGTAAAAAAAAAAAAATCTGGGATATTTTACAGCTTTAATGAAGCATTCATTCAAGCTGCAGTTTTCATTTTCTTCCAGGGATTGACGTAGAACACTCAGAGGTGACACAAATGATGTACAGAGGTGGCATGTCTAACGAGTTGTGGGTTGATGCTTTGGATGAGTGGGGACATCTTCCAGCCTCCTGTCCCACCTTAGCATCTTCAGATAACACAAGAACCTCAAAAATGGGAGCTAATATTGGTTCCTCAGAACTGCCTACTATTGAGCGCTGGTCATCTTCTGACAGCTGGGCCAGTGCTTTATCAGACTGGTTCCAGTCTGTTAGTGCCCTTCCAGAAGATTATCCCACGATGAGAAGTCCTGAGTCTCGGCATCCGTTCTCCACGGCCATCCAGGACATGATCAAGGAGAAGGCCACAGGCCCGGAAAGCTCCTTAGGAGTAAGAGATGGGGATTCTGTGTGTAAAATGCTGATAAAAAACTCCACTAGTCCGCCAATAGACATGCCTTTCCTACACAAGGAGGAAAGAGAAAATAGCCTTTACACTAATTTAGATAGGACCAAGACTCAGGATTTATCAGAAGCAAAGGAAGGAGAGACAGATTCAGGTTTACAGGAAGAGGCAGAAGTGTCTCGGAATGATTGCACAGAAGGAAGACTGGAAAACAAGTGTGCCTGTGTATCCAAGGTAAGCTAATTTAACTCTATACGGTGCAGTAGAGCTTTGGTTTGTAGCACCAAGTACAAACTCATATTTCTGTTTACTCTTAAAGCACAAGTTTGTACATTTTAGCGCCCTCTGCTGTCTGTGAGGAGAATCACTTTTACAGTGAAAATATTAACAACCTCTCTGCTGAATATGTTGAATATATAGTATAGTATATACTAACAGGTCATTGTAAACAGATATTGCACATAAATGAATTAAAAAGCACGCTAATATGGTGACGTTTTCTATAAGGAGATGTTTAACATTTGTGGAAGGAGTCTCCAGTGTCAACACTTTGTAACATTAAGACATAAAGCGATACCTGGAAGTTTTCCGAAATCTTCAGTATAGATAAATTTATGCTTTGTGGTTTTTTGGTAACATGAGAGAATGGTATTTTGTTGTTGAATTTACTTAGAGTGAGAGAAAAAAGAGAGAGAGAGGCTGGTGAGGGAATGACTATTTATATCTGCTATAAAACAAGTGCTGAAAGAATCTAACTTGTTTCACAGAAATTCCACAACTTTAAATGTAACTGTAAACGGATAAAAATGACAACGTCATACTTCAGTAATTTATAAATGCAATCATTGGTAAATGCTGTGCTATAAGAAGAATAAACACGTTGGGGTGTGATCTTATAGGAAAATAATCAATTTTTGGGTGGCAATAGTAACTTTGCTTAAGCAACATACATGCACACACTTTCACTTCCCTGCAGCCAGAACACACAAATATATGCACATAAATATAGTGACAGCGACTGCTGAGATGCTGAGAGTAAGAGAGAGGGTTAAAAAGAGAGAAACGCAAATGGGGTCTAATTACAGAGTGCACTTGAAAAAATATATACACAGTAAAGCAGAAGAAGAGAAAGGAGAAGAGATGGCAGAGAGTGCAGTCAGGGGTGTGTCAGAGGAAACTGAGCGATAGAGCACAGCTGAAAATTGAAACACAACCCCAAGGAAAAGTCAGGAGTGAATCAGAGCACTGCCATTGGCTCGGCTCGGAATGTTGCGTAGCTCCTCAGGTCCCCATAATAGTAATGAACCTTGCCTTGGACAACTGTATGTGCCTTGGTGGAGCAAACCAGAATGCAAGAAGGACAAAAAGGAGAGTGGAGTGAAGTTAAGTAAGGTATGTAGCAAATGCTTTAAAGCGTTTTTAAGTTGAGCATGAAGGAGAGGCAGGATTAGATGCAAAAATCTCTCATTCTATAGAGGATTTTTTTTCCCCATTTCTGACCAACATTTTCAGGTTTCTATAATCTTTCACAGAATGTTCTTTTCCTATAGCAGGGAAGCAATGCACTCTGGGAAGTAACTGAAGACACAGCCTTTGAGGAGGAAGGTGAAAGGAATCATGGTGCCTTGAGTTTCTCGTGTTACCCCAACACACCAGAGTCAGAGGTTCATCTCCTCACCAGCTATGAAGCAGAGAACCTGCCATGTATGCAAGATGTGAACAAGCGTGATGCGGCACACATTAACGACAGCAGGTCATGTGTGTTTCCTAACACAGGAGAGGTGGATTTTATTATGCCGCTTACTCCAATCACTCTTGGAACGTCATTCCTCCGGTTGAAAGAGGATCCAGGTGAAAGAACATCCTTAAAGCCATCCCTTGCTGGGATCAATGATGCAATTGGACCAGATCTGACACCAAGAACCAGTGGAACATCCACAAGTGAGTCATCATCAGAGATCTCAAAGATACCTTGTAATCAGGGTCCAGCTTCTTCATCTTCTGAAGACACAAAGTACAAAACCGAGGCCAGTGATGTCAGCTCGGAAATTCAGAGGCTGATCTTACCCACAGGGGAGCATTTAATGATCTGTGAGGAAAAGCACATAGCATACGTGACTTTAGACGTCGAGGATATTCTGAGCTTTAAGAACCACCCTGAGGATCCGTCAGCTATAAAACAAGTAAGCTGTGAAGTGACACAAAGTTGTGAAAGAGACTGCAAGATGCCTCATAAAACTCAGAAATCGTCAGCTGAGAACAAGAAACGCTCCAATAAACACAAGGACAAAACAAACAACAACCAACAGCTTGGCTGTCAAACCAAGAAACGAGAGAACGTGAGACCAGAATCACATGTTGAGGAGTCTGGAGGCGCAGAGGAAAGCACAGTGACCATGATCGAGACTATTGTTATAACAGAGAAGGTCACAACCAGATCTCAGGGGAAGAAGAAAAAGAAGCACGGAGTACCAAAGGTTGAAAATGAGCCACTGCTCAAAGTGGAAAATGGAACAAAACCAAAAAACACGAAGCCTAAAAATGAAACAGCAACAAAGCAACCGAGCAAGGTGCAAGAGAAACTCGCAAAATATGAGGCGAAGGAGTCGAACGAGAACGATAAAGGAACTGAAGGAAAAACAAAACCAGGTACAGAAACATCAAGCATGTGTCTGCCTGGTCCACTGGAGGATGACCTCATCAAACGCAGACGTATATCTGGGGACAAACCTGGATCCATATCGATTAGGACGAGGCCGCAGCTTCCTGCTGTTTTCCAGCAGAAGAAAAAGGAAGATGTGGTGAAACAGAAAATTCAGACACCTAAAGAAGGTATTTCAAGTTATAGACGTTCATAAATCTTTAGTATGTACAGTATATTAATTTTTTTGAGAACATTTCAGCCAAAATTAGAAGTTTTTTAGCTTTGTATCGGAGCCACAAGTCTAATGTTGATACCAAATAATTGTGCAATGTGCAAACTGCATGTCTAAACCATGTGGCTCAGCAACTCCATCAAATAGCACACGAATCAAATGCGAACTTTTATCAACCAAATCAGTTCATACACAACCTCTACCTCTCAGATTTTAGACCACGCCTCCTACGTGAGTTGCATGCTGATGCGGAGTGACACCAAACTGTGGCCTAAAGAAAAGAATTTCGGCAGTTTTAACTGTCAAAGTTAAGACGTTCTTTAATCTGTGTTTATAGACAACAGTGTGTCGAGTCTGTTTGAGACACTGAACAACTTCACAAAGCTGTTTAAAGACACACGAGTGTGACGATTTACACATGCGGTTTGGACTGGTGGACTTTGGTCACTAAAGATGTTCAGCTGCGTAGAACACTGAGTGTATTAAACTGTTGCTTTAATGAAACCTGAGTCTAACGTGCATGTTACAGTGAAATGTGCTAAATATGAGTGAATTTTGGCAGGAATGGTTGTGTCTCTGACTGTGTGTGTGTGTGTGTGTGTGTGTGTAGTCCCACATGTCATATCTGAAATTGAAGCAGCTCCAGTCATTGATGATCCTCAGAGCATTTCGCTGTGGTGCTCTTTCAGTCCCATCATGGTCGAGTCCTCCATCGTGTGGGTGAAAGAAGGCGCAACACTGCATGAGGAAAAGAGAAAGTAAGCCCTTTTCTTTTCTTTTTTAACTAAACAGTCGTTCCTTCACCAACCTCTCATTTTTCAGTCTGTCACATTTCCACGAAACCACAAAGAAGCGCAAACTCCTTTGTCCTGAAGATGTTGGAAAACTAAACGTTACAGCTTTATCTCTGACTGTTACAAAGCGCTGACACTGGAGACTCCTTCCAGAAATGTAAATTAAACGTCTCTTTACAGAAAACTTCACTATATGTTTACATGGAACGTCTGGCGTACAAGTCCCCGTGAATAAGCTGTTACTATAGAAACAATTCAATAATCAATAATCAACACTTTCTGACCAATCACAATCAAGAATTCAGCACTATGTCATAAACAGGTTCTTTAATGTGTACTATCCATAAACATATAAAAGGTACTGTATATATCAGAGCGTTACTTCTTTCCCTGTGTCTCGTTCACTTCAGAGTGGGAGATGACGCTCGGGTCTCTCTGTTGGTTCTGAAAGCCTGCAGTAAGGATTTGGGTTTTTATCGCTGTACTCTGGTCAGTGCTCTGGGTTCAGTGTCCACCTCAGACTATCACCTCACATCAGAAGGTGAGAGACTTTTCAGTCCAGAGTTTAAAGATCTGATCCAGTTCTGATATTAAACATTTCAAATGTTTACTACAAGTGACATGATTTTTACAACACTTTACTTACGAGCTGTTATTAGATTAGCACAATTTGTTTAATAGTTTGTCCTCGCTTTTCTTTTCTTTTCTCTTCACAGTGCTCATGGAACTCATCATCCCGAACCATGATGCACCAGGTGAGCCATCGTTTCACCTTACTCTGGATCTTGTAGATCCTAAAAATAGAGAGTAAACTCATAGAAGAACTATGAGTCTTTCAACATAACCTTACTGATGAATTTTAAAATGCTTGGTTAGTTGTTTATTCCCTATAGACAGAGACGAGTTTGATTATTACACACAAACGAGACTATCCATCTGAACATCTCTTGACTTTCAGCTTTGTAAAAGAGACGTGTCTAAGTCTTTTTCAACCTCTTTTTGAAACTTCTGCTTCTGATAAAATACAACACACACATACATATGAGTTTAAAATAAAATGTCTTTTATTTTAATGTACGCTTGTGCAAATTTCATACTGAAAGCTTTTCAGTGGAACTTTTTCTATCTGAACATAGAGAATAGTCGCAAAAAAATAAAAGCAGTGTGTTACTATGCATTCTTTCGCATTCTCTTCCTTTTCCCCATTTTTCTTCTCTCTCAGCCGAGCGTAAAGTGATAGATGGGGAGGAAGAGGATGTATCTTGCAGTCCTCTGCTCTTTAAGGACGACATCCTGACTGATCAGTACTTTGGAGAGCAGCAGCACACGAGCATCGTGACTGAGAAGACTCACTTTGGGGAGGGAATGCACCGAAAAGCGTTCAGGACAATGATGCGCACCGGCATGATGCCATTGTTCGACCCTGGACACGCCTGCGTGCTCAAAGTGCACAGCTCCATTGGCTATGGCATGCAGAACAATGATGAGGTCATTCAGAAGAACTACAACCTCGCTGTGGAGGTGAGAGCTGTACCAATAAACATGTGAAACATTGGACTTTCTGAAACAAACCAAAAAGTAAGGAAAATGTTCTGTAAATCAAACTGAACAATAAAGAACATTATCAGATATAGATCATTCTGTGACTTTTGGTGGTAAAAATATAGGAAAAATAAATAAAAATGTTGCCCTGTTCAGAAAGAAACCCTAAGTCTCATCTCATCTCATTATCTGTAGCCGCTTTATCCTGTTCTACAGGGTCGCAGGCGAGCTGGATCCTATCCCAGCT
>JAPEKL010000004.1:1575640-1586091 GCA_028877455.1 Bagre pinnimaculatus
GTGAGATATTACAGAAATAAACAGATATCACAATCACCACATTTCAGACGGAACTAAATTTCACCGATTTTATGAAACTGAAAGGCCGTCTAGCTTTAAATTTATATATTTATTAATTTATATATACAGTTCTGTGTGCAGTCTGTTACTGAAGTTGATTTTATAACCTCTACATTACTGAGTCAGTACAAAAACATTTAAATACTTCCATAAATTACTTTTAAATCTTACAAAAAAAATTAATGTCACTAAAGGAAGCATCACATTCAGAAACTGAGCACATCATCATGAAGGTTGCTGGGTTTCACTGCAAAAACAGGAACGAGTGTGACGGTCCGAGTTTCCAGAAGAACTGTGACAGATTCTCCAATAATCCTGACTCCAAGCAAAACTCCTTAAGAAATGGCACAGTGTACCTTAAACTATGGATTTAAAAAAAAAAAAAAGGCAGCATTGTTGCACAAAATACTGACTTTGGTTTAATAGCGTTTCCTGCTCTTTTCAGTACATTATTCATGTAGGAAAGTTTTACTTCATTACTTTTGAAGCCACTTTTTTTTTTTTTTGCTTGTGCCGAGGACTTTTACACATCAGTATAAAATAAATGCAAATGAAGTGTTCAAAACATGTTTTTTGGCTTTAAAATATTAGGAATATTTTTAAATATTACAAAAAAAAGCTCTATTCTAGTATTTCCTTTTGCTTGCTTTCCCTTGATTTTCAATCCACTGACCGACCCATGACTACACCTACAGGTTCCTCTATAGCTCATCGCAAGCAGGAGACTCCCCAGATTAGCGTTAGCGCCTGATACACTGCTAACACACAACCATGTTCTTTTTCACAGCAGCGAGTGTGTGAAGGCGACTAGAGCTAAACGTTTCATTTAAGAATATTTTAAATTTTGTGTAAATCCTGATCCCATTTTTTCCATCACATCTTTCATGAAAGTAGAAAATGGTCTAATCTTAGAAATCTTGCATCATGGTATACGGTTCCCCATTTTTATACTGAAATGAAAAATGAATGAACACACACCGTACACGAACCATGACATTGTGTGTGTTGTACTGGACACCATTTACGTGTTTTAATCCTAAATGAGAGAATTTATCAAACACCTAGCAAAATGCAGTGAACCCCCCTGCGGTAACAGAGTCGTGGTAAATTCCAGCCTATATGTTATCAGGGAAAGTGGACCATACCACGTGTGCGCGCGGGGGAGTTTTTCTGGAGTCCCCCACTGCTCGATGGTAAACAACTGTGGCCCGTTTGAACCTGTAAAACACACACACACACCATAAACCACACATATACAGCATGGATATTAACGCTAATATTTTACTTGCCATGTTAAATTGGATTTCTTAAATGTCTAAATTAAATCAAATTTTAAATTTTTCTTCATTTTGCCCTTTTCCCCTGCACTTCAGGCAAAATACAGATATTGTTAAGTAAATATTTGTCCCTCATCGTCCCAGTTCTCAGTGTTTGATCTGAGGTTATCTGGGGTTTTGGACTGCACCATTAGTGGACCAGGGGTGAATGTGATTAGAACACAGTGCAGAGTTTTGATGTGTCAGATCTTAAGGAACTGAAGATATCTTAAGGTGCCTCATGTGAACCGTGAGGATCCCACGCCACTGCAGTAGAGTTTGACAGAACATTATATTCATCTCCCTGTCACCCCCCAAATCCTACACGGTGGTACGGTCCAAAAAGGTCTAGGAGCCCAAAGCTCAAAAAATTATTTCTAACTCCTCGTTTTAATTTTTTTTTCTTTTCTTTGACCAAATAGTGTGTGTGACTGAAATCACAAACCTTTGCATTTTATAATTATTATTTATATTTTTGTACTTAAAATTTAAATAATCTTTCATTTTAATACAAGAAATAATGACATACAGGGTTTCTGGCTTTCTACATCTTTTAGCTGGCAAATAATTCTGTATTTGAAACACAGCAGTGTATGATATGTGTGTGTGTGTGTTTACCATAGAGCTCGGCGAAGCCATTCATAGGAACTCGGGAGGTTCCTGTGACAAACTGCAGGAGCCGAATCCTCTTCTCAGCATCCATCAACAACACAGCCTACACACACACACACACACACACACACACACTATTTACACAAGTATATAAACATGCATGTGGCCATTTATGCTTGTTTATTTAAACTGGAGAAATTGATAAGTAAATAAGTAATAAAAAAAAACGTTTAGTAAAAATCCGATCACCAAACCGGTTTTATTCTTAGAAAAAAAAAATTTAAAACTACAGTGAGCAGCTCATAACATTTTGTTAAAAACATGATTATCGAGTCAAAAGAGAGAGAGAGAGAGAGAGAGAGAATAAAAAACACTTCATAATAAACAACCGCAGATTTCGTACACGGTGTCTGACAGCCAATCAGGACAAAGAGACAGGACATGAGACTGTGAGAGTCAATCAAATCAAATACTAATTTGGTGGAAAGCTAGTGAAGGATGGCTGACTGACCCTCGCTTGTGGAACGGGTCTCATTATCAGCAGTGCAGTTATTTTAGCTAATGAGATAACAGTAGCTGGAGAGTGGATACCTAGTTATGTTTGGTTTGGGTGTGTGTGTGCGCATGTGTGTGTGTGTGTGTGTACACACACTGATAAGGAGGTTCTGATGTGGTTCTTTCATCAGAGCAAACATATGTGAACATCACATCAAAAGGACTTTGATCATCTCTCATACACACACCTACCTTCCAGAACCACTGGATGACGGGGTGATTTGGACAGTAGCCGTTTTTATACACAGTGTGTTGTCTCCAGTCGTTAACGTCCACATCACCCAGACCACACATCAGCAACTACACAACACACAACACCGTTAATACATTACACACAGACACGTGTGTGTGTGTGTGTGAGAGAGAGAGAGAGAGAGCGCGCATCTCATTACCTCCAACTCGTTCTCATCAAAGATCTTAATTAAGTCGATGAGAATCAGTTCTGTGAATCCCTGCAAGATAAAAAAAAAATCATCATCAGCTCAGAGTGGGAGCTCCTTCCCCTGTGCACGCGTACATTTTCCTTTCCTTTTGTTTTCTTTCTCTCCGTGCAAGTCTTTCCCTGCCAAATTTCTTGCCATTTTTCTTTATTTCATCCTTGTTTTATTTCCACTATTACATATTTTATTTTCTCTTTACTTTTCACTCTCTGTGGATATTTTTCTTCTTTCTGTCCTCATTAAAAAATCTTTTCATTTGCTTTTATTTTTATTTCTTTCCATTGATTTCTTTTTCATCCTTTCTTTCAGACTGCTACACTGCGAGGGAAAGCGGCCGAGGGTGGGTTTGAAAAAGAAATAGAGCACAGGGGCAGGATCATCAAACACACACTGACACCTGGTGGTGAGATTTGGTGGTGCAGAGAGCAGCAATGTTTATTACCTCCATAAAGGCATTCATCTGTTTCTGCACCCTGTTCACAAACCGCCACTGTATCACCAAACTGAGAGAGAGAGAGAGAGAGAGAGAGAGGTTTATGTTTATAGAAGATTATCTATAAGTACAGAACACACACACGTACACGTGTGAGTAACTTTATACATGAGAAAGTTGTTAGATTTAAGCCTCAGATATGTTTTTGTTCTTTGTGCACAAATGAGAACTTTATAATGGGCTCTGTGATTGGACACGACTTACTCAATGTACTCCTTCTTGTTGTCATTGGTGACGACCATATCAGAACCGCTCGGCTTCAAGTCCACTTGGTATGTCTGGGGGGAAAATCAAATCAAATCAAATCCATCTGACCATGTTTATAGTTCTCATGATTTTTTTTTTTTTATTTCAGCATCTTCATACAACACACTTAAAGTCACAGTAAACTTGATAAACATCCGTGTTTCTAAGGTTACGTCTTTTCAGGGAAACGGAACAGAAGATCCAGAATCTTTAAATCTCACCAGAGTTTGTTCTTCTATCACATTTTACATGACAGTCAAGTGTTACTGCCATCAAATACAACAGCCAATCAGGCACTCATATGCAAATTCTGGGTGTCGATATAACATGGATTTCTGAACGCTTCTGTGCTTTCTGTTTCTCCCCGTGACCGTGGGATTACAGAGCGAAGGGTACGAGTGTTGCGTACCACAACGGTGAGGTACGAGCACACCTGATGTCGGATGTTCATCAGGGAAAAAAAACAAACAAACCCACAACATGGGGTTTAAAGTGAAAGAAACGATATTAAAAAAAAACAAAACAAACAAAAAAAAAAACAGGAGGTGAATGTTTGGTACCTGGCCGAAGTTATCCTCATCGATACAGAAGCGCAGGTCGAGCTCTGTCGGGTCGTTCTCCAAAATCCACTTCAGTGAGTTATAGTATTCACTGTCCTACACACACACACACACACACAAAATAATAAACACTAACAGCCAGGAACAAAATCTGCTTTGATTTCATCACATACAGTACTGTGCAAAACTCTTGGCCCCCTGCCCTGTTTTTAATTTTTATAAAAAAGGTTTAACAATTTTTTTTTATAAAACTGCAGGACAGTTGCATGAACCTAAGAACACCTTCCGTCCTTCTCTCCCTCCTTCCTTCTTTTTGCTTTCTCTCTTTCCTTCCCTCCCTTCCTTTTCTCCCTCCCTCCATTTTCCTTCTTTTTCTCCTTCCATCCTTCTTTCCACTTCTACTGGGCTTGTAGATTCTACACATTTCTAGAGTTTTAAATCTATCTAGTAAATGTTTTAACTTGTGTTAGTAACTTTAGATCTGAGGGAAGACTAACATTTTAGATCTTTATTAATTTTAGATTTTCACTGAATTTTTTTTTAATTGAACAATTTCTTTTGGTGTCACAGAGAATAAAAACACTAGTATGTGAAAAATATCTTTGCAGTGAAAATTATTCTGCTTATTGTGGAATATTAGCATCACGCTTGTGTGAATGTTATATTAGAAGAGCTGAAAATTTGCAGTATTTGCAAGATTAGGTGTTTATATAATGCTCTATCTTGGAAAAGCATGGACAATATTTATTCCAGTTTTACTTTTTCTGTGTGTCGGTTTTTTTCCCCTCACAGGAGAATTATCTGGCTGTGCTGGGCGCTTGGTGATTTTACACTGAGGTGTGGGTGGAGTTAAGAGGCACTAGGGAGCGTCTATAAAATGACTGACAGGACACCCAGGCAAACAAACAAACACATACACACCAGTGTTCTGAACAGTTTTCCAGTCACATAGTACACTCCTCCTAAAGCCATGGCTTTAATCATTTATTTTTAATCATGTCAGTTATTTTTCAGGTTATTTATAATAGTTAGAGATATAAAGTTACTATTAAACCTTTAAAGAACAAAAACGGTTGAGGAACGTACCACTGACTCCATGTCGTTCAGCGTGATGGGTTTTCCCAGCATCATCTTATAAAAAGGTCGGATGAAGAAACCTGCAAGATGAAATACATGAAGAGTGAAATTAGAGTTCCAGAACCCAAGGACAGGTTAAATAAAACCATCAACGTGACTGGGTTAATTATTCTCCGATTCACATATTTCTTTTAAAAGAAAAGAAAGAAGGAAAAGAAAGACTCGACCCAACACTCAGGTCTGACATTAGCTCTAGTGGGATTGTTTATTAATAAAGTTAGAACCATCTCAAATTGCTAACGTACCATCCAGCAGCTTGCCGTGATACACCGCCATGCCCGCTACTCGCCCGATGAACTTGAAGTACGAGAGATGATCCTCGTTACACAGCCCTGAGTTTGGATTTATCTGGAGTGTGTAGTTATCTCTGTAGAGTCGCAACACAAACACGACATGGTTAAACAGGTCACAGTTGCAAAAACACAAAACAAAAAAGCCAAAAACCCACACCTGAAAGCAGCAATCTGCAAAATTTACCGTTGAGTATTTCACATTTCTTTTTAAGATTTTTTTTGGGATTTTTGCACCTTTATTGGATAGGACAGTATGTAGAGACAGGAAATGAGCGGGAGAGAGAGAGATGGGGAGGGATTGGGAAACGACCTCGGGTCAGAATCGAACCCAGGTCCCCGGATTTATAGTATGGCACCTTATCCACCTGAGCCACAACGCCCCCGTATTTCACATTTCTTAAACAGTAATGCAACAGTGTCCTTTAAGGGTTCCTTAGGAATTCTTTTAAAAAAATCACTGCAAAATATTTCTATGCACTGGATCTTGCTAGCTGTTTCATGTCAGGCCTGTGCGTTAAGATCTATTTTTCTAGTCCTGAAATTAGCTCCGCCCACAGTGGAACAGCACTGTTCATTTTCACCCCACGAGTGCCGTCAACTGAGAGAGAGGGTGTGAGGTATTGCTGATTATTCCTTCCTTCCTGTTTTATTCCTGCCATGACTAATTGATGAAATTTCACACACGTGTATAAATATAGTGCAGAGGAGACTGAAATGTTCTACAGCTGCTGAAGGAGAGAAAATAGCACAAGACGAATGAATGGCTTTGACACTCACGTGGCAGAGTACTCAAACAGCCCATAATAAGGGTTGAACATCTCCTTAGAGATTAGGAAGAACCACTCCCTGGCCACGCCCCCGTAGTCGAGCCCTTTCTCCGACTCGAACTCAATCCAGAGGCGGGACTTCAGAACGTCCGGCCTCTTCAGAGACATGATCCGCCTGTAGGACTCCTCAAAGATACTGCCTCTGTGCAGCTTCATCTCAAAACGGTTAGGAATGTCCGCCTGGGGGGAGAAACCACACACACACTTTCTCTGAATAAACATCTCATTAAAAATTCAATCTAAAACATGTAAAAATTTAGAAAGAAATATTTTACTAATATAATCTGAGAATTTGCATCTTACTGGCTTCTTTAACTTCTTCCTGAAGTAATCATACTTCTGTTTAAACTCTCGTGAATATGGCACGGCCTGAGGAGGAGACAAACACACACACACTCAGTGAACGAGAGAGAGAGAGAGAGAGAGAGAGAGACAGAGAGACAGACTGACTGACTGACTGACCGGTCCTGTGATAGCGGGACTCTGTAGTCGAGGGTCTTCCCACTGTGTGTTCTTCGTGTCTGAGAGAAAAACAAAGGCACACCCTTTAAAATAAATGTTTAAAGCACCACAGGCTGCAGCGTTTCTGGTACCAGCAGGATGTAACAGTACTCGAGGGCAACACTAATATCGAGTCACAGAACGTTTATATATCACCAAAATGCAACATGTGCCACCAGAGATCACTATGACGATGACTGATATGTTAAATTCACACTGAAGTTTCTATATGAGAACCCTTCTATAGAAGATAAGGATACTTAAATACCCAAAGAACCTCTTTAAGAACAAAGGGATAGCATTAGAGCATTACACACCCTATTTAGTGCACTATAGAAACACTATTTGGGACTTAACCAGGGGGAAAGGTGTGCCTGCACACCTTTCCCCCTGATTAAGTACGTCCTCAAAAGTAGGACTGAATGTACAGACTGTTTGTCTTCATGGAAATAGGAAATAAAAAAAAAAAAAGTGCCGCAATACTGTATGAGGGGTGCCATTATTTTCTGATTCACACATCACTGAGGCGATCTTTACAATTAAATAATAATAAACACCAAAGTATATGTTTGATCTCCATGTTCATATCAGAGGAAATAATAACAGGTCTTAATGATGGAGCTGTTACTCCCAACAGGTAGGGTGTGTGTGTGTGTGTGTGTGTGTTGTGGAACAAATGGGTGTAATGTGACCGGAGGGATCAGATAACACACTGATGAGAGTGAGGATGAGCTGCAGGTGCAGAGCATTGAGAGGCATTCCCACACTTGAGTGTGTGTGTGTGTGTGTGTGGTACATTGTTAATGTAATTGTCAAAAATGAAGACAAAAAAAAAAAAAACTTTTGCCATTTTTTCTTAAAATGAAATGACTAAATAACAATAAACCCAATATAAACCAAATATTTCCGTCAATGAACAAAAATTTGTGATGTTAAAAATGTGATTCTACAAAGGAGTTAATTCAGATGTGTTGCGCTGCGTTACACACGCGGCTGACGTTAAAGTGTCGAGGTTCGGAATCTTCACTTGTTTAACATTCGCAGCCTTTTGGACTCCACTGACTTTATTTAGTGGTGAGGGAGGAATAAAACCCTGTGCGTGGTGCTGTTCCAGGGAAACTAAATCAATAGTGAGGTGGTGTGATGGAGTCAGTGTTACCACCCTGAAGATGATCATTTTCCATCCTAAAGTGTTTTCTTTCTCTCAGACAACAGCAAGATGTGTTATTTTGTCGTTAACTGAACCTGAAGTCAGTAGGATGGAAAAGAGAGAGAGAGAGAGAGAGAGAGAGAGAGAGAGAGAGAGAGGACTTGGCTAGAAAATTGGGATGAGTAAAACGTCCGGGGAAACGACCCATCAAACAGAACTGTGGCGAACGCCGCTGTATTCGGAATCCTTTCAGGTGTTTGTGAGCAAGCGCATACACGGGCTGGGGGTGTTTAGACACTTCGTCAGAAGACACTCCTCCTGGCTCTGATTGGTTGTTCTGATTCAGGCGTGATGGACTCTGCTTAAGGAGCATTAGGTGGAGCCAGAGGAGTCTGATCTTTTCACAGATGATCTGTCTTGTGTACTACGGTCAGGACACAGTGACCGTTTTAACAAATAAGACAAAATGTCATCTTTATACAGGTTACTTACTGCAGCTTTAAGAGAGAGGAAAGTTTACAGCTGAGAACAGGAATGGACTTATTTCACAAAAAAGAAAAAAAATTAATGTAACTACAAATGGATAAAAAAAAAAATCTGTTCTTTCTAAAATAATCTGATTATTTCCCTCTAACAGCGTGCGCACACACACATACAGTTTTATACCTGTGATTAGAATGAATAATTTTATATGAAATGTTTCACAAGTGATTCCTGTCTCAGTGTGAGGGAAACAGTGAACTTACTGTGGTCGATGTAGAACGTTCTGCCATCTGCATGGACTCGCTCCTCCCATCCCGGCTGCAGAGAGACAGAGAGCGGGGCGGGGCGGGAATCAGTGAGCATACACAAACACAAACACACATTTATGTACAAAAGGACTCTTGGTATTACATCATTCTTTTGTTTCTTTCTTCAGGCAGACAAACAGAAAAAAGAAGGAGAGGAATAAATGATTTAGGGAAGTTAAAAGCTCTGAGTAAGCAGTAGAGCATTGTGGGTAATGTAGTTCATGGGCTATATTTTCAATCTCACTGGAAGTGGGCCGAGGTCGCCGGGGTCCAGTGCTCCTTTTGCTCTCATGTGAACTGGGTACTTCAAACGGGGATCCTCCTGAGAGAGAGAGAGAGAGAGAGAGAGAGAGAGAGAGAGAGAGAGCTAGCTCAGTCAGTCCTTTTACGCTCCTTTACACTCATTAAACAGAAGACACTATTCACTTTCGCATCCCATAATGCACTGCTTCTCCCCTGAACAGAGGAGTGCTTGTGTGTGCGTGTCTCTCTGTTTGGTACTCAGCACAAAATGAAGCAAACACACAGCAGGTGGCGCACTGACTCTGTTTTCAACCAATATGCCTCCTGTGTGTGTGTGGTGAAAGGCTCCTCCATCTGCAGAATAACCAGCAAGAATGTGAGCAATACCATAATGTCTTACATCATCAGTGTTCTAACTGCGCGCGCGCACACACACACACACACTTCAAAACAAACAGTGATGAGGCAGATCAGTATGAACACACACACCAAACATCAGCAGGAGGAAATAACACACTAACACACATTTAATCTGGTTTTAATTCAGTCATCAACAAAGGACAGTTTTATGAAGTGGGTTATGTTGGTGTTCACTGTGCTGATATTTCCTGGGTGTGACTTTAACCAATATGTTTTGGTGTTTATTTGATCAGAGTGTGTGCTGTGTTGGTGTGTGTGTGTGTGCGCGCGCATATATGTTTCTGGCTGGTCAGCGTAGGAACAGTGTCCTCACTGAACATCACACTGTGTTATGAAAAAAAAAAAACCCCACAGCAACGGCCGTGTGTGTAATATGGTAAACACACACACACACACACACACACACACACACACACCTCACTTTAAGCCAAAAAAAAAAGCACCATGGTGTCAGACCAAAATATTTAAGTTATTCCAGGAAATCAAGTCACACATGGGCTGATAGCTATAATCCATGTATGACGAGATTGAGTGGAATAACTGTTTTATTCTCTCCACTTTCACTGGATTTTCAGAAACAGAGCATTTTTATTTTTTGAAAATTCAATAAATAAAAACTTTATACAAAACATCCGCCAGAATCATTTCCACTTAGAATGTAAACAAACCGGCGAAATGACGAGCAATTTGTGAAAAATGCGATGATAATAATAATAATAAATACTTGAAAAAAAAAAAAAAAAGATATTCTTACTATAAAATACTTTCATTCCATATTTTGTTTTTTTTTTTGTGGTTTGGTTTTCG
>JAPEKL010000004.1:1739585-1750128 GCA_028877455.1 Bagre pinnimaculatus
GAATAACTGTTTTATTCTATCCACATTCACTGGATTTTGAGAAACAGAGCATTTTGATTTTTATTTTTTGCAAATTCCATAAATAAAAACTTTTACAAAATGTCCGACAAAATCATTTCCGCTTAGAATGCAAACAAACTGGTGAAATGACAGGAGCAATTTGTGAAAAATGCGATAATAATAATAATTCTTGAAAAATAAAAAAGAGATACATTCATACCATCAAAGACTTTTATTCCATATTTTGTTGCTTTTTTATTTTGCGGGTTTTCTTTTTCTTATTCTTTTTCTTCTTTAGGGTTTTTTTGGTGGTTGGCAAACCAATTTAAAGGTGCATAACCGCCACCGACTGGGCTGGAGTGTGGAACAGGAGATACTGGGGGGGAAAAACTATATTCTTTTAGCTATTTCTGTTTCTTTTAAATACTTGATAACAATTTTGAGTAGAGTTTATTTCATCCTCAGTTGGTTCAGCAACACGCTTTGCCATTTTATTTTTCTCTACTCACGGTATATGAGCTGATATCCTAGTAGTAGAATAGCCAATCAGAGTGCGTGATTGCTCATATCCAGTGAATGTGGATAGAATAATAATGATTACACATACAGGACACTTTGTCAATGGAATAAAAACGTATTCTATTCCCTTCTAGCAGGTTTCATTCATTTGGTTTGATAGCATGCAATATTGTTATCATATCGCTTATCCTATGTGTATTACGTCACTCTACCCAATGGAGAATGAGTGTTGAATATGGTTTACGATATTGCACGGTTGTCAAGACAACATTACGTCACACATCGGAGCTGATGCGAATATTCAATGAGAAAGTTTTCTGCTGTGCACGCGTGGAAGCATTTCTTTGTTCGCTGGGAAAGAGAAAGACGCGGTGAACACCCAAAAAGCAACCAAAACTTCATTAGATATTTTTTATGCATATTTACAAGAGAAAAACATACCAACAGACATCAAAAACCTGGAAAAGAGTGTGTGTATGTATAATATTATTATTATTATTATTATTATTGGCTGGCTTTTTTTCGTGGTATATCATATATATTCCATATATCTCATCTTTGATTCATTCAATATCATGCTAGCTGAATGGAATACATCTGACAGATCACTCAACTCCAGCCAGTATTATCTAAATGTTAAATGTTAGCATCTTATTTTAATTGTTAGATAAACGTGTCTTAAATGATTAAATAACAAATTCTTTATCCATCCCTGAAATTAATTCCTGGCTACACTATTGAGGATCACCGCTTGCTAATTATATCCTAAAGATAATAATTTAAGACACTCATATCCTGTGTTTCAATCACAGTCACATCTGTTATAAAAGAGGAATATTCCTGTCAAGTAACCTGGGCCAAACTGGGCGTATTGAAAGACATTCACTCACACGTGTCATCGAGAGTCAATACACATGTCATGGGTCTTTAATATGGGTTGTTGAGTGGAGGTGTGATTATGTTTCCCGACAGTCACGCTGAAGCACAAAGGAGCCACCTGCTCTTTTCATTAGTGAGCGCTGATTAGCGGAGGAGAAGCTGGGTGTGGAAAAAAAAAAAACATCTACAAGCTACTGTAGATAATTCGTTTCTACTCCGTCACTGTTCGGGAAACAAAACATCACAGGAGGAAGTGGATGTACAGGAACCGATTTGAGTCGCTTATTAAATTACCATGTAAAATCAGCGCTCTGTTTAATAAGCGTAAGAAGAATAAAAAAAATCTGTAATCAGTGCCATCTGAATTAGCAATTTTAGCAAAACTAACAAGAGCAAATCTGCATTTATATTCTTCTTCTCAAACGAAGACTTTAGATGACACAGGAAATGTAAAATCACACCAATGTACAGTTTGTATCTGGAATAAAGACGAGACTCACTTTGGCTCTCCAATCTTCACACCCGGGTGCTGAGTGTAGGCGTGGGAGTGAGTGCCCGGAGCAGATTTGAAGGCCATGGGGCAAATAGGGCATTTGTAGAAGATCTCACAGTGGGAGCCCTGGGTATGTGACTTGAGAGCAGCGACGTCAGCAAAAATCACGCTACAGTGGACACATCTGAGGACAAACAGAACAAGAAAAGGACTGGACCTTCAGGTATGCCTTCAGGTAAATATGCCCACAGCTATGTACATATCACCAAGACGACCATGACGATGGTTAAACCTGAAATTTCAGAGCTCCAAGCTTGCTGAACAGGGTTGCCAGGTCTGTAAGATTTTACACCATTACACCCAATGTCATGCAAAATAAGTAACGAATAAATTATTCAATTTACAGGAAAGTAATCAACAACAGGGTGGAGTAATGTAGAGATTCCTTTTAAATACAGTGTTTATTTCCTCTTATACCACAGCAATTTGCCAACAATCCATTTATAGCTACATTTAACGTCATGGAACGTTCATGAAACAGGTTAGTTCCTGTTCTCACTTACGTTATAGCAGCTGTAAACGCTCATTCCCTCACCAGCCTCTCTTTCTTCAAGGTAACAAAAGAAACCGTAATGCATAAACTCCTCCGTCCTGAAGATGTCAGAAAGCTTAAAGTTACAGCTTTACTTCTGACTGTTTCAAAGCCCTGACACTGGAGACTCCTTCCAGAAATGCTGAATAAACATTCCTTACAGAACAACTGTGACTTTTTTAATGTGTTTACGTGCAGGGTATGCTGTACAAGTCCTTGTGATTGAGATGTTACTATAGACAGGATAACGTATTAGAATGAATGCATTTGTTATAAACAGAATTATTCAACATTTTCTGACCAATCAGAATCAAGATCCGAACAGCACTGCGATAAAAAAAAACTGCTTTTAAAATTAAACGATATTGCGATATTTAAAAGTAACGTCATGCAATACTATTTAACATCTTCTTCTTTAGTGTTCTGCGTGACGGCAGATCTGGCTCTGACATCCATCAGAGCTTCTAGGGAACAGTACAGTAGTGGTTTCCTGTTGCCTTTTACCGGATTATTATAGAGGTTTTCTCCTCTCAAACATTCACACCTATGGACAATTTAGAGTAGCCAGTTAACCTAACCACATGTCTTTAGGGGAAACCGAAGCACCCAGAGGAAACCCACACAGACACGAGGAGAACATGCAAACTCCACACAGAAAGGCCCCCCCCCGTCGGCCACTGGGCTCAAACCCAGAACCTTCTTGCTGTGAGGTGACAGTGCTAACCGCTACACCACTGTGCTGCCCTTTTTAACATCCACATTGTGCCAAAATTGATTGCAAATTCTTAGTTTATACTGTCATTAATAAAGAAAACCTATGAGAATGAATACACTGAACCACAGAATTTAGGTTCTGTGTTTTACCCAATATAACCAACCCCAAATCCAACCCCAAACCTATGGACAAAAAAAAGAATCTACAGCCAAAGAATGAAGTTAGTAAAAATAAAACATCAGTCCTGGCAACACTGCTGCTGATCGTGCAATCATGACCTGTTAAACGCTTGGTCAGTACCTCAGAAAAGTGAGCCAGTCAGCAAAATGTACAATAAGAGCAAAACAGCTTCTGTCACGAAGTGATGAAATAGTGAAGTAATGACCACATGAGCTGAAGCGGGGACTGACCGGTAGCCCACTCGGCGCGTGTAGTGCAGGCAGTTCTTGGTGACATGGGATTGGAAATGGACAGAGCGACAGATGGCGCCGCACTCTGGGCAGATGTACGGAGACTTGTGCTGATGGATTCGCTGATGAGAGACAAAGCTGCACTGGTTTGGCAGCAGCATTTGGCAGATGGTGCAGGTTTTCTGCAGCAGAAGGAGAATAAAAAGAACGTGCTGTAAAACAATATAAGCACTATACATAGAGATTACATTGTTTTGTGGTCATGTCCTGTGTGTATCATACTGCATTGCATGCACATTTATTTCAGGCTGGCTTTTAAAAAAGCTTCAAAGGGGATCTATGGCATTCGAACATACTTGTCCACTCGACTCAGCAGCCTGTTGGTAGTGCATGGCCAGAGACGACTCGTCCTGAAACACCTCATTACACTCCAAGCACTTGAGATTCGATCGACACACTCGGGAAGCATCTTCATCCAGGGGCATGGCAGCCACTACAGGAACCGAAGAAGGTGCCGAGATCACTGTTGTTTCACTTTTCCCCTGACTTCCTGCAGAAGAACCGTGACCTGTAGTTGAAGTAGGGGCACTAGACGTCACCGATGGGGCCAAGATCATCTGATCGGCAGGGATGGGCTTTAAGATTAGGTGGGAACACTGCATGACCACACCTTTGTCTTTGTGTCCTCTGGCATGGGACAGGAGACTGCACTTGTTGTAAAAGACCAAGTTCTTGGTGCAGTGGTTACATGTGACTTCAATACGAACACTTCTTCTATCATAATGTTGAGTCAAACTTTTCTCGAGAGCAAAGGAGTCACCGCACTCAAGGCATTTATAGCCGCGGGATGGTAATGAAATACATGCTGAGGAAGGAGGGCAAAGGTTGGGAACATACACCGGCACAGGGTTGATGCTGCTCAAGACCTTGTTGAAGGCCTCAACGACTGAACTCTGGGAACTGGCCAGCACTTGCACACGGGACACTTTCTTAGAAGATTGGTTGGCCATCATGGCTTGTTTGATGGGTTGCTGGGGTTTAGACAGAGCCTGATGGAGGTCGGAGGCAGATGTTGCTTGGGGAAGGAGGTTCAAGTTGGTAAGATGGACAGTCTTTGGCACAAGTTTGGTGCTGGCGAGGCTGGAAGCGGGTACCACGACGGTTTGTTGCTGAATAGCATTGGCAGCTTTGAGGATGGCACTGCTGGCACTTTGAACAGATGCAGCAGGTATGACTGTGGCTTTTACTGTTGTATTGTTGGCCAATTTTAGGTTGATTACCTGGGAGCCGGCAGTTTTTACTGCAGACACCGGTAGGAAGGCCGTAGCAACAGGTTTGATGGTCATTTGCTTTGTGACTTCAATGGTTGAACCTCCGGAAGTCGCCACCACAGTGGTAGGGAGTGCTGATCGGGTAGGAGATGATAAAACAGAGTTTGATGTGGGGGAAGACAAGAAGGAAGACACCACAATGGATCCCGAGTCAATACCCTTCTTTAGACCTTCAGGGTCAAACTCTGGCAGCACCCTGGTGACAGTCCTCTTGATCTGGCCTGAAGATGTCTTGATGGTTTTAATGCGCACTTTAGGAATGACAGGGGTGGATCCTGCAGGGGATGATGGAGACCCTTTGCTGCTGTTCTCGCTGGTAACACTACAAGGACTCTCAGGCTGTTTGGAAAGCATTTTCTTGGCAAGCTCCAGAGCTGCCTCTTGCTCTGGGATCTTTTCTGTCACCTTTGGACTCTCCTTAGCCTCTTTTGGAGAGTCCTGTTTACTGACAGTGGGTTCAGCAGCTGTCAAGTCTGTACTGGCCTTTTTCGCACTAAGAGCAGCAATAGCAGCAATGCAGGATGAGAGCTTGGCTGATGTTTTAGCCTTGGTTTGAGACAGGTTGGTCATACACAACCCAACAACTGGTTCCCTTGCTTCTTTTCCGTCTTGGCCATTGAGTACCTCTTTGAGTTGGTCCTCTGTTTTTCTTAGTTTTGGAGGATCATAGGCATTTGGGTTTCCTAAAGTACCGTTGGTATTTGTGTGTTCAGTTTTTGAATGTTTGTAATTGCCATCAGTTCCTATCTTAGACGGACCGTTGCCTGAAAGGTTAGAAGGAATGTCTTCTTGCTTAGAGCCAAGTCCTGTAAGAGGATTTGGTCTGAAGCAAGGTAAACTGTTTTGCCTGTCCAAAGGGTCATCTACTTCAATCTTGTCATCATCATCAAATTCGTCAGCACTGGAAATGGGACTAAACTGGTTATACCTGGAGCCAGTCATTTCTGTTTCATGATTTCCACCTTTTTGAAGCTTCTCACCATCTTTGCTAAATCTGTTGTTTGGCGACATGGCAATGAACCCGTTGTGCATTCCGTTTCCAACTGAGGAATGGATATCTTTGTCTGAAAGTGAGTGATCGTTGGCATCAATGTTTCGAACATTCTTGACAATAACGCTCACTCCGACATCTGGTGTCGAGGGAACGTGGGAGTCCTCATCATGGTGGACATTTTGTTTGAGCTGCACCTCGTGGTCATCATGGCCAGATTCGATAGCGGCCTTGGGGTCGACCATATCAGGAATGTCAAAGGCCGCAAGTAGATCATCGAAGTCCGGGGTTTTCATGTCACCCATGGTCTTATGAAAATGAGCTAAAACCCTTTTGAAAGAAAAACAGATAAAGAATAAATATAATGTTAATTTGGCATCGAAACAATTACACCCTGCATTAAATTATAGTATCACCTGAAAAGACACTTGAATTACAAATGGAAAGTTTCCCTCGAGAACCACATACACTGCAGCAGTGTATAAGGATCACTATAAACCAGGTCATTTATCATATTTTGAAAAATAACCATTTTTACTGTAAAGTAATATTTTTCCACATAACATAAGACAGCATTTAGCCATTGTGTTCAAATTTACTTTGACGGAAAACTGAATTATGCGGATTTACAGATAATCCGTCCATTTGAACACGAAATCTGCTGCGTCTTTGCGCCTGTCAAATGTTTTGCTTGAGGTTTAACGTTCTGGAAATCCTTTCCTTCGAAATGATGTATAAATCTACAAAGGTCCAGGAATTTCCAATTCAGAAAACACAGCATTGGGTATTTGATTTGTATTGTACCACAGCACTGTTGAATCCTGGATCGTGATTGGTCAGAAGGTGTTGATTAATTTTCCATCACAGCAGCTTTGACATTAGTGCAGCTGCACATCACAGGTTTAAATTAATGCTCTCGTTCTGATACGTTATCGTTTCTATAGTAACGGCTCATTCACAGAGGATGTGTACGGCGGACAGTCGGATTAAAAAACGAATAATCCTTCTGTAAGGAGATGTTTATTTAACATTTATGGAAGGAGTCTCCAGTGTCAGTGCTTTGCAAGGCTCAGAGGTAAAGCTGTAACTTTAAATCTTCAAGACACTTCTTTGGAGTTTCTTGGTAACATGACAAGTTTTTTTTTTTTTTGTCTTATTAACTTCAAGAATGTGAAAAAAGAGCGCCTGGCGAGGGAACAACTGTTTACAGCTGCTATAACGTAAGTGAGAACAGGAACTAACCTGTTTATAAATGACTATAAATGGATTGTTGCCAAATTGCTGCAGTATAAAAGGAATTAAACCCTATGGACTGGGGCTGTTGTAGAAAAACAATTGCCTTTGGGGTGGAACCAGTAGCTCTGCTTCATCATACCACCCTGTTGTTGATTATTTTCCTATCACAGCATGACACATGCTACAAGGTGTAGTTTAATGTAACCAATAATCTACACATTGAGGTGTCTCGTTGCTAAATATTAAGTAAATTTTATTTATGTAGCATAAATAAAGATGAACCTACACAAATGAAACTGGTTTAAACGAAGCATCCTAACGTGTCGTGAAGGAACACAAGCGGATGTGGTCAAATATCCTCCAAAACGGTGTTGTGATACAAAGAAAATGTCATGGGCTAATCAGGTTAGCCACCAGTGCTAACCCCACTGCTGCCTGTATTGTCGTGGTTGAGCTCACTGCAGCCAGCCTGTCCTCCATTACTGTTATTAACATCTGCACGCTCTGCACAGGCAGGGCCAAAATGGCCTTCTCCCTCCTCCTCCTCCTCCTCCTTCTCCTTTTCCTTCTCCTCCATACACACATTCATCCACAATCACAAACACATTCCAAAAACAGCAAAAAAAAAAGGAGGTTATGATGAAGAAACACGAGGCAAAAGCGACTCAAAACAAGGCCTCAAAGTGACCCAGCGAGCAAAGCTACCAGAAAAATCAGATGCCTGAGATCACATAAAGCAACACAAGCTGATAGAATTCAGTCAGGGATCCTTTCTCTCTCTCTCTCTCACACACACACACACACACACGGAGTAGTGAAAGCATGCAAACGAAGCACTCCTCACCCTCGCTTCCGACCATTTTTACTGCAAAACAACCTCCTTTTTCATCCTTCTTTCCTTCCTTCCTCCCCCTCAAACACACCACTCTCTCACCCTCTGCCACCACCAAACACCTCCCTCCCTCCCTCTCTCCTTTCTTCCTTCCTTCCTTTCTCTCCACTCAAAAAATCCCACTTTCCCCTCACAGCACTCATGGGTCACGTTACGCCTGACAACCAGCGCCTCGGCCTGGGCAGCCTCACTGACACTGTGATATCGTGACCCCAAATTTTAAACATAAATAAATAAAATTTTAAAAAGCAAATGCTGCTAATGTGTGACTTTTCCCTCCTCCATCATGGCTGCTCATGCTATCCGGCCCTGTCTCGAACACGCAGGAACCTACGATGAGAAAGAGAAGCCTATGAAACTCTGACATGACCCTGCTAACGTGCACTGAGATTTCTTTTGCTCCGTGTTTTTTTGAAGCCTTGCTATCTGCCCTGTAGCACAGTGACTGCATTGTTCCTCATCTGCCTCTAACCGGTTTCAACCGGTTCCGGTCCTCTCACATAATGTGTGTGGTGCAGTGCAGCCTCACAGGACGGACACACACACACATATAGACATTTCCGTCAGAACTGGAACATTCCTGTCAAGATAGTCATGTTAGGTCAGATTTTTTTTATTGCCAGAAACTTTGATGTCCTGAAACGTCAAGTCTTGATGATCCTGGTGTGACCTATAGACAGGATTACACACAGTTACTGAAAATAAATGCTGAAATACAGGCAAATGCGGCTCAAAGTCATTCCTGACGTCATCTACGTTAAACATGGATGGAGTTTTCATGGCCTGAGACCTCGAGTGCTCCTCTGAAGAAAAGACTAGGCCTGAAAAACAGACATGAACGCTCGTGGACAGTGAACATGCATGCGCCAGGCTCGGGAATGGGTTTATATGGATGGATGGATGGCGTTAAGATGGAAATGGAAGAAAACAAGCCAGAAATGAAGAGCATCATGCACTCTCTCTCTCTCTCTCTGTTTGTGTGTGTGTGTTTCCTGAAAGAAGAAAAAAAGCAGATGAAGGAGGAGTAGTAAACAGTAAACACGGCTCGGTACCTGGCCTCGTTTTTGATTCTTGCCTCTCCGTTTCTACCCCATTCTGCAGCACTGGTTTTACTCCTCCGTTTTCCTGCTCTACCTCCCCCCCTCACTCACTCACTCACTCACTCACTCACTCTCTCCGGTTCATGCTCCTCTCCCTTTATCCAACGTCCCTGCTTCCTCTCCTTCCTCGTCTTCTCCCAGAACAAACGAGAGAGAGAGAGAGAGAGAGAGAGAGAGAGTATTTTTTGTCAATTAAAATCAGCTTCTTGTCCTTCAGTCCTGGGCAATCCAAAGCATCCTGTCATCTCTAACTGAGGGAGAGAAAACAAAAGGCCATAAACAAACACACACACACACAAATGCAAACATGCATGAACCGGTGCCTACCCTAAATCTCTTTTCTCCCTCGTCTACTGGGAATCTTCCATGATTCCAAGATCCATGCAAACGCTGCATCCCGATCCATCCAGGCCCCATTATGTTTGTGTGTGTGTGTGTTTCAGTGTATATGTGTGTGTGCATGCGTTTTATTATTTTGTTTCTGATTTCTTCTTTTCCTCCTGTCCTGTGGGTCACCCTGTGTCTTCGTAGATGCAAAGGAAAAAGGGGGCAGTGTTCGACAGGCAGCTCTGGCCTTTTGTCTGCGTGTGTGTGTGTGTGTGTGTGTGTGTGAGAAGAGACAGTACTGGCTCGCAAATGCAACCAGCTGCAGAAGCCAGAGAGCTGCAGGGCGATAGGAGAGGTTAGAAATAAACAAAAAAAAATAAGAAAGGATTAGAAGATGGAATCTTGTGTACCTTCAGAAGAATAATAAAAAAAAGAACAAAGGCCCGTCGTCATGGCGGCTGGGGAGCTGCAACGGCTCTGCAGGAGTGGTGTGTGTGTGTGTGTGTGTGTGTGTGTGTGTGTAATCAAGGCCTGGTCTTGAGACTCACCGAGCTGCTGGGTAATAATATATAATCACACCTCACTCATTACAGCGGGAGATTTGTGTGCACGGTGAGTCAGAGGCCAAATAAAATAGCGAATGATGACGACGATGACGGATTGAAAAGGCAAACACACCAAGATAAATTTCAGTGATGTTTAAGGAAAAGTATACAGCAATACAGCCTAAAGGTGGAAAGAGTAATAATATATACACTCACCGGCCACTTTATTAGGAACACCCCTACATCCACCTGCAGCGGTTTTCTGCAGTTCTCTAATCAGCCGATCCCTTGACAGCAGCACGATGCATCAAATCCCACAGATACAAATCAAGAGCTTCAGTTAATGTTCACCATGTTCAAACATCAGAACGGGAAAAATTGTGATCTCACAGTGAAGTGTGACTTTCTGTCACTGTGGTATGGGTGTTGGTTTGATCCAGATGGACTGGTTTGATTATTTCAGAAACTGCTGATCTCCTGGGGTTTTCACACACAGCAGTCTCTAGAGTTTAC
>JAPEKL010000004.1:1759536-1769943 GCA_028877455.1 Bagre pinnimaculatus
GTTGATAATGAAATGAAAAAGGAGTCAAAGACAACAGGAAGTTTGTTTGAGTAATATTGTTGCATGAAAAGAGCTGTATGAAGGAAAGATAAGTCAGTGAGTTGAAGAAGTTGAAATCTTGAAAATCTTGAAAGTTGAGATCTTCTTTGAGATTTCCTGAATATGTGGTTTCCATGTTAGATTTGAGTCAATTATGATCCCTAGGTATTTAACAAATTTCTCTTGCTTAATAAATTTACCGTTTATTGACAAGGAAAATGGATAATTAATCTTCTTTTGGTGGGAATGAAACAGGACAAAGTTAAATTTATCAATATTGAGAGAAAGCTTATTTACTCAGAGCCGGTCAACAACATTTTTAAGTTCGGTGTTAACTTCTTTTTGTAGAGTCAATAAATGTTTATGAGAATGAAAAAGATTTGAGTCATCTGCAAATATATTAAATTCTAATATTGATGAACATTTTCCGAAGTCATTAATATAAAGAAGAAAGAGTAATGATCCTAAGATTGAACCCTGAGGCACCCCACAACTTACGGTACTTTCTAATGAGGCACTGTTCCCCGCTGTAGTGAACTGTTTTTGATTAGTTAAATATGACTGAAACCGTTTGAGTGCTGCACCTCAGATACCATAATGTTCTAGCTTGCTTAATAGTATCTGATGATTAACTGTGTCAAACGCTTTGTTTAAATCAAGGAAGAGTCCACAAGCAAACTCCCCTCGCTCTATAGCTTGCTGAATTTCAGAGTCAGAGTCAGTTGATGATGTTGAGGGAGTAGCGGAGGTAGATGGACAGAGATGGATGGATTTGTCTGTTTTTATCGCTAAATAGTGTCCAGAATGTAAAAATGACCAAAACATTATAGTCAAGACCACCGTTGCCAAATCCAAGAGAGATCAAGTCTAGACCGAGCCTTACTGGAGTCAATACCAATATCGAGACCAAAAACCATCAAATCAAATGTTCGAGGCCAAGCCTTTACCTGAGCCAGTCAGCTTCATTCGCTCGTTGTGCCAAAGTTTAGAGTGTTCTCTAGATGCAAACTTTGTGCATGCAAAAAAACAAAACAAAAGACAACACAAACATTATTTTCACCAATGCTATGTCAAGATCAAGACCATATATGGTCTTGTAAAATACATTTAGTGAATACAAGTCCAAACTCCAATAAATCCTAAAGCCCTTAATCATGTACACTCTTCATTAAAATGTGACATGTTCAGCTCCAACCATCATGAGAACATCATGAGAACACAAATTTGAATCCTGACAACACCACAAAAAACACCACAGCCCGAGAGAGCAAAATTCTCCATCTGTCTGGGAGGAAGGGGCATACGCTTGCTGTCAATCACAGCAACACGAGCCAATCATATGTCTTTGAGCTCATATATGTGGAAGAGGGTAGATAGCGCTTTCTTCTGCTGCCCTGTGATGCAGCACTTCGAGAACATGAAGTTGATTGGCCTCATGTGTCTCAGAGGAAGCACATGTTAACCTTCACCCTTTCTGGTGCCAGAGATTAGAGTCACGTCCAACCCGACTCCTAGTTTGAGAACACCTGGATTAGGTCCAAAATCATAAAATCCAAAGGATAATTACATTACCGATGGTTCCTTACTTCCTCACTCTTATAGCAGTGTATTAAGTTGTCGTTTGACTTTTCATTGTTTTCTGGAGAATAAGATTTAAGGTTAGGAGATATGAAGGAGAGCAAGATGTAAGGAGAACCTTAAATGTTCCCTCGATAACCTTAAAATATTATATTCTCGTTTGTGTCCCAGAAAGACCTGTCCTTACAGAGAAATTGCATCCATCACACCTTCAACCCTGACCGCTTTCCCAGTCCCTGACGGTGAAAAGTTTCCCCACAGCATAATGCTACCACCACCGTGCTTCACACGAGTGAGGATACTGTTCTCAAGGTGACGTCGTGTTTCTGGCCACTTTGTACCAAGGTGTGAAAAATGTTGTTTTTTGGTCAATTGTGGTCTCATCAGAACAAAGAACCTTTCCACATCTGTCTTTTACCAAACTCCAAATGCGATTTCATACAGCTGTTTTTTTTCTTTTCTTTTTGCAAGTCAACCATAAAGCCCAGCTTTGTGGAGTGCCGCCGAGGCTGTGGCTATGGATCTCTCCAGCTTCTTCAGAATTGCTCTTTCTCTCTTGGTTGCTTCTCTGACTAATCCCCTCTTTACACAGTTAATGAATTTTAATTGGTGGCTTCCTCTAGTCACAGTTATGCCGCATTCTTTCTTTTTTTTTTAAAGCATTGAATGACATTTAAAATCTGGGATAGATTTTTATATAAAAAACCTGAAATGATTCCTCTCCAAAAATGTATCCCTGACTTGTTTGGATTGCTCCTTGGTCTTTTTATCATGCTGTTTGTTTAGATTCCAGATTGTGGGTTCTTTGAGGAGCAGGTTTATTTATCCTGAGATCATGTGACACTAATTACACTCAGGATGACGCCATTTAACTAATTATGTGATTTTTTTTTAATGGTAACTCTGACCGAAGGAAATTAGAACAGTGTGACATTGGAGAGAAGGGAACAGGAAAATGAGGAAACACTTGAAAAACCAAGAAAGAATGAAATTGTGAACACAACATAAACAAGGAAACAAAGAAATGAGGGGCTCTGGAAAGAGAGAAGTGATAGATTTTGTAGATTGCGGAATGAAAACCCTGAAAAATAAATGACATGTATCAGTTCCATCAGTATAAAAGGCTCATTGGTCATTAGGGTGACAGCGGGAGTTTGATGGCAGAGGGGTAGATAGCAGGGGTAAGGCTGGCCCTGATGATATTAATCACCGTATTAAGCCTTTGACATTTCGCCATGAAAGCTGAATGTTGTTTCTGAGTTGATTGACATGTTGCTCAAGTGGACGTCATTAGGCTGCTCACCTACTTTGAGTCATGCTGTGGTATAAATACGCTGAATTATGCACACCCTCACACACATATACACATACACACACACACGTGCATACACACACATATACACGCTCCCCGGCACTGATCAGTAGCAGTAGTAGAAGTCCAGCCGTCTCTCTTCATCACCATGTGCGTCCTGTGGAGATACAGATTTACAGCCATGTCGGTGTTGAGTGTGTTGATGTTTTTCCTTGGTTGTGAGGCTCAGAAGCATAATGAGGCACAGAGCGGCAAATTAGTGTACGCACGCGGAAACCACTGGGCTGTGGGTGAGCAGGACACCTTTCTTTACTTCATATAACAGAAACGGCAGTGTGTTAGTAATACAGATTCACGTTGGCATGGTGATCGTACATTTTATGCCAAGATTATACCATGTTTATCTGGATTTTATTTCCAAAAGTATTGAATCAACTCTAATAGTACAGAATTAACTTTTAAGTCTGCACACACACACACACACACACACACACACACACACACACACACACACACACACACACACACACAAACCTCAAAAAGCCAATTGTGGATGCTTAATATAAACTTCAGCTAATAGTACATAAATCATTTTTAAAAAGTGTGTGTAATCACTGGAGGTTTCTCTGAAGAGACATTTATTTAACACTTATATGATGAACAACAGGATGGTGTTTATGACTCCAGGAGCAGGAACGAGGCTGAAATAATGTCAGGTGTTGATTCAACATTAAAAGAGCATTCATTTCATGATCCGAAGCTGCTGTTGAGAACATTGGTGATGTTGCAGCGTACATGGCAGCAGTTGAGTTATCGTCGAACAGAATCGACTCATGGCGCTCGTATGGAATGTTTAAGAGGGAAAAAAAACATTTCTTTGATTGGTAATTAATTGGTAATGTGTGTGTTTGTAAATGTGCCATTTAGTACTAAAGTTATCAAGACTTTAACTTGAACATCATGTCATTTGAACAATAACACAAATATAACAACTCACATATTAAATACTAAATATCAATTAATAAAATTCTTCCCTTGTCTAATGAGCCAGATTACTCCAGAATGCTGATCTCCTGCTCGTCAGTGACACGCTAATAAACGCTCAGTTCAGCTCCTGAGTTTTTTAACACTGTGAGCAACAAGTGTCAGAAACAGAAATTAAACCTCATATGTTCTTCTTTTTTAGCATTTTATTCCACACCATCACTTTTGGGAAATTACATAAGAAATGACAACAAACTCAGCTGCCTTTAGGGTTTTTTTGTTTGCTTGTCTGTATCTGTGATGAGTGAGTGTGTGAGCGATGTCATGTTTAAGATCGTCATGGAAATGAAACGATCATATTTCTAAAATGGAGGTGATCTATCGGTCTGTTTGTCTGTCCATCCATCTATCGATTTGTCTGTCTGTCTATCTATCTGAATGTCTATCTATCTATCTATCTATCTATCTATCTATCTATCTATCTATCTATCTATCTATCTATCTATCTATCTATCTGTCTGTCTGTCTGTCTATCCACTTGTCTGTCTGTTTGTCTATCTATTTATCTCTCTGTCTCTCTGCCTGTCTGTCTATCCATCCATCCATCCATCCATTGGTCTATCCGTCTATCAGATATATTGTCTGTCTGTCTGTCTGTCTGTCTGTCCGATGGATGGGTGGACAGGACAGTCTGTCTGTCTATTATCTATTCGTCCATCTGTCCATCAGTCTGTCAGTCTTTCCAATGGATGGATGGACGGATGGAAGGTCTATCTGTGTGTCTGTCTATTTGTCTATCCATCCATCTATCCAGTCATCTATCAATCTGTATATCTGTCAATATACCCATTTATCTCTCTATCAATGGGTCTATCCATCCATCCATTTGTCTGTTTGTCTATCTATTTATCTCTCTGTCTGTCTGTCTGTCCACTGGTCTATCCATCTATTGGTTTGTCTATCTGTCTGTCCAATGGATGGGTAGACAGAAGCACAGTCTATCTATCTATCTATCTATCTATCTATCTATCTATCTATCTATCTATCTATCTATCTATCTATCTATCTCTCTATCAATGGGTCTGTCTGTCTGTCTATTGATGGAGGTGACACATAAAGGATGATCATTCACTAAAATTATTATTATTATTATCATTACTTTATTTCAATTTGTTCTGATTAAACAAAAGTAAAAGCTTTAGAAAGCAGGCACTTCGATCACATTAAGTTCTGTCTTTCCGACTGGTGAAAGTCTTCAAGAAAGAGGTTTATGTGATTTGTATTTCTCACGACAGTTGATCTTTTTCACACTGCCATGTTGTTGATGATTTTCCTGTACCAGCATGCCTCTAAGTGTTTCATCCCTCGCACAGACACTTTTCAGCTGATTCACTGCAGTATAAGGTTCACCTCATGTGAGAATGTGGGACAACGTTGGATCTTATTAAACCTTATTTCTCTTTTTTAACAGACAACAGAGACGTAAGAACGAAGTGATGTAACACGTCTATTACATTCATGAATATTAATGCATTCCTGTCAAATAAACAGACCCAGAGTGCACACCTTTCATCTTTATTTTAATCTTTATATATTATGTATAGATTTTTAGTAGGAACATTTTAACGTGTTAAAAAAAACCAACCCTTGGCTGTATAGTTTATAGTTTATTATGCACCATTAATTAATTAATTAATTAAGTATGTATTGCGATATTTCTTAGAATGGACGTCGTTATTATGAGAAATGCATCATTTCAAATGTTTAACTGGAATGATATTTAATTTCCTTTTGCACCACTGAGAAGTTGAATCTTTAATTCTGATTCGATAGAAAGTGTGAAATAATTTATTGGAATTTGTAGAAAAAAATGTACAACAACAACAACATTAGGAAGAAGACTTTCACTGCTTTAGCTGTATTTTATCTTCTGAAGCGTTATTTGAATTGTTCTTCTGTTTGTTTCACCTACATTTTCCTTTTACCTTTAAACCCTCCGAGAGCTTCTGCATGCTTTTCATTCATGGTTTTATATCAGAAAGCAGCAGCAGCTCATTACTGTCCCTCTTTACGTCCAATCAGCCGCTTGTGCCGATAACAACCTCCTCAAACATAGAAACCACATTACCATCTGATTCGATAGAAGAGTCTCAGGAGGAGGTTAAAGTGTTTTGCTTTTTTGCTCTCATTATTGTAAACTACTTGTTGTTCTTATTGCTGATTTAAAGTGGCAATCAGAAGCAGGACCAGTGATATCACTGTGACATCAGCGCTTAACGAAGTGCGTGCGCTCTTTATTCCCAATGACAGGTTTGCTTTAATTAAATGGCAAGGCTGAATGATTGCGTTAATTAACTGTTGATCTTTTTTACTCTTGGCTTATGATGGTTAATAGTGCTCAAGACATTTAAGAGGTCAAAGCACAAGATAATGTCTTTAGAGCCTCATTAGAGCCTTAAACATAAATAAATTTTTTTTAATTCATTTTGCTCTGCTGAAGGTCTTCCAATTTCTTTCTGAAGCTTTTCAGCGAATATATTTTGCATGGAATTTTTAAAAATAGTAGCTTTACGGCGTGGATACGGTACGCTTGCCATTAAAGCAGATTAAATCATGAGATGTATGTTGCTAGTTGCTAAGCAACAGCAAAACGCCCAGTGCAAGCAAGTGTGCACTAGCACAAACTAGCTAATAACTGAGTTTAATGTCTTAGCTCGCTAATTGTTCATTCTTTTCTGAAACAGATGTGTCAGAGACGTCAACATTTCTCTTGGATTTGTAAAAAAGATTCTATATGAGATTCTATAAAATTATCCTGGAATTACATTTAGCATTGAGCGGTAACATAACTTCCAGATGTTCTGTCAAACTGAGGTAACATTAAGACTCGTAAAGATGGTATTGTCTTTGTGTAATCATCAGAGACATCCATCATGGTGAGGCCTTCAGAATTGGACCTTCTGCCACCTCTGAATATCGATGTTCCTCAATACAGCAGAACTACTGGAAGTTCGGTTGGCGCTCAATTCCTGCTAACTCTAATGCCAGTGTCATTTCAGTCTTTTCTGAGGAATTAAACAACACAACTGAGGGAAATGTTGATATTTCTGACATGTTTGTATCATTTGACTTTGCATTCGCTGTATCAAAAAAGAAGTAATAACTATATATGGTATATGCTAGCTAGCTAAGACAGGAACCTCAGTCGATAGCTAGCGTAAGCTTGTTTACATGCTAGTATAAGTGTTTTCACAAAGTAATGAACCCCAGGGCAAAAATGATGACCTATTGGACTCCAAGACACCCCCCACTAGAGTGTGGTCTACAAACAATCCCTGCTCCTTCTTCCAATATTTAAAGCTTAAGTGGACATGCTTTGCATCCTCTAACAGTTCCTGGTCATTCTCTTCAGGACACCTGATGGGTAAGAAGAGCATCGACGAGACGCTGGACTCGGACGACCCTGACGTCAATGCTCAGGCTTATTTAATCACAGCAGAATCTGACACACACACAAAGCCATCTCAACTGCTGAAGGCTCTCATCAAGGCTCTGGCTGGACCAGAGAGAGAGACAGAAGACAAGATGGAACGACAAGAGCTTTTGATGGAGCTGAGGAGACAGTGGGAAGAGCAGCTGGTAAGAGAGAAGAAGATCAACCAGGTGGCTTATTATGTTTAAATGTTATTTTAAAATTCTCAAATATGTGCGTCTCGATGAGCAATTATTTGATACATCATGATTCTGGACATTAATTAACAGTCAATTAAATGTGAAATACTTCATGTTAGTGTGTATATTTTTAACTACAGTAGTAACTTTTTAAACAAAAAGATAATATTCTTAATTGAAAAGAAACCTCAGAAGGGTCATTTGATGGTTGTGGTATTTGTGTATTTGCTTATTTAATCAGATCTAGCAGTTTGAAGATTGACCACAAGGGGGAGTGCTTAACGGTTAATTCGCAGAATGTAGCTAATACACAGCTCTATTTTACTTAGATACAAGTGTTTCATTGGGAAATACACCACTCGAATTTTTCATATGAGCTCCATCGGGGATATGGAGAACCAAAACCGGGACATAAATTTCTATCTGTCACTCGTGAGGAAATTGATGAGTTGTTTTGATAAATTTGGGGACTTTTTGTTTGTGAATGTGTCGATATAATAAAAAGAAAATCACACATTGGCTTGAAGATATGAAGTTTATCTTCTCATGTTGAAAAATATTTTATTTACAAACCATGTAATATCCTCTCTATACACTGTGCGCTAATTGTTATCAAAATACCTTTACTCCATGAGAAACAGATTCCCAAAAGCCTGTAACCGTCTCACAGCAAACATTTCCATCATTGTTCTGGTTGACAGCGATATTTGTGTTTGTACTTTGACAGAAGACATTCTCGTGTATGTTTAGGTAGTGAACATCCAAAACTTGACCAGCTATGTATGTTACTCATTTCAGTACAAAATCTAATTCTATATCCAGTGTCTCTATAATAAGTGCGCCCTCTTGTGGTCAATCTTCAGATGAGTTAGCTAGCGAGTTACAAAACTAAAGTATTGTCATTAAAAAAATTAGTGAATAAAATGGAAACAGAATCATGATTTAATAAAGAAAGTATTATTAATAATAATTATATCTAATATCTACTTATTTATTTTTCTCGATCCAGGCAGAGAGGTTTTTGTTACTGTTAAATACAAGAGACGCAGATGCCAGCTGAAGATGTGCATCGCATCTGATTTTTAATCCAAGATTCTGCAGTTGGATGCAGTTGAGAAACGACGGCACTGCATCACAGTCGACTTTGTTTGAAAATTGTTTGAAAATAAAGAAACACCTAAATCACACTGTCTGTTCATTCCACATTGCATTAGTTCACAAAGAACTTCTGTTTGTTTGTTTTTTTGTAAGTTAATCTAATCCTATGCCATTGTTTTATAGGTCTACGTATATAACTATGTTCTTCTGAATTGTTTGTGACTGATGTTTCGTCAAATATATTCAATAAAGCCCTAATTACTGAAATAAAACTAGTGTGATTTAGACACTTAGTGTCTTTAGTGTGTGTTTTAGAAAGTATGATTCCCGTATTAGAGATGTTTCAGATTGGGCCCAGCTCTACAGGGGGCCAGGGTGGGCCTGGCCCACCCACCAGAAGGGAAAAAATCCTCCTGGCCCACCCTGTTAGTGTTTCTGGCCCTGTTTCGGATTATTTCATCCGTTTATAACCTGAAACACAAGGACGAGGGATTGAAAGAGTCACAATATATGGTGGAATTGAACACTCAGGAAAATAATCAACAATGTGACGAGTGTAATGAAGTGGAGTTACTGTTACCACCATGGTGTTGAGTATGTTCCTATAATCACAGCAGTACCCTGAAGTGATGGATTCCTCTCAAACTACAGCAATCTCCCAATGCTTATGATTATTTATTCATTCAAGAAAGAGACATCATAAATTTTATCCATTTATAGTTACATTTAATGTTGTCCAGTAAGCATTCCTGCCTCACACCCAGTGTTCCCAGGATAGATTCCAGATCCACAATGATCCTGACCAGGATAAAGAATCATCTAAGAGTCATTTTGGCCTCAAGCAGAACACAGTAGTCATAGTAATAGTGTCCACTTTATTGCTTTATTACTATTTTAATTCTCTATAAATATCTGTGTTTGTTAGTTGATATATCAGCCAGTCACTTCCTGTTCATTTCTATTTACTAATGGACAATGTGAGTAAAAATAACATGACATCTGGAGAAAAGTCATCATTAAATCAACTGTAATTGTTCTCCAATCTGTCCATCATCACAATGATCCCAATTCAGCATTACACATTTCCGAAATGTGACGTATAAATTACAGCTCAAGGTTTTGCTTGCGTTTTGTTTTTGTTTTTTAATGTGATGCTCTCAGTACATCCTGTTTGCTCAGCCTGAGTCTCTTCAGCTCTCTCACTGTGGGTTCAGTTAAAATTATTATTATTATCATTATTAAAAAGTTTCTAGTGAATGAGTCACACTCTGTACTTTGTTTCCACACTTCATTTGTTATATATATCACACGTTTTTAATGTTTGTTTTTCCAACATGTGATTGTTTCATGACTCACTTATTTTCACCTGTTAATTTTTCATATATTTTATTTGTATGTTTTCACACATTTCTGACATAATGAATCATTTATTTGAGTTTCTTGACGTCATGTGTATTTTCAGGGCACAATATGATGAAAGGCACTTTCACGTGTTTTCCCTCACTTTGAATGAAAAATTCAGTAAACTTAATTCTACAATGATGATAAATACAAAATAAATAAAATAAGATCCTAATAATTTGCTTTACATGTATGAACCTTGTGCACCTACATCATAGGTCAAGTTTGTTTATCCGCCATATTGGGCATGGGCGCCGACTTTTGTTTTTGCCCGTGGGTGCTCGCGGTTCCCAACTGGGGGTCGCGACCCATAGAAAGACCCG
>JAPEKL010000004.1:2292007-2304571 GCA_028877455.1 Bagre pinnimaculatus
GTGTGTGTGTGTGTGTGTGTGTGTGTGTGTGTGTGTGTGTGTGTGTGTGTGTGTGTGTGTGTGTGTGTGTGTGTCCATGCTGGGTTGGCCCGGAATCATAGGGCTGTGCCTGCTATGAGTGCTAGAAATTAACTTAGGTGTGATTTTTGTATAATTAACCAGAAGGTAGAACAGAAACCACTGTCATTTATGGCACCTCAGTGGTACATAAAAATATGTGTTGTTTTTTTCTTAATATTTAGAACTGAAACATATGATATACATTAAGTTGGAATTATTGGCACCATTTAATAGAAAAAATATAAAAAAGTATTAATAATAATAATAATAATAATAATAATAATAATAATAATAATAATAATAATAATAAAGATGACGAATTTCCAATCAAAAATTATTTAAAATGCAAACTTTCCACTCAAACCATTCAATAAACTGCTTCCCTTTACCTTTACATGTTTTTAAATGAATACTTGTAGTTCTTTTTTTTTTCCAAAAAAAATAATGTGGCAAACTTCTTGGCTTCAAAACTTTAAAAAAAAATGGTTTTACATGTAAAATTTCTTCTCCAACATCAACATATTGAAAACTAAAGCACATTCAACACACAACAAACACATGGTTGTTGACTTCATAAAAAAAAACATTAAAATCCAAATATAATAAAGCAAATAGACTTAATTTTGGGGAAATCTGGAAGAGTTGCCAATAGTTAACAGCTTTTTAATTGTATTGGGCACTAAAGTGCTATTTTGGGGAGGAAAGTACATCAAACTGAGAGCTTTGAAGTTTCAAAATGTTATTAATGTTTTATTCATGTCCTGATGGCGTGGGATGTTGAAAACAACTATTTGGGTCAATGAAACTTGATCTATTTAACTGATAGGTTTTACAGGAACGAGCTCTCTCTCTCTCTCTCTCACACACACACACACACACACACACACACCTACACACACTCTCTCTCTCTCACCTGCTCCACTTAGGTTTCAAGCCGTATTTGTACACACACTCCTGATGATGTCACACGAGGCCAGAGAAGATATGAGAAAAATTTATCAAACACAAGAAATGCTGTTAGTCTGGTTTACACTCAGTAATGATTGACAGATTGTTTGATAGATTACAGATTGCAGGACAATGAACTCATGAAATGGCACAAAAACAAGAGACTAAGTCTCCAAAAGAATATCTTGCTTTGCACGTGAACATTTGTCTTTATAATTATACATACATGCATGTGTAACAATTATACAGCAACCTAAAATATGGAAGATGGACCTACCATTACATAAATCCACACACGTAAAGGATATTTGTATGCTCTGTAAGTGTGTTTTTTAAGAAGAAATGTTCAGTTACTTTATAATTAGCTTGGGAACGGCAAAACAAGTGGAGTGAATATATTTCAGAGAGAGAGAGAGAGACGGAATGTTAATCTCACTTCATTAGCTCTGAACTCTGTCCTACTTTCTCTCATTATCTTACTTTTTTCATCCCTCTCTCTGTCCCTCTCCCTCTCTTCCTCTCTCCTCGATCCTTAAACCTAATGAAGAGGGTCTTTGTGAAAAGATGCTATTCTCAGATTGCAGCCATTTATAAGTGTGAATAGTTTCTACTCAACTGTGTTTTGTGTGTGTGTGTGTGTGTGTGTGTGTGTGTGTGTGTGTGTGTGTGTGTGTGTGTGTGTAGTATCCCCCTAAGCGATGTAGATTGCCAACTGCAATACTTATGTCCAACTGAAAAAATGTGAAATGCTGTAAACGCCCATGTGTTCTCAACCACAGATGTGCATGACAGGCAGAAAATGTGGAAACGAGCAATGATTTTCAAAACTGCGAAGCAATTAAGTCAATTTGCCCAACGCAGCATGTTCACTGACATTTAGTTTAACCAAAGAAATTAGATTTTGTCTCATTTTTCCACAGTATAGCCGTTGCCAATTCCCTTCTATTGTCCAATGGTTACACATTCTGGGAGGATAAATGTTAACACACACCACAACTTCTTTTCAGACTGTTTTTTCCTGTTACTGTTCATGTCATAGAGCAGCTCAACAAGTATTACATTACGTTACAGGCATTTAGCAGATGCTCTTATCCAGAGCGACATACAATATACCCAGAGCAGCCTGGGGAGCAGTTGGGGGTTAGGTGCCTTGCTCAAGGACACTTCAGCCATTCCTGCTAGTCCAGGGAATCAAACCAGCAACCTTTTGGTCCCAAAGCTGCTTCTCTAACCTTTAGGCCATGGCTTCCCCAAGCTAAGTTAACACTTAGAGAAACGTGCTAACTGTTCTGTTCTGTCCAAGTTCCTAGGCACCTGAGATTGGCTGGCATCACTCAAAGCAATACAGGAAACATGGTGAACTCTGAGGGATCCCTCTCTGTAATAACAGCCAATCACAGTGCGCCTAAAAACAGTTTTTCAAAGCCAAGGCCGAGGTTATAGTATTGCAAAATCACTGGCACTGATGTATAGAAGATGTTTCAATAATGAACATATGTGATTAGGTTAGATAGGGTTAGCGATCCCTTAAGGGTACGCTTACTATGTTTTCACCTTCATTTGTTTGGTTGGTTGGTTGGTTGTCTGTTCCCAATGTAACTCAAAAAGTAGTGAACAGATTTTGAGGAAATTTTGAGGAAAGATAAGTCATGGGCCAAGGAACTATTGATTAGATGTTGATGCATATCTGGATATGTATGTAGATCCAGGGATTTTTTTTGTCTGTCCCCAATATAACTCAAAAAATAGTGAACAGATTTGGATGAAATTTGGTGTACAGCTTTAGTATTATCCTAGCTTCAAGTGATTTGATTTTGATGTTGATAATATGTGGCCTGGCAGAGGTAGCTACAAGTTCCAAAGTGTAACTAGCCAATTTTGTGCAATTACCATTTATTCCTAAATCTAACATACTGTATGAGGGTAAGTCAAAAAGTTCTAAGACAAATTGAAAAAAAAAATCTTTATTTATGAAAATAACAAAGCTATTTCTCTACATATCCTCCATTTAAGTCTAAACACTTCTGCAAGCGGTGTTTCCATCGGAGAATTCCTTCTTTGTAGAATTCTGGGGGATGTCTTTCACACCTTTTGAAATTATAACATATGTCTTAGAACTTTCTGACTTACCCTCATATGCATAAAATAATTTTGAATGAGAAATTAATTTCATTAATGTGTTTTTCCATGAGCATACCTGCAGCTTCCATCGCTCTGTAGATGTGTCTGACTGAAAAGCCCATTTCGAGCAAACGAACAGGAACAAACATCGGTGGTGGATCTGAAATTATGGAAACCTGATGATTAATGTAACTGGCAATTTAATCCGAAATTTCATAAATTATGTAAATTTAGTATTATGACAGAAATTTCAAAAACACTCCAAAGTTTAGTAGATGTTATCTTCATGCATAAAGTAAATTACAAATCAGGAACACACCACTGAAATCCATCCAATAATAATAATAATAAAGTCAATCAGCAGAAACCATAGCGCTGTTGAATTCTGGATTGTGATTGGTCAGGTGTTGATTAATTTCCTATAACAGCTGCTCTGACAGTAGTGCAGCTGTAGCTGGCAGGTTTACATTAACGTGTTCTTTTCTTGTCTCCTCCGGTCCTCTCGAGTCTTACCTACAGGGGTTCTGGTTTGACCGCACGGCTCGAGGAAGCTCGTCTGCTGCTCAGCGAATCCTGTGCAGGGGGCGGAGCCTACCAAGCTGATCGCTGGGGGCAACATGGGGCTGTGGACCAACCCGGCCAGTGTGGGGAAACGAGCCAGAACCATGCGCCTGCAACAGCCACGTGCACACGCACGCACGCACACAAACACATGCAAACAGAGAGAAAGAAGAGCTGCTAGCATGAGCTGCATCGGCACAGAGGCCACATTCAGCCATCAGCACAGATCCTGCCTCGGTCCTGCCTCTCTCCCACCTCCTCCACCCTAAATGATCCATTTATCCATCAATTCCCATAGTTTCCAGACTCCAAGTTCAATTTTACGTAAGAAAAACTGCACACGTTGCTTATATGAACGCTCAAGGTGTGGTTTATCAAAAGTTCACTGAACATTTGTTAATATTTTACTGTAAAAGTGATGAGCAGAACAAACATTTTCAAACAACAGATTCCAAAATCCACTAATGCTGGTTTAAATACCATTTTATTAAAATAAAGTTGTCGAAACACACAGGATCTAAAAGGTAAAAGCATTTCCTTTTCCTGTTGATCATTTAATGTGCTTTAACATAAATATTACAAGTAAAAAAAAATTCAACCGTGGTGATTTTTTTTTTTTTTTTTGACTTGGGTTAAAATTTTTAACTGAGTTCATAATTTCCGACCTTGGTAAAATTTTGGATTATCTATTCTAAGATTCTTAAAAGGGAAGATTCTTTCCATCATTTCTTTTGTCTTTCTTCCTTCCATCCATTTCCTCTCTGTCTACACCTACCTAGTATTTCCTCTTCTCTGTCCGTCTACCTAATTAGCATTTTTTTTTAAATATCTTTTTTTTTATTTTTAACCAGGATTCAAACTCCGAACCTTCCGATTCTTAACCCAACACCTTAACCACTAGACCAGCCATGATTCTGATGAAAGAACTGATATACGTTTTGAATTTATTAATGAGTCCAGTCTTATTACATCATCAAGTAGTTTAAAGTACAGAGTCTTCCCAAATCGGAACCCTAAACCGAACCCGAGATAGAGCAAGTCTCCCTAATACAAGTAGTGAATTATGAACTGGGTTCTAATTCTAACCTAAGATTAAAAACTCCACCTGACTTACAATTCTGACCTGGAACATAAACGAGAACAGGAACTAACTTGCTAGGACGTTCCAGAAAATGAAACGTAACCATAAACGGATAAAAAGTATGATGCATCATTAGGCTATTTAATAAAAATTGCAAAAAGTTGGTAAATTACTCTGGTATAAGAGGAATAAAAGATATTGGGCGTGTTGTTATAAGAAAATAATCAACTTTGGTGTGATAACAGTAACTCTGCTTCATCGCATCGTTGATGATTTTCCTATAGAAGCACCACACCGATGGTTTTAGTTCTCATTTAGAGCCATTACTTCTTACATACTAAAATTGTAATAAAAATATAAATAACTGTGCTGTTGTGAGTGTGAGCCCTGCTTCAGCTTCTCTCCTGCAGAGAACATGCAGTGTCAGGGTTTACAGTAGATCAACATGCTGCTGGGGTTAAAGTGATTAGTGTACACACAGGCATGTCCTCTCCCCCCACCACACACACACACACACACACACTCACACACACACTCACCTGCTCTCTCATTCTCATCCTCAGCCACCAAAGTGTGAGTCTCATCTGTATCTGTGCAGCTGTCTGATCTGGAGTAAACACATCCAGCCACATCAGACAGCTGGCTGACTGGCTATGCATGTGTGTGTGTGTGTGTGTGTGTGTGTCCCCTTTACTCACTGCAGGATGCTGATGGGGAGGAAAGGGTTAAAATTGTCCAAGCCATCAGCCTGTAAAGCGGTGAGGAGAGACGATGTCAGGTCGTTGGCGGAGGACGCCGCCGACTGTCCGAACATGGTGGTCATGTCGGAGGCGTTGCTGTGCAGAGACATGGAGCTGGAAGACTGGGACACCGGCTGAGACGCGCTGTGACCTGCGGAGTGGAAATAAACCACATGGTGAACTCGGTTACGGAGTAATGAGTTGGAAAATATCATTAATTATATCATAGAGAATAAGACAGAGAGAATTTTCACGCAATACCTAAGACCTGAAACGGAGGGATTTGTGTGTGTAAACAGCAGGGACGTCCTGATTACAGCTTTCTAAACTGATACTTTTATTTCTTTTGGTTTGAGAAAAATATCATCTGAGGTGCATATCGAGCTGAAAAACTCAAACCTCCTTCAACAAACGAGCGCGTGCAGGAAATCTCACACACAAAAAAAAAATCAAATAAATAATTTGGTAATTATATAACTAAGTAGTCAAAAACATTTCGGTTTTTTTTTTTTAAAGATGAACTTAATTTTACTCACATACATTTTAGATTATTTTGGAAAGATTTCACTCTGTTTTTACTTGTATTTTCATATTCATGTAATTTGTTTATTAAATGGATAATTAACAGTTATTCCATGAAACTGAGTCGCATATGAGTGACCATAAGCCGTGTACGATGAGGTTGAGTGGAATAATGGTTTTATTCTATCCACATTCCCTGGATTTTGAGAAACAAAGCGTTTTTATTTTATGCAAATTTGATTAAAAGAATTTTTTTAAAAAATGTCCGACAAAATCATTTCCGCTTAGAATGTAAACAAACCGGAGAAATGACAGGAGCAGATTGTGAAAAATGCGATAATAATTCATGAAGATTCAAGATATGCTCTTACCACCAAATACTTTTATTCCATATTTTGTTGCTTTTTTTTTTGTACTTTTTGGCAGTTTCTTTTTATTAGGGATTTTTGGGCGGTTTGCCAAATTTAAAGGTACATTACCACCACCAACTGGGCTGGAGTGTGGAACAGGGTGTTTTTTTTTTGCGGGGGCGGGAGGGAATATATTCTTTTAGCCATTTCTGTCTCTTAAAAACTTGATAATGATTTCTAGGGTTTTGTTTTCGAGTAGAGTTTTTATTCCATCCTCAGTTGGTTCAGCAACACACTCCACCATTTTGTTTTTCTCCACTCACGGTATATGGGCTGATATTCTAGTAGTAGGGTAGCCAATCAGAGCGTGCGATTGTTCACATCCAGTGAATGTGGACAGAATAGGATTATATATGGACTGGACCTCTCTGAAAAACACTATGGTGATGAGAGCTTCCTGTATAAACTTTTTTCCCCCTTTCTTAATAAATAAATAAATAAATGGTGTATCACATCTAGGGTGGGGCAATATGACAAAATGATCAAACGATTTTTGAAGCCATTTCAACGACATGCGATATTTGTTCAATGATTCATATAATGTCTACGAAAACTTTTTTCTAAGATTTAAAAAAAATTGCAATTTTATTTCTAAACTAATAAAAAAAAAAAAAAGAAATGGAGGGAAATCTGTAAAAAGATTTTACATTTTTGAGTACAAAACCTTAACATCAAGTCAGCTGCTTCAAGGCAGTTTGTAATTTATCATGACATTAGCTGTAACCCAAAACACATGGTTTGTTCGATTCACTTCCTGCACGCGAGTCGATTCGGAGTCGAGTCCTCACTGTGAACGAGGACGGATTCTGCGAGACGGATCCTGTCCTTCACGTACCTGTATTCTCCTTGTCTCCATCGTCCTGCATTCTGCGTAAAGCTCCTTTAAAGATCATAATCTGCGCTCTCTCCAGATCAGACATGGTGACGTGCTGTTTTATGGGACACGGCCTGACCGCCCACTTCACCATGCTGCGCACCAGGAACTGCAGCACGGATCGCAGCTCAGCGCTCGATTGCTCAGGGCTGCCTGTGCTGCTGCTCGTTTCTGCTTTGGGCACCAGGAGCAGGTCAGTGAACTTAGCGCAGTTCAGAATCACGGCCAGAGACTTCAGAGCGCCGAGGAGGAGGTACGAGACCCGGACGGCACGCAGCTCCGGGCCGAACGTGTCCGCTTTCTGTTGCGCCGTGTACGGCGTGCTTTCCTGCGCTTCTCCCAAAGGCTTTTGGACTTTTATGGATTCTTGGAACTCGTCTTTTTCTGTGTCGTTTTCTTCTTCCAGCATAATGACGCGTGCGATGTCCTCATCCAGCTTCTTCTCTAGTTCGCTCCTGGCTCCGCCCTCCGGCCCGATCTGCTTGCGAGAATGCGCTCGTACCCTGGACCTGGATTTAGGCTCCGCCTCCTCGAGCACACCTGTCAGCAGGATGAGATCGAAGATGGTGGAGGCGGTGAAGCTGCTGCAGCGTGACACATCCAGCTGAGGCACGTCGCACGGCTCCAGGGACGAGAGCGGAGTGTCGCTGGGTGACCAAGAATTCAGGAAGCTTTGAGTTAGTGAGAGTACGGCAGAGAGAGAGAGAGAGAGAGAGAGAGAAAAAGAAAAGGGGGGCAAGGGAAAGAAGGAGAAAAAAATGAGAGGAGTGAGGGTAAAAGAAATGGGGATAAAAGAGTGAAGGAGGGATGAGAAAATATTATAAAGAGGTAGAAAAAATCAGGAGAGAGGATTTGGAGGGAAAGTGAAGGTGAGGAGAAAAAAGGAGGGATAAAGGAGAAGGGGAAAGAAGACGTGGCAAAGAGGAGAGGAAAGTGAGGAAAGAAGATCAAAAGGAATAGAAGGGAAGAAAAGAATCAAAGGGAAAGGGAGAAGGGGTTGGAAGAAAAGGCAGGGAAAAAGTGTGGAGATCAAAGGCAAAGAAAGGGAAGAAAAGATGAAAGGAACAGAAGGCAAAAGTGAAGAGATCAGACAAAAAGGAAGGATAGAAAGGAAAAAGGATTAAAAGGGAAATGGAAGGGGAGAGGAAAGAGGAAATCAGAAGAAAAGGATAGATTGAGAGAAAAGATGACAACAGGAAAAGGAAAGGGGAAAAAGATAAAGTTCAAGGAAAGAGAATGTGAGTAAAGAAAGAAAGGATATCATAATAAAAAGAGGGACAGAATGAGCGAAAAGAATATGAAAGGAAAATGAAGAGAAGGAAGGGAGGACAGAAGATCAAGGTTACATAAAGGGAAGACAGAGGAAAGAAGATGAAAAGAAAAGGAAGGAGAGGAGATCGCAAGGAAAGAAGGGAGGATTGGAGGAAAAAAATCAAAGGAAACGTACAGTAAAGGAAGTAAGGGGAGGTGAGGAAAACAAGAAAACGAGGGGCAGAAAGGAAGGAAGGCAAAAGAGATGAAGGGAAAAAGATGGAGGATGGAAAGAAAAAGAGGAGAAAAGAAGAAAAAAAAGAACAAAGGATAATGATTAGGAATAAAAAAAGAGAAAGGAAACAACAGAAAAAGGAACGGAATAACGATGCAGAGGAACAGATCGCTGCTCATGGCAGTGAGTGAGACGGACGACGGGACAGAGGTGTAAGAGGAATAAAACACTCCGTGTCATATTGTTACCGGAAAACAATCACCTTCCGGACTGCACGGTAACAGTGACTCTGGAATAACAGCATGACAGGAAGTGTTTGTTTATAACGTGTTGATGTTTGTGTATCCGCACTCTTACCTCACAGTCAGATCAGTCTCCTCCCACTGCAGCTTCGCCAGGCTGCTGCCCTCCTTCACTACCCCCAACAGGGTGGCCCGGCGCCCGCTGGGTTTGTGTAGACACGCCCCTCCTGCCCTAAGGCCGCTGTCCACGCCTCCGATCAGAGCCAGGACGGGCCACACGTCCGAACACAGCACGCCGAGCTGGCCGTCACACAGCAGGTCAGGACTCCTCACCTTCCACTCTCGCTCCATGTCCTCTCCACCTTCAGCCTGCTCCTTACTGCCACCTCCTGGCCAAAAACAAAAACGACATCGATCCCAGAAGCATGAACTGAGGATAAGGCGGCGGTTTCACCCATCCACTTCATCCGTTTAGACAAAACAGACTGAGGGGAAATGATGGAGATTTGGAGGTGAAGGTTTAATGGTGCTGATGTTAGAAATTTAATGGTTTAATGTACAGTAACGAGTGCTGGTGCTTGAGAGTCGACACTATTTACAGTACAGGCTAACGTTTGCGTTAATGCTGGTATTTAATGGTGAAACTCGAAGGCTGAAGGAGAATGATGGTCAACATCAGGTGTTTGATAGCACATGAGATGTAAGCACTATGTGCGCACCGTGTGTGTGTTGCGTTCCCTCTCTCATGATGATGCTGATGAGCTCCAGGCGTTGGGTCATGTACTGGTTGATGTGTGGAGTCCAGGCCTCGGTGTGATGGAGTCGCCTCAGGAGCTGAACCGTAGCCTCCAGGAGCACAGCGACACGCGGGCAGCACAGAGGGTCACCGGGCAAAACATCACTGGGCACGCCGCGCATCTGCAGGTCACACAGCGCCACCTGCACACAGAAACTCCGAGCTCAGCTTTGCAGGAATTAAAAAAATACTTCTGGCTGATCAGAAGTGAGAATCTCATTAAGTGACCAAAAAAAAAAAAATCCAGGATGCAAACATCCCGAGTAGAATTAGGAATGTTATCATCTGGACAGATATCACAAAAAGGCAGCTAAGGCATTAAATAAATCCAATATACAAACTACAACGTATACCAAAAATTGTATACACTAGTGAGAGCGTTTACACTGCATGGTGGTGGTGGCGGCGTACACACCTTCTCTCCTGGGTTACTGCTGTAGAAGAGCACACAGGGGTAAAGCTCTGTAGCCTCCACGCCCTCAAACGCCAGCTTGGGTTCCTGCGTGTCAGAGAGTTAAATGTGTGATGAGTTAAAACATGATGCTAGGAATTAACCAGTAATTATGTTTGAATATAAAAGGAGTCATTTTAAATTCAGTACACTGGGCAGGAGCACTATGCTGGTCTACGCTAGCGGGCATCTTTAATTTATTTCTGGTTGCCATGGTTTCAAAGGTAGCACCAGGCTAATATAATATATGTCTGTAGAAATACACCACCACCCACTCAACCAGAAACCAAACACCTTCACATGAGTAATACATAATCCCCTACATGGGGAAAAGAAGCAAAGCCCCGCCCCCTTGGTCCACTTCTCATTTGCATAAACTCCACTTGACTTTTTCCTGCTGCTGTAAATTAGGGGGAAGAAGAAAAAAAAAAAAAAAAATACTGACCCGGTTGTTTTTGGCGAAGGAGATGGTCCGGGCCTCCATGTCCAGGATGCAGGTGATGGTGTCTCCCTGGGTGAAGGAGGGCAGCGCTCGACCCAGCTCACCCCCGTGGTACAGGCTGCCGCTATAAGCGCGGTACAGCCACATGTCCGTGGTGCTGCGGTGGTTGTAGTCCCGGATGGGCCAGCGCGCCACTCCGATACACGTTCCCTCATTCCCTCGGTTCTCTTTCGTGATGTAGAACTGGGTGGGAAGAATAAGGATCAGGTTTCAGTTTAATTTTATTTATCAGCATCAATGTTCTACATGCAAAAGTTCCAGAGTTGACAACGATAAGAGCTCGCAAAAGACGAAGAAATGAGTACAACACTTTGTGCCATGCTGTGATCGAAAACATTTTAGGAAGTTTTTTATTTCTCTTATACCACCAATGACACAACACGCTGTACTTTTTATCCACATATTTAATTTTGTGGAACATCCATGACCACTTATTTCCTGTTCTCACTTTCATTACAGCAGCTAGAAGCAAACAAATGTTAAATAAACGTCTCTTTAATTCAAGAAAATGTCACCATATCAACGATTACCCTGTGAATGAGCCGTTACTATAGAAACGATAACGTATTCGAACAAGTGCATTAATACGAACCTGTGCTATGCGGCTGCACTACTGTCAGAGTTCACACTGGTAATTAAATTAAAGTGCCTGTATTTAGTCGTACCTTCCAGGTGAAGCAGCCGGAGGTGATGGCGGTGGTGGCGAGACCGTAACCTTTGCCTCCGGAACCGTGAGAGAGAACATTCCCGCTCTCCAGAGAGCAGCAGAGCAGCTTGTGAGGGTCGAAGGAGAAATCGCAGATGGGAATGCACTCGTCCTCAACGCTGCTCTCCTGAAATACAACCAAAACATGAGTTTCTCCTGCTGTACGACAACAAAACACAGTGAGGCGATATGGCGAGTGTAATCCTGCCTACGGTTATGTACTGCCGAGAGAAACATTCATTCAATCAATCTCATAGAATATTAAATACAGCTGCGATCAGCGCCCTCTACTGATCAGAAAAGTTCTTAAGCCTAAAGCACACTCGTACCTTCTTTAAGCTCTCAGGCACTTTGTCTAGATTCCGATTTTCCAGATTTCTCCTCAAGGCTAGAGGCTCCTCCCACATGTAGGTGGATAAAAGTCCAAACAGCTGATCGACTATCTGCAAGAAAAAGAGCAAATGCAAAACAGCATTAAAAATCAAGAGACACTCAGGCTAAAGGATCGACTTTGTAGCTTTTCGTACCTGTTTCATCTGCAGCGAGTCCACGCAGGCTGGAAGTAACGCTTCGAGGATGTGGAACGCCAACAGCTTGGTACGGAGATTATGGAATCGAGGGTTACCTAGAAGACGTGCATTAGATTTTAAATTAAAATGAAAGTGTGCAGTGAGCTTGTTACTCTTAAGTTTAAACTACAAACTAGCGTTCCCCCCCCCCCGCCGCTACCTGAGCTGCTGTGGCAGGAGATGATGGTCATCAGAGGGTCGATCCACCTGGAGAACGATGAAACTCTTCTGGTCACTGACGGTGAGAGGACGCGTCTGAGGAAGACTAGAAAGTCTGCAAGCTGTGACTCCATGACTTTGTTACTGCATGATGCATCCGATCCTACTGTATCACACACACACACACACACACACACACACACACACAGGTTGAACCACTGCTTCCTTAAGAACAGTTATGTGTATCATGTTGAGGAATGGTGTGGGGTAAATTATGTTTAAGCTATTGAGCTTAAGAGTAGGTAATGTGTAGGGTGGTTGAAGTTGGGGTCGGGT
>JAPEKL010000004.1:2754207-2764313 GCA_028877455.1 Bagre pinnimaculatus
GAGACGGATGTAAGCGCAGAAGGTGTGTTTATTAATACAAGTGAAGACGGTAAACAATCCAGAACGGCAGGCAAAATGGTGAAACCGGCGATAGGTTGAGGTGAGGCACAAACAGGCTATCGTAGACCCGGCAGGACCAAAGACTAGAAACAGGAAATCGGATCAGGAAACTAAACAAGGAAATGAGGCTCAGTAACGTGTCAGGAATGCAACTCAATACTTCGCAAAGTGTGTGTTCACAGTTTTTTATATCGGCGCGCTGATTGTGCCTTAATCCTGTGCAGATGTGAGTCGCTTACAGTGTGCGTGAGAGTCCGCTTGGCGCGCGCGCGCTATCCAGAGCACGCCCAAGAGTGTATGCACCAAGGCGCACAGGTGTGACACTCTCTTGCATGAAATTAGTACAAAATTAATGTAGATATAAATATCTTATGGCATGTTACAAAAAAAATAAAGAAAAAAATCTGAGTCCTCATCTCCAATTTACAAGTCCGAATGCAGTTAATGCACAAGTCCAAATCGGAGTCATCAGTGCTCAAGTCCCAGTCGAGTCATGAGTCCTTAAAATTGGGGCATGAGTCGGCCTCGAGTACTACAAGCTTGGAATGAAATGACGTAGAAAAAAATGTTGACGAAGGAGAGAAACATCAAAAAGAAAAGGCATGAACCAAAACGACAAGGAGGGAAGAAATGAAGAGGGGGAGCAAGAGAAATGCAGAGAGGGAGAGAGGACAAAGGAGTGGAAGGAAGGAGAGAAATGAATAGAGAAAGAAGGCAGGAATAAAAGGAATTGAGGGAGAAAAGGGAAGATTGCAGGACAAAGATGTAAGGAGAAGAATGGAAGGAAGAACAGAAAAAGTGGAGAGAACAAGAAAAGAGGTAAAGAGCACTCCCCCACATGTGCACTTAAACACTTCTCCTTAACCTCTCTCTCGTGTGTGTGAGAGAGAGAGAGAGAGCGAGCACATTGGTGTTCAAGACCTGCCTTCCTTCACACAGACTTGCGGTATTGGGTGCTGTAACTTCAGTGCAGTGACTGTAACCTCCTCATCACCATCCCATCATTGATTTATTTTCCTACAACAGCATGCCATAGCAGTTTATTCCCTTACTTTTTAATTTCATTTCATATTTATAAACCGATCCAGTGCGGCCGTTACAGCTGAAACCTCAGAGTGCATTATGGGTAATACAGAAGGTCCGCCTACAGCATGTGAGCACTAAATATTCATTAAACAAATTCAGTGTGTTTGTGACGTTTAAAACGGCTGCTGTTCTAGTAAGGACACTAGCTAGGTGCAAATCCGAGCTTTCAGGAGTTTAGGAAGTGGCCTCTCACACTCGTGTGTTCCAGTTGTCTTGGTTTCTCAGAAATGCCGTTGAGTCCCTGATGGATGAAAGTTGCCTCGTTCTTGAGCGCTACGTTTCAAAACCTTGTCCAGAATGCTGTGTATGTGAAGCACGCGGCTCTCACTGGCACACGGGCCAGATTTACAGGTTCAGACCAACTGGTTACAAAATAATTGGAAAGAAACGAGGCAAGTTTAAATAGTCACAGTTTATACACAAACACGCGCACACAGGAAGGGTGAAAAACCTAGCTTATGAAGAAAAATTAATGTTACACTTAACAGTTTTAAGAGACATCCCAAGCACTATAATGTATTTAATCTATATTTTAACATGAACATCTGGATTCCCAAAATAATTGCAAATGTCAGTACCCTGTTTTAGAAATTAAGAATTTAGTATTAGAATTGATTTGGTGTGTGTGTGTGTGCGTTTTCAGACCCCATGCACACACACAGGAGTTATCAGAGTGACTACAGCTCGTCCAGCGAGAGTCCATCAGTAACATCATCGGACCCAGACTACAGATATGGTGAGGGTCTCTCTCTCTCTCTCTCTCTCTCTCTCTCTCTCACATCTTTTATACTATCTAGGAAAAAAAAACCATACAAACATCAGACCTATGTTTTGGTGAAATATAGTTGAATGAATGGGTGGTATGTGTAACTGGATAAAAGGATGAATATATATCTGTCAATAATTGATGGACAGGTTGGTGATTGGATGGATGAATGTGTAGATAAGTGCATGGATAAATAAGTGAATGGATTTGTGGGTGGATGGAGAGCTGCATATTTAAATAAATAATTGATGGGTCACTGTGTGGGGGTAATGGTGAATAATTTGATGGATAAGTGCATGGATAGAGAAATGGATGAGCGTATAATAAGAGAATTAGATGAGTGAATGAAAAAATGGAGGGATGGATACTTAAGTGGCTGGATAGATGGATGCATAAGTGGATGAAACGATGTATAGGTGGTTGAATGGATGAACAAGTGGGTGGGTGGATGTATGTACAAGGGGATGAAAAGGTGGATGGATTTATAAGTGTATGGATGGACAGAGGCTTAACTGGAAAGATGGATGGATGCATAAGGGGATGAAATGATGGATGATGTATAGATGGGTGGATGAAATGGTGGCTGGATTGAACAAGTGGGTGGGTGGATGTATAAGGGGATGACAAGATGGATGGATGTATAAGTGCATGGATGGACATGTTTAAGTGGAAAGATGGATGAATGTACAGGTTGTTGAATGGACTGATGAACAAGTGGATAGATTGATGGATGAGCAAGTGAAAGAAAAAGAGAGATTTTTTGATAATGTAAAAGTGATGTTCGTGACTACAGATGGATGGAAACGGTTGAGACGTCGAGCAGAAGTGTCACGTTAATGTTTTTCTCTCACAGGTAAGAGGCCGGATGTGCTGAGGCACTTCGGGTCACAAGCGGGACTGTCTGAGAACGACGCTTTTCCACAGAGACACAGGTACTAGCCCCGACACACGTACACACACAATTATACACACTCATCACATCACGTCCATCCTGTACTTTTATATCGAGGCTTTATTCAACAAAATAGTGACATTGGTTGGACCGGTGATTGTGGTTGTGATTTCAAACCTCAGCAAGATTCCTGAACACTCTCCCGACCCCAGCCCTCCAACTTACTGCCTCCAGTGTCAAGTCTGGGGCAATAACTGAGTCAGCTATTAAATAGATTTGCTTGCACCAGAGGTTAATTAGTTTTAGTGGTTAATGACCTGCTGCTATAGTGGAAGTGTGAACAGGAGATAACTAATTTCACAAACGTTACACAACATTAAATGCAGCCATTAATGGATATAAATGATGTTCTGTTCTGTAATCAGTGAGGAGAACTATAGTGAATAAACTACTGAGGAATAAAACACTTCAGGACACACTGTTCGAGAAAAATAATCAACCTCCGAGTGGTAACAGTGACTCCGTTTCATCACACTACGCCCTCGCTGGTTATATCCCTGTGACAGCACAACACAGATTTTTTTTTTTTTTTAAATTGCTTCCAGTCAGTCATTATTTGTTTATTATTTATGAATTAGCCAGTTCAGGTTTTCTTAACCAGCTGTACAGATCATATTGGTAAGGAGCAGATAAACCCCACATGTAGCTTTTCTTTAAGCCTGAGGGCGGGTCACACGGTGGATAACTTTACCCGCAGGTTAATTTGTTTTCACAAGTGCGGTTTTTTTTACACTGTGTGACAAAAATGTCCACAATGTTGTCTAACCTGTGAGTGTTTGGTAATAAGTGTTTTCACAGGACTGATGGGATCTCTGGTCATCTGATCATCAGCCGAGAGCGAGGAGTGAAATCAGAAATGTTTAACTTTTTAAAACGGAGTGGTTTCGGGTGTAAATTGAGCCTTTTAAAATTCCTTGGAAATGGTGGTGGTGGGGGGGGGGATCCAAGGTAATTGGCTGCTTCACTAAAAGGTGTAATTTTTTTTCTAAGTTAAAAGGGCCATGTGTTTAAATAATATTAATATTTTATTTAAAAAATCCTTGGTGCCATTTTTCCTTCTATCAGCTCTTTGCACTTGTGATATTTAATAAGAACCTAAGGTTTGGCGCTTATTTATTTATTTTTATACATTTGATTTTGTAGCTCCGTATATTTAGTTACTTTTTTTATTTTGATTATTTTAGCGTAGTTACCTTATTTTGACTTTATTATAATAAGAATAATTTAACTTAATTTTGTAGCTTTAATATAGTTTGTGATTTTTGGAGCAATATTTTGATAATTATTTTTTACTTTTAATAATTTTGTAGCAAGTGTTACTTTTTTATTTTGATTATTTTAACATGGTTTTGTAGAAATAGTTACCTTATTTTGATTTTATTAACTTTTTTTTTTAAATAATTTTCTAGCAGTGTATATAAAGTTTGATTTATTTTTTTTTTTTTAAACTTTGATTTTGTGCCCATAATTACCTTATTTTGGTTTATTTTTGTAGCAATATATACCTGTAGTTGTGTGTTAACATTTAGTGGGGTTTTTTTGTAGCAATAGTTATTTTGAATTATTGTTAACATTTTTCGTGGTTTTGTTAGCAATATATAAAGTTATATTTTTAATGAATTATAAAAAACTTTTAAAGAGAAAAAGAACAATTCTGCGCATGTGTGCATAATAAGTGTAATGGAGAACACCGATACAGTGGTGTGAAATTATTTACCCCTGTATCTCCCCCTCCAAAAAAAAAAAAAATTAAAATTCTGGGAGGATCAGAACTCGTCCACTCCACAGCTACCTGAGCCTTAGTGTTGAGTTTCCTTAGAACGCACAGCTAATCGGCTTCGATTCAGAAAGCTGCTGTGGTCTGCGTGTTTGGAGTAAATCCTGCTCTGGTTTTTTAATCAGTAAAGAAGTGCTGAGGTCAGCCCTGCAGTCAGATTCAGGATTATAGTGGCTGATTTTGCCTCAGTCGTTCCCTCTAGTGGTCCTTCACGCAATTAAGCCAAATATCGAGCTGAGTAGTTTGGTTCAGGATCAAAGGTGCCATTAGCAATCATGGGATTTGATCTCTCAGCCTCCTGGTTACAAGCACAGAACCTTTTTAAACAACCGATTTAATGATTTAAATGAGTTTTGTTTTTCCTGAGTAGAAGAATAAATGTGCTGTGTGTTTCCTGAATTCCCGGGTAGGCTGTATGATGTAGGGCAGGAGGAGGCGTTCAGGACGGAGTTGCTAATGTCCAGGTCGGAGGACGGGATCCGGAGACCGCAGTCCCAACTCTCCCGTTCCAGTCTTTATCCCGGGGACGAGCCGCATGCTTCCGTTAGCGACCTGCAGGAGGCGATGAAGAGCAGCATGATGGACATCAGCAGCCTTCAGAGTCGCAAAGCCAAGGTGAGAGATCGGGAACGTATTTATTCATGTTTATGCGACGTTATTGATGTATTTAATAATCTTTAATTGATCTGCTCAATAATTTAACTCATTTTATGCTTGCCTATCTGTCTATTTACTGACTTATTAATTTGATTATCTGTGTCCATTATTCAAAATCTTTAGTTTTTGTTTACCTATTTATTTACTCGTCTTTTTAATCGGTAATGTTCTTTTTGCTTATTTTAATGTTTACTTTCATAACGTTTATGAATTTTTTTTTTTTTTCGTACATTTTTTTTTTCTTTATTCATTTATTTTTAAATTGTTTTCTTTAGATGTTTTTACTCTAAAGTGGTTGTTGGGTTGTTTTCCCCAGTTCAAGTGTGAGAGAGAGAGAGATTTTATTTTATTTATTAATTTACTGTGTTATCCTCTTGCTGTCCCTGTAGAATTTTTTCGGTCCAGAGTTTGCGAAGATGTCCACCGAGCCATGTGTGGTTCTGAACGTTCCCTCTTCCATAATGGTAAGGCACACAAATTTGCATGCCCCACCCTTAGGATGTTGATCTTATTTTTGGAGATGCTATAGGTCCTCCTACTGTGTGTGTGTGTGTGTGTAGAGTAAGCGTGGGAAGATGGAGGAGAGCCAGCGGAAGGTGTTTGTGGTGCTGCTGAACGGTCAGAAGCTGGAGGTGAGCTGTGACGTGAAGGCTGTGTGTAAGGACGTGTTGGACATGGTGATCGCACACGTGGGTCTGGTGGAGCATCACCTCTTCGGTCTGGCTTACCTTAAAGGTGAGCCGTGTGTGTGTGTTCCCCTTTATACTGAATCCCTTGGAGGCGATTTACAATGAAATTCACTGATGACGTAGTTCATTTAATAAAATGTCTATTTTAAAGGTACATTAGTGCTCTCAATTAAATCAAATTGTTGATTATTACATTAATAATTACGTACATTAGGTCTTGTGTTCACAGGATCACCAGGGTCTTCTGTTAAAGCCAGATACACACGCACTCCTTTAAATACGCTACATCAGTGTAGGGAAATATCCTGACCTGCGTTACTGGGAATACATTTAGAAATATTTAATGGCTTTCTCTGCTAATAAATATCGTGACAACACTTTTTTTTCATTTCCAAGATTTCATGATTCTTCCTCCTCATAAACCAGATTTGCATGGGCTTCATTTGCATATTAGAACCTGATTGGCTCTCAGATTTTATGATGCATCAACCCTTTTTCCTTTTTTAAAACCCTCATTTGGATTTTATGATGCACAGATATTCATTTCCAAATAAAATTCAACATTTTGACGGGTCAGTCAATCAGTTTCCTCAAAAGGATTTAAGCATAAAGTTGGATATAATTTTCTTCTCTTTCCCTTCATGCGCTTCAGGAAAATTAAGGCTGGGAAATATGATTGTAATATCAATATTTATAGTCTGATTTTGTCATGTTTCATCTCCATTTATTTATTTTAAAGCAGCACTTTGCTAGCAGTTCGTTAGTTGTGCTTTAGCTCTGGCTTCGTTTTTCGGTTTGCTTTTCCAGACGACGAGTTCTTCTTCATCGACTCTGATGGCAAAATCTCGAAGGTGGCTCCGGACGGCTGGAAAGAGGATCCAAAGAAGAAGAAAACCGACATCAACTTTACTTTATTCCTGCGCATCAAGTTCTTCCACGATGATGTCAGCTTCATCCAGTAGGTCACCAGGATGCAGGAGTTTTGAGTCAATCTTGTAGAATATTTTTTGACAAAATGGCGGCTGAGATTCTTCGTTACTGTTAAGATTCTGGGACTGCTGTCAGATCGTATCATAGAGTTGCATAACGCGCGAAAAGCCTGTTCCCTACAGGCTATCATTAAATTACAGTGGAATCATTTTTTTCGAAGAATAATAAAAATTCAAGTGAGCCTGGGTTTAGTTGAGATCTCAAATCAGTTAGGGTGGGAGGGGGAAAAAGCCTTTAAAATATCTCTCCATCATAGTGATCAGGTAAGCCCTATTACTTTCCTATATTATATTTAATCAGATCTGTGGTGCAAATTATTGGCACCCAGCCCCATTTCAGAGTGCTCCCTGATCTGTACAGTTTATATTTTTCATGTTTTGACTTAATTTTTAAAGCTTGCTCATGAATTTCTTTCCATTTCTTTTCCACATACACTGACCTCTTTTTGTTTGGGTTTCCTAAGGCACCCCATGACTAAGCACCAGTACTACTTGCAGTTGAGGAAGGATATTTTGGAGGAGCGAATGCGCTGCAACATGGAGAACGCCATGATTTTGGCTTCTCTGGCACTGCAGGCTGAGATCGGCGACTACCAACCCGAGGTACAAACACAAACCCATTACAACTGATTGACCATCTGATGTACTGTGGCACACATTAGTCACGTAACCATTGACTCAAGTCATGATTTGATTTGAGTCGCCATACTGTATTGGGTTCATGATTCCATTTTCCCACAATATATTTGAAAAAATAAAATAAAGAGAATTTTCTTACAAAAAAATGCAACATTTTCCTATTCTTTATCAACTTAAATATTCCTTTTCTTAAATTAAAAAACAAACTTTCATTTCATTTTTCTTCATACCTAGCAATTATTTCTCCACATTTTGTAACGGTTTAAGTAAAATATTCCTTTTATTAAAACTGAAAAAAAGTTCAGTTTTAAAACTAACACATTCCTTTTCTTAAACTTTAATGAACATTTTGTTCTGCCTTCGTTAGCTTCACTTTTCTTTATCTTTCAGCAGTTTGTAAAAAGAGAGCTCTGATTTCTTGTTAAATCCATTTGGACAGTCCATCACACAGCAGCTCTTTACCGTTTTTAGATTTGTTTTCAGCTCCTCCAGCTGTAAGCCAGGCCAGATGAGCTTATGCGATCACGTGTCGTCCATCATCCGTCCACAATTTACAAAAATCGCTACTCCTCCTACAGGATTGATCAGATTTCGATCAAACTCGCATACAATGTTCCCCACGTGGGTGTGTATAAAAGTTGTGAAGATGGTGGCAACACCTGTCATATTTACAATTTTATGGGTGTTTTTGAAAATTTGGGGTGACTCGTCACATTAAACGCTACTCTTCGTAAACTGCTAGGACGTTTTTACTGAAACTCACCCAGAAGACTCTCTAAAAAGACACATTCCAACAAAAATTGTCCACCAGGTGGTGCCACCTGCCATGGATGAGGCTATGCAGGGGTCATATGCAATTTCACAAAGATTGCTGCTACTCCTACGCACACACCAGTGGCTGGTATGAGCTTCAGCCTCATTGAGGCACCCCCTTTTTTTTTTTTTTTTTGCGCAGCATTAGAGCTGTGTTACTTCCACCTACGGTGAAGTCACATGCATTCCCGCTATTGTATGTTGTTGTACCATCTGCTATCTAAGCAACACAATTACAGCGAAGGGGGGGGAAGATTATGCAACCTGAGAATTGTGGTGTTTTCTGTCTTCAATTCAAATCGTCATATTTGTATCACGATTTATCGTCACACAATATATTGTTGCACACCTTGAATTTTCCGACGTTTGGTTATGTTAAAACCTGAAAATTAATTCATTGGATTCATGAAGATAATGTTTTATGTAAGGAATTGAATCACTCTCGCCTTCACGGTTTCTCTTAGCTCCATGGAAAGACGTATTTCAGGACGGAGCATTACCTTCCTGTGAATATTATGGAGAAGTTAGACCAAAGCTCCATGAAGGAGGAACTCTCCAAACTGCACAGCAACTACTACGGAGCCAAAGAGGACGAGGCTGAGTTCGAGTTCCTTAAGGTGTGTGTCCGTCCTTTCTTGAGGGCAGCTCTGACAGTAGTGCATCTGCATATCACAGGTTTATATTAATATTAATGCACTCATTCTAATACATTATCATTTCTATAGTAACAACTCATTCATGTAAACCATCATGGATATGGTGAAGTTTACTTAGTTTATGGAAGGAGTCTCCAGTGTCACTGCTTTGGAACGATCAATGTTTTCCAACATCTTCAGGATGGAGGTCTTTTCAGTTTTTCTGTCACGTGACACGAGATTTTACATTAAACGTATGACGTGACATTCATAAATTAAAAATTGTTGTGGTTTAAGAGGAATAAAACACTTCAGGGCATGTTGCTATAGGAAAATAATCCACTTGAGTGTTGGAACACTATCTCTGCTTCATGATGCGACACCATTGTTTGACTTATTTTTTCCTTTAACAGCGTGATACGGCGCATTTTAATCCTTACTTGTGCTGCATGTTATTTCCATGAAGCACATTATCTCTGATGCAACTCTCATTCCAGGAACTGCAGCATTTCTTTTGCACGTAACATGACAAAAATAAAATAAGTTGCTGAAGTCAGCACGGTTTCTAATGTGTTTGAGAGTTTTTGATCAGTTCGAGTTCAGTCTGTGCTTCCGTGAGAGTTTTAATGACAGAAAAAACAGCTGCAGTGTTTTCAGACGGTGGTAAAACCCAGAGAAGGGAATCAGGAAGAACACAACGCTGTGGTTGTCTGTCGTGTGTGGTTCCCCCCCCATGAGAAGCACGACTCTGCTGTCTTTTTACTAAGAGTGTACAGCATGCTTAGTCTTAATTACAGTCTGTTCGAAAAGTGTTTAAAAACATGAGAGAATATAAATAAAATGTTTCTCCAAAAATTTCAGTACCACTGTACATATGCAGTACCAGTCAAAAGTTTGGACAACCCCCCCAATTCAATGTTTTGTCTTTTTTATTCATTAAGTCACTTCATGTCTTAAAGGAGAACTGAAGTAATTTCTTAATTAACGTGTTATTCAGTTACGTTTTCGGTTTTAGTAACCTTATATCGTGACTCGTATTGGCA
>JAPEKL010000004.1:3109347-3122027 GCA_028877455.1 Bagre pinnimaculatus
TTTCTGAAATACTCAAACCAGCAGTCCATCTGGCTCAAACCAACACCCATACCACAGTGAAAGAAAGAAAGTCACAAAAATTGAGATCACAATTTTTCCCATTCTGATGTTTGAACATTAACTGAAGCTCTTGATTTGTATCTGTGTGATTTGATGTGAAGGGATAGGCTGATTAGAGAACTGCATCAAACAGCAGGTGGATGGACGGGTGTTCCTAATAAAGTAGCCGGTGAGTGTAAATAAATAAATAAAAATAGCCAGCTATCAGTAACGTCCTTTGTTAAGTAAATGCTGACGTCACTGAAGTAAAGGAACATCGTCTGTTCTCATCTGCTTGAAAGTTTGTTTTTGCAGCATAACCTCAAAAAATTTATTCGACTTATTTGTAAGTATTGCATTTTTGTGTTTGATTGAAAGCCTAGCAATTTGATCACCCCCCCACCACACACACACAGAGACAGAGAAAGATCTCTTGATGAATGAATCAAAGCTGTTTATTAGATATTAATAGCAGAATATACAGCACTACCATCTGATGATAGTGAGAATAAAAACAAGAGGTACTAAAGGAAAAGAAATAAAAAAATAAGAATAAAAAACAAAAGAAAAGGAAGTCAGAAGCTCGATGCAGACAAATCACTAACGCGCTTAGCAATGTTCGAGCGTAATGCAACAAATGCTGAAGATAAACAGTACACAAACACACAAACTCTGGAAGAGGACTGGGATGGAATATGTCATGTCTGTTGTTGTTGTTCTCTGCTAAAGTTTTAAAGTGTCCAATACATCATCAACTCAACGACTCATTAACAATATTTTAAAGCTCCAATGGACGCCGTATGCAGTCGTCAAAACATATAACACTAATACACACGGGTTTCTTTCATTACCTGCTTTTTGTCTTTTTTCTTCATTAAACTCAAACACATGTGAGGCTCAAACACTAATCAGAGTTACGACAAGACAGTAGGAGGTTCATACACAGAGCTTAAAAAAAAAGAAATCTTATTAAAAAAATATTCATGTCAATTTTGGAAATTTCAAATGTAATTGGATCTTTTTTTGGAAGGTTCTCGAAACATGGAATGAAATTGAAATGAAATGAAACAGGGTTCAAATGAAATTGAATGGAAATCAGTTCATGTTTGTAATTCAGGGACAAAAAAACCACCAACAACAACAACAAAACCCCCCCATAACATCCAGGAATAAAAACATGGAGCGTCAGGTGCTGTGGAATTGGTTTGGGATTCAAAGTGAACCTGAATAACTGAAGTGTAATTTATCACAGATAACTGAATTGGATTGGCACTGAATCGATCGAATATCTTGTATGTATTTTGAGAAAAATCCGTGACATGACGTTCAGAGAAAGGCAACGTTTAGTGACGCGAGTGAACGATTTTTCACGTAGACGGAAATTTTACATTGAATTCATTTGCATGGAATAATCCGGGAAGGAATACTGACCGAGTGAAATCAGAATCAAGTATAAATGCAAAATACAATCTGTCGTCTCAGGAGCACGAGGCGAGACGTCATTTCCTTTGGTTTAATTCTGTAATACAGTAGTGTTCATTAATACGTTACAGTCTTTACAGCGACAGAGGCGCCAACATTTTCGATTTAAGGGTAGCATGTATGATTTTTGCACTCAAAGCTGTTTTACGACTAAAATTAAAATAAAATTATTTTACCCAACGGAAAAAGGAATGAAGCCGATCGTGAGAGACGCATTTGCTATTTTCATAGCTCTTACATTCGTTTGTTGTCGACTTTATCTTGGAGAATGGTGACGAAGTTCAAGGTCAGAGGAAACACAAAGCAGCATGCTAACTGCCTACATGCTAATCACACCAGATTCATCAGAATGCCACGAATCTTATTAAATCACTGGATTTTTTTCCCTCGCTGTTTCCTTACTGTTGCTTAGCGCTTATTTGGAAATGAAATTACCGCCTTGTCGAGTGAAATTCATTAAGTGTTTTTTTTTTTTTCTTGATACACACTTGGACTTTGTCGCTAGCCGTGTTAGCACCTCTGCTGTGGATTTTTTAAATATTCTCCATTGATCATGACGTTGTAATCCAGCTGTTACAATCTCTATTGATACAATAATAATAATAATAATAATAATAATTTAAAAACAGTTTGATTCCTGAAATTATTATGAAATCTTGAAATCGTTATGATTTCCGGTTTTTAAATTTGCAATCCAATGATTCTTTAATGCATGAAATCGCTTTCATATTCATATAAGGGCCAGAGAAATAAAGGGGAAAAAAAGAAACTAAAAGTCAAGATCACAAAATACTCTAAGCTACTAATTTGTTAAAGTGTTGATCTTCATTTATCATCTTCACCGATCGTTTAGATTTTGTTCTGCCTTTTAAAAAAAATCCAAATCTAGATTGCTTCTCAGTTTGTTTGATCTGTTTAATAGATATCTTTGGACAATTATTATCATTATGCAGAACATACAGAGCTCTTAAGGTAATCTTATCTCACTCAAAAGAGAAAAAGAAACGGTCCTAAACAGCAGCCTTGAGGGACACCTGTTAGAAAGTCAATGTAATGTAGCTTTAGAAGTATTTTAAGGGATAGACGTGAACCTGGAGGTACAGGGTGGGACTTTTGAGTGTGTATTTGTCCACAGGGGATGAATAATGTACGTTCATTGTACCATTTCTGTCTCAGCAGAATGAAGGGTTAGAATTAGAATAAGACTAGATTGTCGGGTAAAGTTCATTCTGTGACACGGTTGTATTTTTGTATTTTCAAAATTGAGGCTTGCAAAAATTGATGTGTAATAATAGTAAATATAAAAACCATGTGGACTAAAATTAGACATTTTTGGTACATTTCTTACTTTTATACATATCCTAAATATTGTACACTTTGGTTTATCTAAATGGGTAAAATTTCTCCTGAATCATCAAAATGCTTTGGTTGAGGAAAATGAAGTGGGCCAATATATACAGAAAACAACCAAGCAGAACTTTTTCAGAAAAAAAAATTACATATATAGTGCAAAAGAAAAAAATGAAGAAGGAAAAAAAGGACAAATTCCGAACACAATGTTATTAACAACAACAAAGCTTTACACGGCTAGCTAGCTGTAAATCTACTCATGCGTAAAACCAGGGCTACAGTTCTGAAGGACTGCTAACTGTTTCGCTACAGAACGGATAAGAGTCGAGGAAATGAAACACCAGTCAGAAAGAATGAAGGAAAGAAAAAAAAAACAGCTTAAACCAGCACATGCTAGCCGCACCAGGAAGGTTCGCCATGCATCATGCTGGCACTAACAAGCTTGAATTAGAATTAGAGCAGAATCCATCGCTGGTTAAAGCTGTTTTTATTATTTGATTTTTTTCAGCAGGGATGAAGGAAGTCGTCTTCGGCATGAACGTGGAAAGAAAAAAAAATGTAAACATCTGGACAAGACAGCAATTCCTAATCGGTACGTACAAGCGTTAAGACTATGAGCCCACCCTCAGAAAAGGAAACGAAACAAAACTAGACAAAGCTGAGAGCAGATTAAAAAATAATAATAATAATAATAATAACAAAAAAGAAAAAAAATCCTTTGTACCACAAAATATGGAAAAAAAAATCCATCGGCACATCAACAAGAGATAAGACAAGCATTTGTGTTTTTTTTTTTTTTTTTGGTAAGCGCACCTATTTGACTATTACAAAAATCACAACTCAAAATGTATAAAGCTTTTTTTTCTGTTTGTCTTGTAAAGTCACAGTTACCAAAAAAAGAAGAGCAAGTGAATAACTTATTACATACACTATAATAACATTACCCTAAACACTATTATCTATGAGGTATATCTGAGAAAAATTTTGGTAAAGGAAAAGCACGGTCTGCGCTTTGGACATGCCGCTCTTTATTATTTATTTTTAATTTTTTAAATTTTTTATTTCACCCCGCTCTTGTTCTTTTTTTAAAGCTATGCAACCGTTGAGTGGAAGGAGAGAGAGAGAGAGAGAGAGAGAGAGAGAAGGAGAAAATAATTTTATTTAAAGCCTTTGGTATCAGTTGTTGTTCTTTGCATGATTGCATTGCAAAGCACCAATAAACCTGACCAGCATGCGCAGGTCCGACTGACGCTGAGGTATACGCAGGAAGAAGAAGAAGAAGTACAGAGAGGTCGAAACTTCGCTTTGGTTCAAGCAAGGCACTCATCCCAGGGTTATCTCATACTTTTTTTTTCTTTTGCGATGAAAGCACTCTCGAAAAATCATTCAGAGTCAGTTTTTCCCCCCATGAGGAAATTCTTGACGTTCCGTAGCTGCAATGCTTCAATCAAACATCCCATTTGTTGAGATTTTATATTATATATTTTACACATTCCCTTATAAAAAATTACATATTTTTGGGTTCTTTCTTTCCATTTTTTATGATGTTTCCAATAAGAAGGAATGATGATGGTGAACAGCAGCTCCATTACACCGACTACAGCTCTGCCATGTTTTCCAGAAAGATCTCCTCTTTGGTTTGTTTTTTTCCAGTGAGATTTTTTTTCGTGGATTTTTAGAGGTTTTGCACATAAACAAACACTGAACAGTTAACGCTTTTTAAAAGGTCATGAATTTGTTAAAAAACATTACCTCTTTGAACGTAGCTTTTAGTTCAGTTCGTCCCTCGACCCGACACTTATAATTATATTGCACTGGGAAATATATATAAAATAAACGTTATCAGCCATACAATAAATCCTGATGGATGCTTTTCTGTTATTCTTCAAGCAAACAAAATCATAAAAATGAAAAAACAAAACAAAAAAAACCAATCCGCGATTCTGATCAAATAATGTCAGGTGTGATGTGTGCTGCGGCGTTCTCAGGAAAAAAAAAACCCAAACCCTCAAACAAATATTTTTTATGTCATGTTAGAAGGAAACAATGAAGAGATTCTTGATTTCTTCAAGTTGAAATAAAATCAAAATTGTGTTTATTTAAAAAAAAAAACCTGAATGTTTTTGTTCACACTGAACAATTTGACAGTTTCACATGATTTGTTTGGGAGATTTTTTTCACAACTGCAACAAATCATCAGTATGAACTCGATCATAAATTTAAACCAAAGTCATGGAGTTAGAATATGATCAATTTCATACAATTTGGAAGAAATGTGTGTTAAATATCCTGCTCCGAATCTAACCCCGACCTGCATCAAGCTCACAAGTTTGTGAAAGCGAACCCATGTTGAAACAATTCCAGAAATTCTACTTTAACTTGGGAACATGTTCCTTAAATTGTCTGCTTTTAGACACAAATTTGAAATGTTTTTACAACTAAAATTTGAAAATTTATCGCTAAATATCAAGAACATTTCTTTCCTACAAATTACTGATCTGAGGAAGTGTTTATCTTCATTTATCAGCTTAGATGACATTTTAAAAATCTAGATCAATCTTTAGCGGATTTTGTTTCGGGTTCTTCATTCTTTGGGAAATTTATGATTGTTATTCCGATTCCGTATGTTACTCAGCGTTCCTAAAATGCCTGTTATTTGGCTGTTAAACTCAACGGAATGTCCTTGTTTCTTACATTTCTAATATTTCTACTTTCACTCAAACAAAGTCCTAAAATGTATCATTGAGCTCCTTGGACATTTGTACCTTTAGTTATGGTTTAAAGCTAGTATCTACAGACTCAACAATCAGGGCGGGGTTTCCCGGTAACGCTGCACTTTGGGGCTAAAGAGCGAGTTTAAAGACGCTCTCAAGCAACAAACATCGTCTCTGTACGTGGTTTTCCTGAACTCACTTGTAAGGAGGAGTTTAAAGAGCATCTTTGCTAAAATTGTCTTTGCTAAGAGCGTCTTTACAATGCGCATCCTCAATAAGGCATTCGTATTGTAGTGAATAAATCCAGTTGATGAGGTCACATGGTGTTTGTTTTTAACCAAAAACCAATGAAATATAAAAAGTGTTTAAAATATGCTAATATATTATATTGTAGTTAAACATTACATGAGAAACATTACATATATAATGTGGTAATTAATAATTGAAACTTTTACATTTTTGGACAATAAAATTTTTTATTCCAAGAGTGTGTGTGTGTGTGTGTGTTTTTTTTTAAATTTAATGAACAAATGTTTACATGAAAGAATGAACAAGTAATAATAATAATAATAATAATAATGTAAGTAATTCAGTAAATGTGTTCCCCGTGCTCACTCTTTTCACTGTCACCCCCCGAACATACAGTCAGGATTATTTCAAATGTTATCCACAATGCCAAGCTGGCAATGTCTCCGTTGTTTATTTATGATATATAAAAAATGTCAGAGGTGCAGAAATTTCTCATTTATGGCACTAAGTGAGATAATCACTAGCCTAATGGCGTTAAATTTGACTAAAATGTGGCGATATCCATGTGACATTCCGATATCCATGCATAATCCCATAACATTGAAATATATTCATGATGTTTTGCGTAGAAGTATATTTATTTAATACTTCACTCAATGCACCTGCAATGTACAAGAAAAATAATTGAACACTGGCAGCAGGTTCAACAGCAGTTCTCCGCCCACCGACTGTGAGAGCCCCTCAGCGTTAAGAGTAAGTAAGTTAAACGCGAACTAAAGCACTACTTTGGCTTTGATGTTGTTCAGGAAAACCATGTTAGTTTAACAATGGTGCTTAAGAGGCAGTTAAAGACACTCTTAGCCTTCAGAGGCTTTCGGGAAACCCAACCCTGAGCTTTTACCTCATGAACAAGACAACTAACCGACTTCTGAACATGTTCAAGCTTACGTTACAATTTTTAAAAAAATGAAATAAGGTTTAGTCATAAATAATCAACCTGATTGACCTGATCTCAGTATTTTTATTGGATTTAGTCGGCCATTTAAGAAGCTGGCTCGCTCCAAATTCGCACCAAGTTGAAAAAATACCATAATGATACTAATAAAAACTCTACACTGATCTTTTTTGCCAACAGAACACAGGATGTTATGACGTAACAGTTAAAACTGTGCAAAACCTCCAGCCGGACTGATTTTTGGTTATTCGTTGTGGTTTTGGGATCTTTGGGCTGTGAGGAACATCTTGAAAAATACACCACTGAGCTCAAGGACGTGTGTTGGAGTTGGTGTTGGTGGAGTTGGGGGTAATTTTGTTTTTTTTTTGTGGAGTTTTTCAGAATAGAGAGGGTGACGGGTATCAAAGTGAAAAGCGTGGAGTCAAGCGCAGACCGTACTAGAGGGAGGAAAAAAATCTTTGGTATCTTTGGTTTCATCAACACGATTAAAATTACAAATGGAAAATTCAGTGAGGTAGCCTCTTTGGTTCTCACTATAGAAATAGAAAGACTTTTTGTACACGCACACGAGTCAGTCTTGGAAGCAGCTAGTATTTAAGGGAATCCTCTGTTATCCTTCTACGAGTGAAGCAATGAACAAACGGTCTCTCAGCGTCCGTGGTTTTGTTTCTTCGTTCCTTTGTTTTGTTTTGTTTTCTTTTTTTCTGAAAAATCTTTGGTGAGTTCTACGTTGATCTCCGTTAACGTGTTGCCCTGTCCATTCTGCGTCAGTAAGGTCAGGCTGAAAACGAACTGCTTGTCCGTCGTGGCGGGATGCGAACATGACAGTTAACCAATCACAGATGGTGAGATACAGTGCTCATTTGGAAAAAATAGGAAAATATCATCAATAAAAGATTGTTTTCATTGGGAGGGAAATCAACAAAACAAAAAAAAAGGGGCAAAAAAAAAAGAGATTGAAATAACATTTGCTAACAATCTGGCAGCTATTACATTTCGGAACATTCTCATGAAATTGATGTGAAATTCAATTCAATTCAATACATTGCTTTTTAAAGTAAAGCTGACTAAAAAAATAAATTAACAGAAGGGACGCAAGCAAGCAAGCAAGCACTGCATCTTCGATGCGCTAACATTCTCAAAGAGCCATAAATATTAATCCAAACAATTAAAGCTAATTAAATAACATTAAATAATTAAACAAAACAAAGCTATGCACAAGTTCTAGTACACTTTGGCATAAATAAATACGTTTGACAGTGTCAGACACTCAAAGAAAAAAAAACAGAATGTAAACTTTGGCAAGCTACTCCGGGAGGAAAAGGGTTCCCAAGGAATTTTTTGGCAATTTTAAATTAAGTTCAATTATAACAAATATAAATTACATAAATAATCAAATCACATATTGCAAAAAAAAAAACTAGGAAACTATCATCCATACTGTAGGCATTGGCAAACAATTAAGTACTAAATACAAGCAAGAAACGTAAAGCTCTTTTTGGTTGGATTCCAAACCCAAGGTTGTTTCTAAAGACCTGGCTGAGGTGAAAGTATAAGTGGACTCCGGCACGACCTCGACATGCCAAAAGGTCATTAAGAGGTCACGCCCATTGGAGCCATCTTTGGACTTGAAGCTTTAAAGAGAGAAAGAAATGAAAAGATAAAGCTATTCGACCGATATTTCAGCAGTTTCCTTAGAAATGATGAACCGGTATCAGTTACGTCACTGGAGAATGTTGGCTTTCGCACACTCCGCTTGTGAGTGTGTGTCGACATCGTTGGAGTTGCTGGGCGTGGTTTCATCGACTGGGATCACCTGATCACCTTGGATCACAGCTTTCTGACAGCAAACATGGGAGCTCAGATTCATTCGGCTACGTGGAGGAAAAGTCCACCCTGAAATCGATGTGCTTGGTGATTGCGGTGCTAATTCGTAGGTTGGTGCTGTTTTTTGTTTTGTTTTTTCCTGTGAGACGTTTTTGAGACTTGAATGTTGTTGGAACTAAAAAGAACACAATTCAACTAGAGATTAATATGCAAGTTTCTTTGCAGGGTGGAGTTTTCTGTTAACTGAGAGGCACTAGGACCCAGGATCCAGTTTCACAAAGGCATCGTAAAAGTTGATCACAGAGAGATTTTGAGATAATGTTTGTGCTGCGATGCTTTTGGGAAACTCGTTCACTCATCCAAGTACAGCTAATTAGTGAGCAGTTGGGGGTTCGGCGCCTTGCTCAAGGGCACTTCAGCTACTCCTGCTGGTCTAGGGAATCAAACTGGTGACCTTTTAGTCCCAAAGCTGCTTCTCTAACCATTAGGCCATGGCTTCATGAGCAATTGATGACCATTGTGGAAAAATCACCTACATTTCTTTTATCCTACAACATCTTAGCATATAAATTGGTGGGTAAATGCTTTATAGTGTGATCTTTCGTATATACACTGATCTTATATCCTTCGTTGCTTCATTGTTGGCGTACGCTCAAGTTTAATGATTGTGTAACCGTCCCAACATCACGGATTAATCTGTATGGATGAGTGTGAAACCCCGAATTCTCAGAGCTTCCATGTTTGAGCCCACAACACACTCCTACACACACAGTGAACATGTACGTTCTCCAGGCATGTAGCATCGGAACCAAAGGGAAAAGGGACAGGAGGAGGGACCAGGGAACTGCCTTTGGGTGTAAATTAGGAATCTTTGGTATTGTAGCTGATGAGGTTCTTGTTGTTTTTTTTCCCATTTTTTTTGGTGAAAAACTGCATAGGCACACGTTAAAGACAATCTTCAACTTATTTGTTTAAGATAGACAGACAGAGAGAGACACATTTTTTCTGCCTTAGGGCGTGGCCGTTTCCTGCCACGGATGGTTTCCGCACTTGTTCTGCTTCCTGTTTTTTCCCCCTTTCGTCTCAACGAGACTACAAAGAAAGAAAGTTCTCTTCGTCATTCTCCTCGTCGTCTTTGTCCTCTTCTTCATCATCATCATCATCATCTGTTTGTTCGTCGCTGTTCCATTTTTTTTTGTGTGGTTTTTTTGGTTGTCTTTAGAACAGTTTTTGGTTTTTTTTCTCATTTGTAGAACAGTTAGGTGCAGAAAAAAAGTTTCTTTGGTTTCGATTTGTCAGTAATAAATAGAAAAAGTCTTTTAAGTGTCCATTTTGAGTGATCCATAAAGCCTTTGGCCTGCTCTGGAGGTAGGACTGGAGCTGCGTACTGGCAATTTTTCCAAAATAAAACGGATGCAATGAACGACAGGCTGAAGAAATGGCGATCGTTGGTTGGACGTGTGGTCACTGAGCTAAACTCCTTCGTGTGAAACTGTTCTTGCGCTAGCAGAAGACATGACTGCTGTGTGTTTTTGGATACGCATTGAGTCAATCCTTTTCCCAGGAAGCTTTGAAAGAAACTGACAGGCATTGGTGTAGAAGATTGTCCTCTTATTCTATTAGAAAGGCCCTGATTGCCAACGCCAGTTCACTTCCATGCAGTGCTGCATATCGTGGAAATAACTGAATGAAGCTGCCGTAGTTGGGTTAAATAATCGTACGTTGAGTGACGTGACATGACATGACATGACGTAATGGAAGTGTTATTGTAGTTCTGGTGTACTGGGAAAAAAAAGGCGAAAGGTGAACGGACGTTCTTCAGTCGCATCATAGAAACGGCATCCTGAGTCTTCTAATGATTGAAGAACAATCTGGTGCAGCCTCCTTTTTGTTTTCTGTTTTTTTTTCTATTGCAAATGAAATGTGCTTTAAATTTGTGCTCATGTACCACCTGGCTGACCATGTAACAAAATCATAGCAGTCTCTGTATGATGTGAGTGTGTGTGTGTGTGTGTTTATACTGGTGGTTGTGTTGTGTTTTTCCTGAACGTTGCCATTTGTTAACTATGATGGATTTGTGCTTGCGTCCCTGCCAATAAAAGCAGACAGTGTAAAATGGACCAGAGAGATTCGTCCACCTGTCAGCAGCAGGACCGTGACGTTTTATTTGAATGTTTGTTTAAGATGCTGGAACGACACTAGCGTGTATTTTTTGTTTGTTTTTTGGCATTGCTAACGCATCATTCAGGTTTCCTGCTGAATTTAGGCTTTTGTGTCGGCAGCTGGGATTTTTTTTTGGGGGGGGGGAACAAAAGGAAGCTGATATGAACGGGACGTGCCAGGATTTTTGGCATGCACTCTGGAAAATTCCATCTGGCCTCAGTGTGACACACTTCTTTCCGAAATTCTTGAATGAAATATTTAAAACGCTGCTATTTGCGCCAGAAATCGTTTGAAACCTCGTGCCAGATTCAGTCGCATCTGATTACGATGATTCTGATAATAATAATAATAACAGTGATGATTATGATGAAGAATATTTTGCCAGTAAGCAGCCCCGCCCTCTTCCTCACATCCACCCAATTTTTTTTTTCTTTGGATAACTTTTTTTGGTCTGGTGCACAACCCCCCCTCCCACTTCTTTGCCTCCCCCACCCAGTTTTTCTTTTCCAGAAAAAAAAAAGAAAAAAAAAAATCAGACTTTGGTACAAGTGCTGGAAGTGGACGAGGCTGCGCCGGGACTGCCTTCATCCATCCATTTGTCCAGACTCCGTCTGCGCGCATTCATGAAGAAGTTGCTAACAGTGCTCAGTTCCAGTCCCAGCTGTTGTGAGATGGTGAGCTGCATCTCTTTGGACGGGCGCTTGTTCTCTTTGAAGATGGCCAATAGCGTTCGCCGCTGAAGGTCGGTGAAAACCAGGCGTGATTTCTTTGGTGTATTGCTCCTCTCCTTGCCGGAGTCTTGCTCTTTTCTTTTGCATGCTTCTCCAAGAGAGCAAGGAAGATGAGAAGAGAGAAGAAAAAGAAGAAGAAGAAGAAAAAAAACCACGCGTTATTATACGTCAATATGTCAGTGCAAGAAACAAACATTGAATTCTATTTAATTTGTGCTTTCGAGAGGCAGTGATCAGAAGGAAACAGAAAACTGTTGCTAGGCAACCGCATTGAGCATAAACAAGCTAACAATTCAGGCTTTTCCTTGCTAGCATAGTGTCATTCTTTTAAGCAAATATTGTGATGCTGGAAACACAACTGGAATATTATCGCAAATATTGAAACATCCCACACAACCCAATTAGATTAGATTAGATTAGATTACAACATGACAACACGGCGCTCCTTGTAATGTTAGCGTTTCTATAGTAACAGCTAGCACACAAGGATTTGTATACTGTACAGTGAAAGACTCTCCAGTGTCAGTCACATGACAAAGGAGTGAGTGTGTACAGCTGCAGGTTTCATGGACGTAAAACACTTCATGTCGTGCCGTTATCGGAAAATAATCTTCGCCGCAGTAACTCCGCGTCATCCCACCACCCTGACTGCATGATACGGATATTAACATTTCATTTCTGAAGCTATACGAAGCAAGAGCTTCATGTCCCACACAGGCCTGAGCCCTCCTCAGATCAATCGTCATCTCTCACAGGAAACGTTCAGGATTATCTGAGGAGAAGTGAGGTGCCCTCCAGGTAATTGCCTCTGTGGCTACTAAGATTCTCTAAATGATCTCGGCGGTGTGAGGAGAAGCTGAGGGGTATTTATAGGCCTTGGTGCAGCCACAGAGCCGTGTGCAGTTAAAGAGGCTTTAACACATGATCTCGTGGTCATCATGAGCCGAAGCCAGAGAGACACGGAGAGGAGGCTCGAACAAAACAACACAACAATGAGGAGGAAAAAGACAACAGCAGAATAAGTGAGAAAAAGGTGGTGTGTGTGTATCTTTTCCTTGGTGTACGTTCCATGAAACAGAAAAACGAAATCTTCTTCTCATCTCATTATCTGTAGCCGCTTTATCCTGTTCTACAGGGTCGCAGGCAAGCTGGAGCCTATCCCAGCTGACT
>JAPEKL010000004.1:3140643-3153158 GCA_028877455.1 Bagre pinnimaculatus
ATGCTAACAATATTGCATGCTATCAAACCAAATGAATGAAACCCGCTAGAAGGGAAAAGAACACGTTTTTATTCCATGGAAAAAGTGTCCTGTGTGGATAATAATTCCCGATATTTCACTCCGATGACATCACTCGCAGTGTTTTCCTGCAGTGTTGTCAAAATGGCAAGCCAGTTCAAAATTAAAATTATTTTCATTAACATGTGTATTTTTTTTTGTGTGGATGTGTCCGTATGATATAAAGAACATTACATGGTGGCGTGTTGGCTTTGCTCAGTCGTGAATATATATATTATATATATACACACACGCACATACATATAAACTTGCTAGCTACACACATCACCCGTGTAACAAACTGAAGATCTGAACAGCTACAGTACGTTTGAGGTACGTTTTTGTCTGAACTGCTTGAAATTGACAGGTAGAAGTGATACAACGCTTATTAGCGCTGGACAGGAAGTGTGTGTGTGAGAGAGAGACAGACAGAGAGAGAGAGACTTTGGGTAGAAAGAAGTGATGAGTGCTGGGTGAGATTGGAGGAACAGGAGGGGGTGCCCAGTGCCCCAGATCAATACTTCACCACAAAACATGATCAGCAATGATGTTTCCTTGATGAGTGAAACCTCCACATAATAGTCCAGAGACACACACATACACAATTCTACTGGCATAATACAGGTCAGTGTAGACTTTTAGATAAGCACACACACACACACACAGGAGGGGTTTTTACTCTCCGACTCTTCATCATAAAGGCATCGCGGCTCGACTCGTAGTATCACATCACCACCATGTGATTGGGACAAGCACTCTCAGGGAGCAGCGTGAGTGTGTGAGAGCGAGTAAAAAGGACTTGGTAAATGCATTATGTTACAGCCTTGCACTTAGCTGTGTCATCGTGTGCGTATGCGGATGTTCTTAATGTGCAGCCCAGGCACTTGAGACGACGCTGAGAAAGAGAACCAGGAGAGAACGAAAGACAAAAGACCCAAGGAGAAAGGAAAGAACACGAGCAGAGAGGCTGGGAAGGGAAAAAAAACAGAGAGATTCGCTATTTGTATGTATATACACCCACCCACATCAGCCGATCCCTTGACATCAAATCACGCAGATACAAATCAAGAGCTTCAGCTGACGTTCACTGACATTCCAACATCAGAATGGGAAAAATTATGATGTCAAAGTCTGACTTTCTGTCTTTCTTTCTTTCTTTCACTGTGGCATGGGTATTGGTTTGAGCCAGATGAGTGTTTTTGGTTTGAGTATTTCAGAAACCGCTGATCTCCTGGGGGTTTCACATACAATAAACACTGTACACAGAATGGTGCAAAAAACAAACATCGAGTGAGTGAGTGAGTGAGTGAGTGAGTGAGTGAGTGAGTGAGTGACAGTTCTGTGGGTGGAAAAAACAAATGCCTTGTTGATAAGAGAGGTCAGAGGAAAATGGACAGATTGGTTCAAGCTTTTCTGACAGGAAGGAACTCATACCGTACAGTAACTCATATAATCACTCTTTACAACCGTGGTGAGCAGAAAAGCATCTCAGCATGCAACAGAAAAAAAAACAAAAACAAAACACAGACGACCACATTGGGTTCCAGTCCTGCAGCCAAGAACAGGGATCTTAGACTCAAGAACAAGTTCCTATTAAAGTGGCCGGTGAGTGTATAGGAATAAAACACTCTGTTTTAGGAAAATAATCAATGACAAAGTGGTGTGATGAAGCGGAGTTACTGCTACCACCATAATCGCAAATCACCGTTTGCTAAAATCACATCGATTATAATTTTTACTTGTTTATAGTTACATTTAATGTCGTGAAAAATTGTTCCCCTTTCTGTGTCAGAAAACTTAAACTTACAGTTTTACGTCTAAATGTTACAAAGCACTAACACTGGAGACTTCTTCTATAAACTGTTACATAAATATTAAATACGTAATTTTTTTTCTCTCTTTTGAAAAGAATAATACAAAATAATGCAGCTTGTTATGATCTTATCAAGAAAAAACAACAACAACAACAACGCAAAACTGTGCTTTGTGCTGAAAACTGACACTGGAGACTCCTTCCATAAACATTCCAGAAAACTACAGGAAGTTGATCTTTATTAAACAGCAGCACGTTTTTTTAACCCATTAATCACCCTGTCAGAGCCGCTGCACTCGGAAATGAATCAACGATCAGAACGGAGAGTTCCATGCACGTTCTCTCTCATCATAAGTGTCAGAGATTGTTGGTGTATCAGCTTTCTCGGGCCACCGGTCTCTAATCCCGCATGTGCTTTGGCAGCAGAATGAAACATCACCTGATCTCTCCGAGCGGCCCGAGGAGGAGGAGGAGGAGGAGGAGAGCGAGGCGGCCATCGCTCGCACATTTCTCACTAATCACACGGATAACGGGAAGTCTGAAGGTCTGTCCTGAGGGATCACGCACACACTCGGACACATGATGATGTCAGCAGTTCAAAGGTTTGTTTGGGGACCGAGTTATCACTGGCGGTACGGCCAATCACAATCACAGAGTTCGCAATGTGATGTAAGAACCCAGCTGGTGATTAAATCTTGTCCAAAAGTAAGAAAATAAGCCTTGAGTTTAAAAACAGGACGCCTAATCAGTCTCAGCAAACACCGAACACGGGCTTTTCAATCTATTTCCACACGCCAAGCACTTTTTCAGCATTTTATTATCTCTAGTAGATTAGATAATCAGATTTTTTTTTTTTTTTGCTCAGAGAAAACCATAACCTTTGACCATAAAAACACTTTTTTTCAAAAAATATGATATTTTCTAACCTAATCGAAGGTGAATAAGTAAGAAGTTCATTGTAATTTGACACTGAAGGCTGACGTGAAGGAAAACTGAACTGGTCACATGATTTTTTTTTTTTTTTCTGTATTTTGACAATCCTTGCACGACTTTTCCTGATTTAATGACATGCTTATTCATATTTTGCGGAAAAAAAAGAAGGCTGACATTATTTTATTTGGCGTTTTTGTGCACGGAGATATGAATGTGAATATCCCTGTGTGTTCTAAAAGCTCCTGGTTACGTCTAGTACAGTTGTAATGCTCATCACTGTCTGACTCTGGCTCTGACACGTCAATTAACCCACTTTGAAACTTTTATTCCTTCGAAAGCAAATCCTCTGACATCACGGTGAACAATTACAGCAAAATGCATAACCATTACTGTTTCAATCAATACCAAAATCTCATATTTAACCACAATCAGGCAGCCCTCTTCGGAGCAAAATAATTAAAATATTGGGCTTGATCATATTTAAAAAACCAAACAAACAAGCATCCTTTTCCTTTATACATTTTAACTCTTTAATCATAAACACTGTGTATGACTGATCTGTCTTGGTGCTAATTTAATATCATTTTAATAATTTGTAATAAATAAAGCAGCGTGTTTATATAAGAAAAGAAATAAATATTCAACACTAAAAAACTGTAAAAAAAATTAACATTTTACAATTTAAAATATTTTCACATCAAGATAGTTTGCAATTCTTTGAAATAAATAAATAAATAAATATTTTAAAAAAGATCTCACAATATGTGAAATATATCAGAATTGTGTATTGTGACATAATTTATCACAATACCTATATTTTATAGTCATATCACCCAGCCCTGAATATAAATATAAATATGAAACAATAGACTCCAAAGAAAGACACAGATAGATAGATAGATAGATAGATAGATAGATAGATAGATAGATAGATAGATAGATATCCAATTCAATCTACTTTTTTAATCGAGAACAAATCCCAATCATGATTAAACTGATATTAATTCATGGCACAGTTCGACTCTCACGGCTTACAGCTTTTACACATCCAGTACGTCATTGAAGGATGTTTTCCAGCTCTTATAGATTCATAACACTGATATGATACTGTATGACTGATATGACCTCTGACCCCCTGAGCGCTCCACTTTATCCTGGTGCTGATGATACAGTATGTCTATTTCTTTAATCATGACAGTATTATATTATATAATATGATATGATAAAGCTGATATTACACACATGTTATTATTACAGATCCATAAAAGCCCGAATGAAGCGGCGGAGTAAAGTGAGACGGCGGCTGCAGACTGCTGGCGCTCTGAGACAGCGTTATTAGCTGCAAAGTGCGAAAGCTGGAGAAAAACCTGGCCTGATGTGAGACTGATGTAAGAGAGAGAAAGGATGGGTGCGAGGCTCTCAGCATGTCTCGTCTGATAAAACCGTGTTTCGGATCGAGCACTCGAGTCTGTTTGCTGACAGCAGCATGGTTTTGTGTGCGTTTTATTTTTTTTAATTAGCTAAGAGACCAAAACTTTGCCCTTTGCTCCTGTCCAGCATGTGTGGACAAATACCGTGCTATCACAAAACGATTCAGAACAGCACTGTTTGACCAGGTTCACAAGATAAACAGGAAAAAAAAAAGATAAACTGATGAATTGGAGAGTTGTTGAGTTTGTGCTTTTTCTTCAAAACCAGATGTGAAGAAACACATTTCATTAACTCCTTAAACTCCAAAGAGATGTCGGATTATCCAGATTTAGTTTCACTGCTGAATAAAATGCTTTAGCATGACAAACTACAGAGTTTAAGACGTTAAAATAATATTTTAAGAAAAGTCTGAAAACGGGTCATTTTAAGGTTTATTATTATTGTAATTATTACTGTATGTGTTTATCCTTAATTTTTTTAAACCTAAATCTAAAAGTTTGCAGTTTATGAGTCTTAAACAATCCTGATTCCTACTACAAACTTTGACTACTATTTTATCTTTAATGTTAAAAACCTAATTATATTTGTAATTTAATTCCCAGTCTATTATTAAAACTATAATTTAATTGTTCATTTTTTCAACCTAAATCAATGAAATTTAGCAGTCTGATCTTCAAACGATGCTTTTATCCTTTATTTATAAACCTAAATTTATTAAAGCATGAATTATTCCTTTTTTAATTTTTATTTATTTTTTTAAACCTGAATTAACATTTATACTGAGGAAACACTGCATCTAGTGCTTATGTCTTGCTAAAGATGCGCACACACACACACACACACACACACACACACACACACACACAAACATCAGAGTTCAGATAAACCTTTTGTGTTTTTAATAATATCCTCATCTATTAAAAAAACAACACGTTTATAAAGAACAAAGTAGAGACTTGGTACTTGGTATCTGTGTACTCAATCAGAGCTCACACACTTTCTCAGACTTGTGTTACGCTGGATTTCTTGGACCTCTGAGCTCACACAACCAGCGTTCAGTCCTATATTTTAAAAACGATGATTTGTCTGTTTCGTCCCCGTGTGCTGTTTCAAAACTCATCTCTGGGAAAAAAAAAAAAAAAAGGCTGTGAAAAAAATCCATTATAGTCATTAATGGAGAACGGATCCTCTCAGATCATTTAGATTGGAATGAGAGAGTTAAGCGTACAGTGTACAACACACAACATACACCACACAACATACACCATGTGTGTGAAGGTCATGAGAGAGGTTTTTGTACAAACTGTACTAATTCTTACTGTTGCTTTTACCGAATGTTCCATTCTGCAAATATAAACAATGACTGATTAATCCACACATCCCGATTTCACTCCCGGTTCTTCCAAAGGTCACAGATTTCTCCAGGTTTATTCAGTTTGGTGTTTGAATACCCTACAAAGAGTGTGTGAAGCTGCCCAAGATCAGCCATTTGGTCTCGGATTATGATTCACGTTCATACATCAACTATCACTTGATCGTTTCAATCAATGTCTCTGAACCAAAGCTCTTTTTTTTCCAACCTAAGAAGTTCTAACCCTGAACCAATTCATGAAACTATCAAAGCTGAAGCGTACAGTAACCACCGCCAATGAGGGGATTTTCTCCATGCAGTCAGACGGAGCTCTGAAAAACTCCCAGCCGTCAGCTTTACCGGAAGAAGAGTCCAGGATCCGGTTCCAGATCAATGCAGTCCACACATTTACGTTATTGTTGCCAACATTAATGCCCTTTTAATCTTTAGGAGATTACCCCTCATCGATCTGCAAGTGTTCAACTACATCAGATCTGTTTGAGAAAACCGTGTCATAACTAGCCGAGATTGAAAGCTGACACAGGAACGATAACAATAAACCCGGAAGTGTTTGGGTTTTTTTTTCCTTTCGGATTTCAATACCAAAGCAACTAGGATCAGCTTGCCCAAGTAAATTCGCGTTTAGCTTGAGCTGAGAATATGTAATGAAGCGAATGAATCATGTAAATTTTACTAAATAATAAATAACCGAGCATGACTAGCCTGCGCTCTTAGCAAAAAAAGCGTACTCAGCGGTACCTTCTGTACCTTTAGTGTGGATCTTTTAGCTAGAAAAGCAGATGAAGTGTACCTCTTAAAACATAATTACGGCCAATTATACGGCCTACCTTTTTGAAAGGTACACTAATAAGTGTGTGTGTGTGAGAGAGAGAGAGAGAAAGAGAGAGAGAGACAGACTAGCCATGCTAGCAACCTAAATTGATTCTTTCTTCTGACTTATTTCCACACTCACTCTGTTTTCACAATATAGTCTCAGTGACACAAAAAGGTCCACATAATACAATTTTATTATTATTATTTTTTAAATAAACACCTTTTGGTTGAAACTGGACACAGCTATAAACATTAGCTTCTCAGTAGCCTAGCATAATCTGAAGAAAGTGCATGCTAGCTGCTTAAATGAATCACACTGATCGATCTGAACGTTCATTTTTATCTTTGTGCAACACACCTGGCTGTAATACAAACATTTTATTCATATTTAGTGATATCGTAGCATAGATGTGCTTTATTATTTATTTTTTAAATGTTAGCATGTATGGGGAGTATGTGGGCTAATCATTGTGCAAGATTTGACAGATACATGGAGTTTTCCTCAAACCTTTTTAATCTGGATTTATTAATTAATTTATTTAGATAGACGTCTAACTTTACTCAGACTTTACTTTTATCATTTGTTTAAGAAGCCATTTTTAGGGGTCCAAGCACCAAACCCTATTGTTTTGTTTTGCCCACACTGAGGACCCTGATCAAATCTCATTAGGGGAAAATGTCCAGTCTTTAATTAATATCTCTACAATTAACAGAACACACGTGCTCACTATAAGAGCTATTTAACATTTATCACTTTATGTCCCAGGCCTTCGGTGCTTGATAAACACTGCCGTGTCTGTGATCAGATTCATATCCAGTCAGAATTTTTCAAAATCACTATGGTTTTTTTCTCCTTCTCTCTTTCATTTATACCACTGCATATCACTTGACAGTCTTTAAAAAAAGAACTCTGAAGTAGTGCAATGACCAGAAAGCGCACAAGGTTCACATTTTGTCCATTTTGCCCGGTTAAAAACCCCAAGAACGTGTGTTTTTTGTGCGGGGTCACGCCGAGAGCTCTATCAATAATTCATCGGGCCGCAGCAGCTTCTGCTGCTTCTTTTCAATTCCCCCTGCCTGCCTTTCGCCATCACATAATACCCTCCAACCCCCCTTTAACCCCCTCCTAACCCCACAAACCCTAAAAAAAAGAAAGAAAGCACCAGACTCCAGTGCCATCTGCAGCACAAGATTACAAAACACATCTCCAAATCTCGTAAAAAACCCTAATGTGCTTAATCAATCATTATTATTATGTCTGTATGTCCACTGCATCTCAGTAGACGTCTCAAAACTGACCCTTTTTCATGTCCATCACTGCAAAGACCACTTAATTGCCTATTGCTGTTCAGCCCATATTCAAATAATCGATTAACGCTATATCCGATACGCTAAATGTGTATGTTTTGATATGCTGTTTATCTACTCTGCTTTTTCCCCCCTGAAAAGCTGACTGTATAGCTATATATTCGCCTGAATATTTATGTGACCTATCCATCAAAATCACATTTCTATTGATAGCCACCGGTGTTCCTATGCACAGACGGCAAACAATAGAAAAGTGCAGAAAAAAAAAAGCATCCACACACACAAGTGAATAAATCCAAATCCAAATCCAAATTCTTGCCTTGTGATCATCCAACACACCTATTCAGGATCACTGCAATGACAACAATCGAGTAATTCGAACAATCAAACAATTAGCCTGACCATATTGAAATAATAAGGAAATTTAGGATCAAAGAATCATGTAAAATTATTAGGAAAAAATACTCAGCACTAAAAAAAGGAAATCAGGAATTGTGGGTTATTATGGCAAAATATTCTAATGTTTTCTTCAGATGAACAAAGGAAAAGAGAGAGCTGGGGATGTGGTGTGTTCCATCACTAGAGGGGGCAACAGACTTGGTGTAAAAGACAGAGAGAGAGAGAGAGAGAGAGAGAGAATTTGCCCTCCTGGTCCACATCAGTCCTCACAATCAACAACACTATAAACCTCTTCACAACCTCCTTTAAAAAAAATACACACACGATACACACTTCTTTTATAGACAGGCTCAGAAACACTCACTGTGCTAATAAACAATTTAAAAAAATAATATTTATTCTATTTCAACTGATTTAGCAAAGTCATTAAAATGGAAAAAAAAGAACAATAGAAGGACGCAATTTTTGTGAACGTGTGTGTGTGTGTGTGTGTGTGTGTGTGGTGGCGGCGTGTGTGTGTGTGTGTGTGTGTGTGTGGTGGCGGCGTGTGTGTCGCATCACAGGCTGTTTTAGAGTTTGCACTAAAATCCTGAAAGTGATTCATTTCTGTTTGTTTGGTTTTTTAAAATAAAAACCACAAAATTCAGGAAATGTTAATAAACAAGAAACAATACACAGGAATTAAATTAAATAAATAAATTAATTTATTAATTAATTAGCAAATAAAAAAAATTAAACAGGGAAGATTTTGTCAAAATATTTTTTTGTGGTTATATTTATTTATTTATTTATTTATTAGCAAACAAACAAATAAATATTCTATAAGAATCCCAATAAGGTGAGCTCGGCTATCAAATTACTAAGCATTATGAAACGCTGTTTTATTTATTTTTTCTTGTCAATTAATATTGATTTGAATTATCGAACAAAACCAAGTTTTTTAAATAGATAGATAGATAGATAGATAGATAGATAGAAACATGCGATTCGCGTTAATTCTTGAATGTTTTTGTGCTTGATGATGATGATTATTATTATTATTATTATTATTATTATTATTAGGCAGTCACTGCATTAATCTACAGATGGGAATTTGGTTTTGTTAAATTAAAAATAATAATTATAGAAGAAGAAGAAGAAGAAACAGATAAATGCCTTTGTTTATTTCTACCTGCGAGCCTCAGCGCGGACATCCTCTGGAACTCGGGCTCCTGCAGCCACTTCCACATCCGGCGGAAGGTCTCCCGGCCCGATTTGAGTTTACTCCACGGCTTGGGGTTGCGCAGCAGGTCGGACAGGGTGCCCTGCGAGCGGCACAGCACGCGCTGAGCGAAGATGGCCTGCGGGATGCTGTAGCGCTTGAGCTCGGCGGTGATGCGCTGCGCCACTTCCTTGGTGTTGATCTCCTCGAGCTGCTGCTGGTGCTGCTGCTGATGGTGCTGCGCCCCCGCGCCGCCGTTACCGGAGGAGGAGGAGGAGGAAGAGGAGGAGGGCGGCCTGTCCCGGCCGGACGCCGCCAGGACGGGCGCATGAGGGTGTGGGTGATGCACGGCGGCGCCGGGGTGCATGCCGTTTAGATGCGGCGGCATCATGCTGGCCACGGGTCCGCCGAGGCCCCGGGACAGGTGCTGCTGGTCCCCGCGGGCCAGCATGGCTGCGTGCGCGTCAAAGTTGGTGCCCAGCATCTTATCGTGGCCGCCGCCAGCGCCGCCGCCGGTGTTGCCGCCGTAGCCGTGCAGGCTCTGCTGCGCGCCGTGCACCGAGCCCAAGCCGTTACCGAGCGGGCTCAGGCTCGGCGCCACGCCGCTCATGTCCTTATGGTACGCGCTGTAGAGGTTGTTCATACCCGGCAGAGCCCGGTCGTCCCGCATCAGCGTGAAACTCCCGCTCACGTTGCCCGAGAGCCGCTGGTGGTGGTGATGGTGGTGATGATGGTGGTGGTGGTGATGAGGATGGTGGAACTTGTCCGATACCGTGGAAATGGGCGGTAAAGGTTGCAAGGGGGTCAGCGTGGTATAGGTGCCACTCATGCCCATACCGGGCGGCGACGTGTCGCACGGCACGCTCATGCTCATCCCGTGATGGAGCGGCAGAGACAGCTCGGCTCGGTACTCCCCCGCGCCCTCCAGGATGGTCGCCATGCCGGACACCATCGCCGAGCGCGACGCCAGATCCTGGTGTATCCGCAACGACGACGACGACGACGTGGAAGTGGTGGTGTTGCTGCTGCGCGCGTGATGCGGGCTGTGGCCGCTCATCAGCTCGTGCTCATGGCCGCTGGCGCTCAGCGCGCCGTGCAGGCCGCCCATGCCGTCCATTGTCATCTCCGGGTTCATGGCGAAAGCATCCAGATCCTCCTTGGCCAGGCATCGATAGGCGTTGTAGGCAGTCTTCATTCAGTCCATTGATGGATAGAAAGCTTCTTTTTGTGTGTCCTGTGCACAGGAATGGTCTTATTATCCTTTTCCTCCTTTTTTCCCCCTTTAAGGCCTCTCGGGGTTTTTTTCCTCCTTTTATAAATAAACCCAGTATCTCCGGTGTGTCTCAGACGGGCCAGCGCTGATCTCTCCCCATGTCCGACCCTCTCCTCCTCCTGCGGATTCTGCTCCAGCACTCGGATTGTGCACGACGGGATTTGCTCTGCTTAGTTTTGCTGCAGCCAACCCTGATGAAATGGGCGGGGTTTGCTGTATTTTGCTCTTTTTCCCCTCTCTCCGACGGACAGCTCTAAACCACCAATCACATTGCAGTGCACGGATGAAAGGACCGCCCCTTCTCGGCCTGTTGTCCAATCGCAGACAGAGTTGAGATTTCTAAAACACGTTCTTGGGTTCAGGAGGCAAAATAGATAATATAATATAATATAATATAATATAATATAATATAATATAATATAATATAATATCATATGATATCATATCATATAAAATATAAGATATTTAAAAAGAACATTTAGGATTAGTAATGTTTAAATGATTTAATACTTAATGTTACCATGTTGTGGATTAAAATAATTGTTTTTAATTTTTTTTTAAATAATACAAAATGTTAATCGTCAGAATTATTTATTTATTTAAAAATTCTTATAATGTTGCTCTTATTTGAGAGTCTGGATGTCCTACCATTCTTAATATAGACTTTTAAAAAGTATTAATTATATTAATTGATCGACTTAATAATCTAACCCATGCTAGATATCTACATAGAATATTCTAGAATAATCACATGTCATGCCTCAGGGTCGCAGGCTACTTGAAGCAACTAGTCTTCTGTTTTTCTTGGGGTTTTTTCTCTCTCGTCTTTTTTTTTAGTGTCCTGTGATGCTAATGTTGTGTTTTTAGACCATTTACTCAAATTTGCACGCATGAGATGATATTATTCATTCTCTTCCTGCCAGCAAAAGTAATAATAATAATAATAATAATAATAATAATAATAATAATAATAATAATAATAATAATTTTTTAAAGTTTAGACTATAATCGCAGACTCTGTTGGACTTTGATTTCACTTGCAACTAGTTTAGGCTTTAGATGGTTTAATGATTTATTTATTTAAAAACTTTACAGTGTCCCAGCGCACTCAGAAAAGTGCAGCCGGTTGAAGAGGAGCAGGTTTTTGTGCAGGCCGGTGGCTGTGGAGGAGATGTGGAGCAGATGCGGCTTTTGTTTAAGTGAGTCTGTAATTAAGGACGAAGGGACAGAAGTCTGAAAGCGTGACCTATTTTTTTGTCTTTTGATGAGCTGTCAGAGGAGGAGGAGGAGGAGGAGGAGTGGAGGGGGGGAGGACATCACACTGAGAGACTCGGACAGGACAAAACAGGATGAGGATGAGCAATCGGGGGCAAAAAAAAAAAAAGCCAAAGTTGAACTGTCAGAGCCAGATAGTGAGAGATACCGAGAGACAGGGCATGGACCTCTGGCCTGCATGAGATTGTGCTTTTATACAATCAGACAGTCATGTGGGAAGCTGAGGATGACTTCCAGCATCACAACATCACAAATTATAATAATCAATATTTCATTCATGTCCTTTACAATCCTGTGGAAAACTGAGAAGAAAATAAAATAAAATAAAACAAGCCTTAGAATCTTGTAAAGTCCTAAACTGCTCTGTGTTTCCCTGGTGTCCATCTCGTGTTGTACCTTTAGTGGAAATTTTTACCTGAATGCACACATTAACACTCTAAAATGAGGAATGAATGAATGAATATCCACTTATTTATTGAGCTTAAATCATGTTAATGCTGTACTCTCTCTCGGTGTCCAGGTGAGAGACATATTAAAGGTGCAGTATACAGTAAGTACCCCTGATTAAAGGTGCAGTATACAGTAAGTACCCCTGATTAAAGGTGCAGTATACAGTAAGTACCCCTGATTAAAGGTGCAG
>JAPEKL010000004.1:3580699-3590756 GCA_028877455.1 Bagre pinnimaculatus
ACGTTTCATTCGCACACTCACGTCCTTCATTTTTCTCTCCTGTTTCAAATTTGTATCCCACAATGCCTTGCGCGAACGGGGAAAGCCCACCACCGTGTGATGCATGACGTAGTATCTTGAATCGGGTCATGGTGAAGCAGGAAAAAATAGCGGAGAATTTAATGCCACGTGGCGATAAATTCATTAATTGTTCTATTTTTAAAAATAATAAAATTGGAAGTCTGTGATTCGAATTCAGTAGCTTTCAGTCACTAAACAAAAATAATTGGGTGTCGGGGAAAAATACTTTTATGACTTACACTTGAAAAATCTGAAACGCAGTCTATCTTTAACTAGCCTGTGAGCATACTAGCTTGAAAGGCATTCCTTGATGGAATAGCATGTTTTGCATGACGTTATTCCCATCCTTGTAGCAAACAACAACAGATATGGTATCTCATAGGATATATTTTCCACTGGGGTGGATGACATGTGGAACCTGCAGTCATTCACAGGAAGTCTGAATCCATTGATAACCTGGCTCACATTTCAGTGTTTATCAGATGCAGTTACGGACTTGACGACTCGACAGTTTTTTTGAGTGGAACTTTTGAACTATTGAATGTAGTGTTTATTTTATACAATAATTTTTATTGAAAGGTGCCTAAGATTCTGGAGTTGGCTGTTTATATTGGCCTCATATGGTTCTGCACTAATTGTTCCTTGCAGATGTACAAGTGCATTATGAGTATGCAGGCTAGCAGTGCATTGTGTGATTTCATGATCATGCTAGTTATCCGTCGCTATACTTTTATACATAGCTGCAAAATGGCAATACCATTAAGTCATGTGGTTTAAAACACATTTTTACCAAGAAGCAGATTTTGAAAGATCTCTTCCTGGTGATTTTGGTGTGGTTGTGGCACTGTGCCAGCTTGCAGAGCTTGAATTTCTAGCTAAATTCTCATGTGGCCAAATGATCAGAGGAAAGACAATATTTAGTTTGGGTGATTTTCTTGGTCTAGACTTCTTACGGTACATACACAGTTTCAGCATTCACACAGACAAATTAAAGTTGCATGGTGTGGTGAGAAAGCTTAAAGGATAATCTTCCAACTCATTTTCCATGTTCTGTGTTCAGGTTTATGGTTACAACATCTGTATGAACCGGAAAACTCCCAAGAATAAAGATAGCAACGTTTGTTTAATGTTCACAGAAGACTATGGTCCTGTGTTGACATGTGTAAAACAACTGCATAATCTAGATCTACTAGTGAGAAGCTTATCACCTTTTTGCGTGTGTGTGTGTGTGTGTGAGTGTGTGTGTGTGTGTGTGTGAGCATATGCTACTCAACACCTGAAGTAAAGTCCCCTTGATCATATAAGCATCCCACACAAAAAACCTCATAATGTGGTCTATCGTGTGGGCAAGCATATTTGTATATACGCATTGCTTGGAAACACACGTTAGTCATTAATTATATTTTTTGAATGATTTATTTCTGGAACAAGCCTCAGTGGATGACCTCAGTTTGTATTATACCAGAAATACTAGAAAGAATTACGATAAACCCATCAAATTAAAAGTTTTAAGAAGATAAGAATGAAGGAGCCCTATAACTGTAGGTTACTGAAGCATCATTCTATTAGCACTCAACTCAAACCACTCACCAGCACTCAACTCAAACCAAAAACAGTATGCATCAACTCAAAATCACTCAACAGTAATCAACGCAAACCAACACGATATGCGTCAATTCAAAACACTTGCCAATGCTCAACTCAAATGGCTCAACAAACTCAAACTGCTCCCTTGCTCTCAACTCAATTCACTCAAATCAAATGACCTATAGAGTGCTCAACATAATCCATTCAATATTGCTTTACTCACACCACTCAACAGCAGTCGACTCAATCCACCCTTTAGAGCTCCACCCAAACCATTCAACAGCACTCTGCTCAAACCGCTTAACGCTTCAACAAGTCGAAAGCCCTCAGCTGCATTTAACATCTCAACTTAGATAATTCCATAACATTAAACTTAAAAGTGGCTCAGCTTAAATTACTCATTGCGACTCAACACTCAATATACCTCTACTCCAATCATTCAATACAGCAACTCAACACACACAATATGGCTCAACCTGATACACTCAGTATGGCCCAATACAAAACATTCAATCTGACCAAAACCACTCAATATGTCTCAACTCTATACCACTCAATTCAGATGAATACAAAATGCGTAAAAGAAACTCTCCTCGGATTTTACTTTACTCTGAGTTTATCGAGACGTTTCGATTAGTTTATCTGAACTTTAACCCTGAACAGTTGCAAACCTTAGTAGTGTGAGTCAACAGAATACAAGAAGACGGACTGCACTGACTTCTTTGTAAATAGTGATTAAGTGCACTTTTGCGTCATTCCTTTCTTAATTTTGCCTGTTTCTCACAGTTGAAACCAAACTAGTTACCTATCTAGCTAACATTGGCCTCACGACATTACAAATACTAGAAATTCATTGTCTGGGATACCACCATACACACCCACCCACCTGGGATCCTGAACGTAGCTGTCAGGTTCGTTTTGCCGTCATCAGTCATATAGGAACAGGTGTAATTGTTGACGTCATGTGTGACAGACAATCTGCTGGTGACGACAAAGATGCCGTCGCTGTTTTTTGCATGGCTGCTCTCCGAGCGGTTTGTCAACTGTGGCCTCATGAGCTTGTCATTGCTCCAAGTCACATGGGCCAATGGGAGGCCTTGGGACTCGCAGGAAAGCTCCACCTCCTTTTCATTTAGCCTCTTGACGGTCTTCTTAATTGCCTTATATGGTGCTGGAGAACACAAAATTTATAATGTTTTGGAAAAGTGCAACATTGATATACTGTAAAAGAGATACTGATATACAGTAGATACTGTAGTACACATCATAGTATCAAGGACATCATGAAATTGCACTACAGTATATTATGCTTACAATTTGGAAAAAAAAATCAAAAAGCAACTCTTATTAAAACCCCCAAATTCCCATTTCCATCCCAAACGCTACTCTAAGCTCTGTTGTAGTACAAAAAACTGGCCTGACTGTCTTCATTCAATTCCTGATTGAACCTGAAACTCGTTCAGCATTTCAAACATCTGAAATAAGGTGTTCTTATTTGTTTAGGGTTTTGAATCAAAGCCTTGTGTGTTGACTCTTTCCACAGGACTTATTTAGCCAGCTATGAGTACAGAATGGTGAGACCATTTCCAAGAGGTAATCGTATCTTTAAAGCAAACCTTTGTGTGGTTCAATCACATCAAGACTGTAATTCAACCCTGATTTGACTCAGTTGCAGTAAACAGGTTATGCACTATGATTTGCAGACTAGGTGTTGCAGAACTCTGGTGTATTCTGAGATACACAATGTTGAATTAACACCCACATCTATAGTGTTCAGTCAACACTCTGGATGGAAATTTAACACTAGGGATATTGCTGTGTGTGCATGCTTGGTTTAAAAAAAAAAGGTCTGTTGACATTTTCTGTTTCTGTACTTATGACTTTTTAATCATGTTCCAGTCTTCACAACACCCACATGTTTCTCAGCAGCCTTGAACTCTTTAAAATACGTCACAGAACTTATACCTGAGTTTAGACAAAGGTTATGTTTCTTTATTACCCTTTATCTTCCAAATAAATGGAGTTGGCATTCAATGCCATGACAAGATGAACTGTAGTCCTGGCCTATTTGACTGCCAAATCCCATCATTTTCTTCATGTGACCCACAGCAGCTAGTAAGTCTAATCGTTCCATCTATACTGTTTATCATTCAGGGCTGTGCAGGAAGCTGGAGCCAATCCCAGTTGATGTTGAGCAAGAGGCCCAGGATATACCCTGGGCAGGTCACCAAGTTATGGCAAGGGTCATTTAGAAATGAACAATTTAGAGCAGCAAGTTGACCAAATCTGCATGTCTTTGGACTGTGGCAGGAAACCAGAGCATCCAGGGGAAGCCCACACAGGCATGAGGAGAACATGCACACTTCACACAGAAAGGGAAAGGCCCCAGTTGGCCACAAGGTTCGAACCCAGAACTTTCTTTCTGTGAGGTATCAGTGCTAACCACTGCACCACCCTAGCTAGTAAGTAAATACTAAAAATCATATATTTGTAAATATGTGGTTTTAGAGAGCAAGTAGCAATGGAAGGTCCAGCAGCAGGAGTTAAAAAAAAAAAAAAACTAACTAAAAAAAAGTGTCAGTTTATGCACAAATCTCTCCCTTGCTTCAGTGGATGCTCTCAATCGGATACTGTACCTAATAACTTATACATATAGTAATAATTTGTATGTAATAGTTGCTGCTGTGACCATAAAGACATTCCTGATGTTCGTCCTAGAATCTCACAGTCTGAACATCCTTTCACCACATGTTGTTACTGTTCTACACCTCTGTAATCATTTATAATCTGGTGTCACTCAGAAGAAGTTGGGTTCCTGTTTGAACCTGGTTCCTCTCAAGTTTTCTTCCTCATACTTTCTCAGGGAGTTTTTCCTCACCATTATTGTCTCTGGTTTGTTTATTCGAGATCTAATCTACATCTGGATTTCTGTATATCTGCTTTGTGACAATATGGTTCATGCAAACCACCTAATAGGTCAAATAATCCCCTACTGTCCAGAATATTTTAGTCAAATGGACATGAATGTCAAAAGATTATACCAGATCATCACTTGGATAAGGTGGGCTGCTAGTTCAGTTAAGCTGGTAAAGTAAACTAACCTTGGACGGTGAGCTCGGTTTGCTTGTAGTCAAGCTCATCCTGGATCACAATGCACTGATAGGTTCCCGAGTCATTCAGACGAAGCTGCGAGAGCTCGAGTACAGCCCGAAAATTCTTCAGCTCCTCCCTCAGGAGCTGCACACGTGGCTGAAATTGCTTGTTAGTGAAGTTGTAGTTCTCGATACCATTATCCAACTTGTAGATATCCACTTCCGGTAGAGGTTTGATGCGCTTCCAAATGACTGATATTTGTGAGACGTTTGGAACGTGTGAAAACCGGCATCCCATTGTAATCTTATCGTGGAGCTCTCCATTGTAGGAATCTTGTTCTGACGCTACAATGAAGAGGGCTACCAGAGAAAAAGGACATCAACAAAGCACAACGGATCCATTATAAATCCAAAGAATATTGGCTTTCAAAGTGAATTCACCAATGCTTTCATTAAAATAGAAAGAGGGAACACAGAAACAGAGAAGCAAAAGAAAAAGAGAAAATGGTACACTTCTATTATTAATAGTTAGTATATTTCACTCAGTTTAGTTCAAAGCAGTGTGTATGTAATGCACAGTATACCTTGTAGACATGGCCACGTGACAAAGAGCAATGTGAATATTTCACCCCTCATTGGTACCTGTATAGAAAAAGAACCCACACACACATCCAACCAATCAGACATCACCTGGGAAAGTCACAATTTTCTTTCGGATTTTTGTCATCTTTGTATATTAGTCATTCAAAGTCAGGTCTGTTGGTTGTCTGCTGACAGCCAGTGAATAAGCAGCGAGAGAAAATATTTCAGTTCCCCATTTTAATTTCCCGCTGAAGCAGCTTCGCCAATGTGCTGAATCATTGTTGTTCATCATATATCATAATTACAAGGCAAACGTCCCGGACAGCGCGAGGAGGATCTGGAAATTAGAGCCACTTGGAGCTCGACTGGACTGCCTGGTACATATAATGATGTGATATCAAGCATGACCTGTAAACAGATGCTAGCAATCGGTTTAAAACAGTACATCAAAACCTGAGCAATTCTTCTAAAGAAAAAATTAAAATGAGTGATGAGTGTATTTTCACACCATCATTTAAAGATGAAAGCTTAATGCAGATGTCATGGTGTGAACAACTTGACCAAAGCATGACATTTGCACTTAGCTAGCAAGGTTTCAGACATGTTTAAAAATAGACAGTGTCTTTATCACCACTTTGTTAAACTCTCTGCTTGCACAACAATGATCTTTACAGGAAGAAAGACAAGGCAAGGTATCAAAATTATAGGCAGTTCTGTCCCCAAACATTTTTGGCTGCCAGAGAGACATCTCATGGGTTTTTCCAGACTACCACACATTCAATATTGAACACTATAATATTAGTCCATAAACAAATATCAAAGTCCCTCCCATGCCAGGACCTGGTCTTCCCAGGCAGCATCCCATCCCGGTACTAACCAGGCCCTTAAGGCGCATTGGGTAGCACTGATCTCCATTTCTTTAGCCCTTGGCCTCTTGCCAATTACATAACTAGGGTTACTGTAAGGGGCTAGTCCTCTGATAACCACAAAAATTTGATGCTCCACACACATCTGTATTGCAGCATGCCTTGCCAGATGGCAATAGGTACCATTTTTGTGATGGTCTTTGGTATGACCCAGGTCATGAGTCAGACATGCCAACCACTAGGCCAGCTCATGGTATAAATGAATACACTGTACAATAAATATACCAGGGAAGTGATAGTTGCCAATGGGTCAAGGCTTAATCAGTGAACTCATATGAACAGCTTCATATTTTTTGCTTTGTACTTGTAAAGCAAGTGTTTCAGTCTTGAGCACTGGTCTTAGTAAAAATATAGTCATGGTCTTGACTGGGAGTTTTCCAAAATAACGTTTGTATTGTCTTTTCTTGAGGCGGCATGCCGGTGTAGTGGTTAGCACTGTCGCCTCACAGCAAGAAGGTCCTGGGTTTGAGCCCAGTGGCTGACGGGGTCCTTCCTGTGTGGAGTTTGCATGTTCTCCGTGTCTGTGTGGGTTTCCTTCAGGTGCTCCGGTTTCCCCCACAGTCAAAAGACATGCAGGTTAGGGTAATTGGTGGCTCTAAATTGACCGTAGGTGTGAATGTGAATGGTTATTTGTCTTTATGTGTCAACCCTGCGATGACCTGGCGACTTGTCCAGGGTGTACCCCACCTCTCGTCCATAGTCAGCTGGGATAGGCTCCAGCTTGCCTGCGACCCTGTACAGGATATGCAGCTACAGATAATGGATGGATGGATAATTCCTCCTTCTAGAAAACTACCTAATCATTAGTGCAGTGCACAAATGAAGCCAACCAGTTAAAGTAAAAGCAAAGAAAAAAGGATTTGATAGTTTTCAGTCTTCATCTTGACTCAGTCTTGCTTTCATTTCAACTTCCCTAAGACTTGATCTCAGCCACTCCTTGTCTTGGACTTGCTTCATCACTGGGCCATAATGGCCTTTCAGGGTAAAACTTTAAACAAACACTACATGCTCCTTTCTAGACTAAAGATACCTACTGAAGATACAAAAGGGGAGCAGTAGAGGTTCGTGGAAGACACAAGCAGACACATATACAGTGACGTAATGACATAGCTCTATGGTGGCTCTCTGGCCAATGGAAACACAAACTGGGGAAGCCATTACAAAATGGTTAGAGAAACAGCTTTTGGACCAAAAGGTCGCTGGTTCGATTCCCTGAACCAGCAGGACTGGCTCAAGTGCCCTTGAGCAAGGCACCTTAACCCTCAACTACTCCAGTAAGAGTGGTGGCGTACCCTGTGTCTGATTAGCCAAAGAAAAACTGATGGTGCGATTATCAGTTTGGGCAAAAACCCAGCTGTAACATAACAAAGATACAAAAGATGTTTGCTAATAACATCATTCTACAGTAGTATAATCATGGTTATTACAACTTTTTTCAATAGTACTTGAGGCATTGTGTAATTTTGCCATTACATATACACTTTGCCTTACTGTACAAGTTTGAGTGCATTGTTTTATCTCACAGGGCAAGCCAAACTAGGAGACAAGCCCCAATGAAGCCCAAGTGATGATCACATTTCGTTAACTCAGCATTACTTTATTACTATCATATGTCTTGTGTGAAAAGTGGAGATAGTTGGCATTAAAAAAAACAATAATGAAAGACAGAGTATTGCCAAAAACTTACGTACACACTTTCCACCAAAGCGAGCCAGGTGCTAGTTCTGGGCTGGTGCCATAGTGCTGGTTCAGACCCGATTCAACTTGCAAACCTTCTAAGAACCATTTTGCTTTTCCACTGGCTAGAGAGCCACCATAGAGGTATGTCATTACATCACTGTATACATGTCTTTCTGGAAAAAAATGGTTCTAAGCAGGTTCTACTTTTCTGTTATAACTTTAAGGGTTACTCCAGAGGGACAAAAGGGACAAACCAAACCCTGCTGGGATCTCTGCTACTTCGATTTCATGTCCATACTGAAGCTCTGTTTTTTCTTCTTCTTTGGATCCAAAAAACTAGATGCTACACTAGCTCTGTTTTTTTTTAAATGGCGATCACAAGTTTTAGTTGTGTTGTTGAGCATGATAATCCCACCCCCAGATGTAATAGATTCTTGGTTCTAGAACAGCACCAACACTTAGCTGGTCTAGAACCAGGTTTTCTGGCTGAGAGCTGGTTCTTTGGCTTTCAAAATGCAAACACTTAGTTCGAGATTTGGCACCGTCTCCAGACCAACTTGGTGGAAAAGAGGTAATGGGCTGTTACAAAGCGCTGACACTGGAGACTCCTTCCATAAATGTTATATAAGCATCTCCTTCAAGAAAACTTCACCATATCAGTGACTATGTGTTTCTTTGCTAAATACATACTCTTTAAATAAATTTGCTCTTAGTCTTACAGTAGGTTACACAGAACATCAGTCATGGAACTTCCTGTGAATAAGCCATTACCGGTACTACCACATTAAACCTATCATTTAAAGTACAATCTAAATTACAATCATCCTGAACTTCTGAAGGTTTCTCAGGTTCACCCTTGACAGAATTTCTTTTGAATGCTTTATATTCTCTGGGGGATGAAGGCATGACCAGCCTTGAAAAGAAAAGAAAAAAAACAAAACTTTGACGCACAGCTTTGCACAGTTCACTGAACAGAAAAGAAATCATGCAAACAAATCAGATGACTCCAATTTATAGAAAAAAACTTCTTCTCAAAAGAAGTCACTCCAACAAAGCTCTGTCTGTTTGGTGATGTTTAGCCTATTTTTTTCTTATCGACAGTTTCAGGTTACACTTTTTTACATGCTGGTTGCAGGATTACTCACAGACACAAAAGCAGTCATGTGTTCTCTTGGAAAAGTGAAATCTAAAAGCTTCTCCAGAAAACCATTACTTGGCAGGTCTATAAAACTATTACTAGACATGAAATAAAAAAGTCAAGTGATACATTTCCACACTGACCAAGACGCCCAAATTTAGTACATATTTGAACATTAGAGAGCAGCTTTCCGAGTACAGCCTGGCACATTTCTCTGGAAAACTGGTGTAATATGGGCTTCATTTGGACATTCTAACTTTATCGACTTGAATATTATGACAAGATCAGACCTGTCTTGACCACAGGACTAAATTAGATTCTCCAAAGAGATTTTTGACAGCAGTGCTGTCTTACAGCTTTAGGATCCCTGGTTGGATCCTGATCTTGGGGTACTGTTGCGTGTTCTCGCTGTGTTTGAATGTGTTGGAAGTTTGAATGTTTGACTTCACCCCTTGCCTAAGTGTGTGTGTGTGTGTGTGTGTGCTGCAATGGACTAGCATCCCATGCAGGGTTAACTGTCCCACTTTGCACTCAGTATTCCCAGATAGATTCCAGATCCACTGTGATCTTAAACAGGATGAAGCACTTATTGAAAATGAAAGAATGGATGGATGGAAAATAAATGTAATGTTTCAGTGGCTTTAAGGACTGTATATTTAACCTCATTAATCTTTGTGCAGAATCTTATTTGTTCAAACCAACACAGACGCAAAGTATGTTTCTGTGAATTAAATCTACAGCTCCAATGTATCATCCCCCTGGAGGAAAGTTGACTCAGACAAGTTTTAACAAAAACAAAGTTTCTACGAATATGTCAAGACAACATCACGTCACATGTCGGAGATGTAAAACTTCCACACTAGCAAGCGACTGTGACAAGTTGTGAACAAACATGGCCACCAGGTTCGGGTCATAAAATACGGAAGATTTTGAGAGAATTTTGAAAGAGAAAGACGTGTTGAACACCCAAAAGGAATGTGTATGTATAATAA
>JAPEKL010000004.1:4330360-4341504 GCA_028877455.1 Bagre pinnimaculatus
TCAGATAATGCCAATAGTGTGCAAAGCTGTTATCAAGGTAAATAGTGACGACTTTGAAGAATCTAAAAGATGAAACGTTGTTTTTTTAACACTTTTTTGTTTACCATATAATTCCATATGTTCCATATGTTATTTCATCGTTTTGATGAGTTCAGTATTGTTCTACAATGTAGGAAAATAAATAAATAAATAAATAAAACCATCGAATTTGAAGGTGTTTCCAAACTTTTGACTGGTACTATAAAATGTGTGTGTGTGTGTGTGTGTGTGTGTGTGTGTGTGTGGCGTGGTGTGCATGCTGCAAAGGATTCCTCATGTCTGTCACTCGTCGCTGCTCTTCTCACCTGTTTTTACCCATCCATATTAGCCTGCTTAACATTTTCTAACATCTGGCGGTTCAGTAAGATGGAAGTTCTTGAATGTGTCTATCATGTGTGTATCAAGTGCAGGGAAATTCCACTCACCGTCAGAACAGACTTACTTCATGAACATTGCGTAAACGTGTCTAATAATATTTTACCTATTTATCAGAGCCATGAAGCTTCTTATTCCTGACAAACAACACACTTTAGGTCAAATTATTTTACATTATTTATAGGTGACATTATTGTTTTTGAGTTATTGAGGTGTAATTTTTTTTTAAGTCCATACACCCCCTGGATATCCTTCATGGATTCCTGAGGATACCTGGGTACTTAGAGCCCTCTTTGAGAGCCGGTGTTGTAAGTAAATCTTTCTCAATTGTTCAACTGTATCATTTCATTTCTTGTTTCATTTCCACCCTTTTTCTGGGTGATTATGGTTCGAGCTAACTTGCATGATAAAATTAACATATTTAACATTTTAAGATCTGACGACTCAATAGGGAAGCAGCTCTTCAAGTTGAACGCATTTATCTGGTCCGTGTGCGAATATGTCTTGGAGACAAAGTACGTTCAGTGTGCTGAGATTAAAATATGTATGTTCAGTGTGCTGAGATTAAAATATGAAGCGTCACTTCAAAGTATTTCCGCTTGATTTCTTTCACTCATTCTGAACTTGCATTGGGCGTCACGGTGGTGTAGTGGTTAGCAATGTTGCTTCATAGCAAGAAGGTTCTGGGTTTGAATTTGCCAGTCGATTGGGGACTTTCTGTGTGGAGTTTGCATCTTCTCCTCATGCCTATGTGGGTTTCCTCACGGTGCTCTGGTTTCCTCCCACAGTCCAAAGACAACTGGCTACTCTAAATGGGTGTGTGTGAGTGGCTGTCTGTCTCTCTGTGTTAGCCCTGTAATAGACTTGACATCCTGTTCAGGATGAACCATTATTAGGCAAGACTGACCAGACTTTTGTTTATTAGTCGATATAAATACTCTGAGTGGTGACGAAAATGAAAGTCAGACCTGATTTTCAACTCAGAACTCACTTTGTCGTATTTGAACTTGTTAGTTTTTGATCTTTTTCGGCTGTTCGATGGTGTGAGATTTCTGCTCTGATGTTGGTGATTCATATTTAGTGTGAAACTGATGAACTCAAAGGACGCCTACAAAGGCCAGGAAGGACTGACACACACTCCGGACACAAACACTCAACGCACAATCATCCTCGTCTGACTTTTTTTCTATACTCATATACAAGGAAACCAAAACAAAACAAAAACCTTAGATATAAATACTGTATATAAGCATATAGTTTTGAAAACATACAAATGTACAGTATGTAAAATTGTGTGACAAAATAATCAAAGGCAACACGAAACTTTGGGAAAAAAAATCATTGTTTTTATTCATTGTTCCACATCTTGATTGAGTTCATTCATCAATTTTGCTCTAGGGATGAAATTTAAATGTACAAATAAAACACATTTATTCTGGTGACTCTGATGGAGAGCATTCTCATATAAAGTAAAGTGCATCTCTCGAATATTGTGACTTTTTTTTTTTTTAAATGTTTATGGTTGGTTCTTTCATAAACACATAGTGCAAGTATATTTCCATCACTCGTCGCCTCAATGTTCTCAAGATTTACATATTCATTCACCCTCTAGACACGGAGCTGTGTGTATAATTTCTTAATTACAGATACCAAATACAGAGCGTTGTCAAATACAGAGAGCTCTTTTATACGTTCATTATTATTTCAATTTTGTATTTATATCGGATATAGAAAACATCAGAACTTTTGCACAGCTCAGACTATGATTTAGATGAAAAAGGTTACTGTTTTGCTCATAAAGGTTATGAAAGTTGCCTTTACTTTGCTGTACTTTCACAGAGGAAGTGAGAAAACGAAAGCTTTTTTTTCTTCTCAAGCGACTTCTTTCCACTTCAAATGTATGAAAAAATCAGATCATTAATGACATAAACATCACAGAAGCACACTTTCTGTTGTTTAGAAAAGAAAAATGTTCCCTTTTTTTTTGTATAGACAAACAAGGACACGGACATTTTAGTGTCTTTATAAAAACATCTTAGCAAAATATAGCCAAGGCCTATTTAAATATGCATAAATAGCTTGAAAATATTTTCTCCGTTGCAGTTCAAACACCGGTGACGTACAATAGTCATTTAGCTAAAAAGAGGAACGATAATATCAAAATGATGGATGATGGACACAGTCCCTGTTTTAATTTCTGTACATGACAAGCACCTGCAAGACACTTTCAACCAGCAACTTATAGCTAGAAAAAAAAAGAAATTAATACAAAAAAAGACTAAACAACTTTAATTAAGCCATTGAAGAGATTTAAAGTGATTTAAAAATGTGATTTTTAAAAAGACTTTCAAGTTTGTTCTCGTACAACACATCTTTGGGTGTTTTCAATGTTCAAAAGTCTAAATACTTTACAACAATTAGCAACTTCACCATAAGATTATATAAAACATGATATAAAATATGTACAATAGTGCATACGAAGCGTTGGACACTAATCAAGGGTAAACTAGATATGAAAGCTGAATCTGAAAGTAAATCCAAATAAAAATCATATGATTATTTTTTTTGCACTGGTTATTGTGATAAAAGTTAATCTAGGCTTTTTTTTTTTTACATGTAAAATGCAACTAGTCATCATATTGCTTACTATAATGCTTTGAATCCGTTTCGTCATGAAAACCTTGACGACTTGTTTCTTTTGTGTTTTACGGTGTTAATTATTTGTGATAAAATTTCTAACAGCTAAACATTTATTCATATATGTCATCTTTGCATAGTGGTATGTGTAATCCTAGCTGGGGTGGATGGGGTACTTACTTTCTAGATGCACTGATACACTACGCCTACAGCTTATTTCTGACAGAGGTTATGGAAGTTACTTGTCCCTTTTAGATACCTGACTTACTTGTGAAACTTTGGAATGAAAAAAAAAAGAATTGCACTTAACAGTCTGTGGGTAGGTTTTAGTCCCACTTTAATTTACCCTTGTTAGCAAATACAGAAGCATAAAACAACCAGAAGAATCATAATCATCATAATCATAAATACAAATACATGTTCAAGATATTAACCATTTTTAAATCCTTTTAAAATCCCTGGCATCACATTAGAAAGCTGACAATTACACAACAACAACAACAACAAAAAAGACATCATTTAAAATCAGCAATTTGCCAATATGATTTGCAAAGTCTCAGAAATTCTGAAAAGCATTTTCCGCTCAAGTGCAACCCAAAGTTTTGCGGGGAAAGTTCCGGACTTGAGCTTGTGTATTCTTCTCAGTCACATTTAAGGAAAAAAAAAACCCCAAAGAGTTGTGCATGACCGAAAAATTCTCTGCGGTCAGTTTGCGGCTTCAGGAACGGGTGGCGCTCGCTCCAGTCTCACGGTCCAGGGATCAGGGGTCGGAGGGTAAAAGGCTGGGTGCGGTAGAACGTCCTCCCTTGCCAGGGCAAAGGCAAACACCCCCCTCTTCCTGTCCACATCCTCTGAGATGAGCTTCCTGTCGGTCAGATTCTCTCTGCTGCTGCCACCGTCTAAATCCTGCCGTCTTTCGGGTAGTTGAGCGGGCACCGGTGCTCCAAGGGATGGCAAACGCAATGTTTGTTCTCCTTGTAGTGGGTGCGCATCTGGAGGGTAGAAGAAGCCAGAGGAAGAGCGCCAGGAGGAAGAAGGTTTGCGTCCCCGGCGTGGGCGTGACACCCGGCAGCTCTGACGCTTGATGTGCCGGTGCAGGTGGTCAGAACGGGTAAAGCTTTTGTAGCAGTGCTCACACTGGTAGGGCCGCACGCCTGTATGGATACGCAGATGGTTCTTCAGGTCATAGTTGTGCACAAACTTGGAGTTGCAGTGCAGGCACATATAAGGTCGCTCGCCTGTGTGCTTGCGCATGTGGATCTTGAGCTTGTCTTGCCTGAGAGATAAAAAATCGAGCGGGTGGGATTTAGGGTTATCCTTCAACAGTTGCGAAAGATTGTGCAGCTTTATGCATTTTTCATGACCATAAAAATCCCCTTTAAACCTCAGTAACTGCTAAAGCCGAAAGCAGCTACCCATACACACACACACATTCATAGTGGTTGACAATCATGCGAATGAAACTTGCCCTAGATAGGTGAAAAAGGATGGACATGCCAGTGGGCTTTTAGGATTTGTCTCTTGTCTTCTTGTGGTGTGCTAAAGTCATATCAATGTTCCTGTTTTGTTTTTGTTTTTGTGTTTAAGTGCTTTTTGGTCGAAACTTCTCTCTTCTAGCTTTCTGTTCTTCAGTGATAGTGTGTGCTAGTTAAGAAGTGAAATCTAGGTTGTATTTTCTTATGTTATTACAATATGGAAACCACTGTGAAGCTCTGACGGAGGCTGACCACAAAATCGCACAAACTGTTTCACAAATACGTTTGCATGACTGAGGTGATGTGATATGACAGACACTGGATTGCTTTTGCAACTTCTCTTTGTGTGACTGATCTGGCCTGGCCTAGTCAACTCCCCAACCTTCCTGTTATTCATGACACTTCAGTGTTGTTATGTTTTATGACTATGTGATCTTCAAACACCTTTAGAAATCTTTGATGTACAGCTAATAAGCATGCCGAAATGTTTTCCAGAAAAAAAAAAACCTTTGAAAGACTTAAGCTGAGGAACTGAAATCTTCCAGTCTTCCAGTTGTGCTGATTTGGCAGGTGGATTGTTTCTTTCGCCAAGTGATAACCTTCTGTTCATCATGATTTAAAAGGCTAATATGGTCTCAGGTTAGCAGGTATGACCAGCACCTCAACTTTCACACCTAAACAGTGTGGATCTCACCCCCCTGCCAAGTGTGTGTTCTCAAGACTTGCTCTCAGTGCCCCCCTGGAGGAGGCCTTTGGCACACTGGCTCTAAAGTGCGCCCACCTGGGTGCTATCTGGGTTGGATTTAATGTATGCTATGCCCAGTCTCTGTCTTACCTTGTGAAGCGGACCTCGCAGATGGTACACATGTAGGGCTTCTCGCCTGTGTGCGTCCTCATGTGCCGAGGTAGTTTGCCTGCACCCTGGATGACCTTGTTGCAGATGGGACACTGCTGCGATGCTTTTGGTTTCAGCTTCCGCTCTTCCTCTAGCTGCCACGGTGGAAACAGTGACCCTAGATGGGATGCTGAGAGGAAACTCAAGTAGTTCCGCAGGTCTGCTTCATCCTTAATCTGGCCAAGGTGGGATTCAGGGGCCACACCAACACTTGGGCTGACAAAGTCTTTGAGGAATTCTCTGTGGAGCAGAGCGCTTGGGAGCTCATCTTTTAGTTCCTCTTTGATGACTTCTTTCTTGATCGCGAGATCCAAGGGCCCACTGTCCAACGAACCAGTTGGGTAAGGGTGAGGTGGGCACTGGGGATCCAGGAGTTGCGGGAAGCCTGGAAACTCTGTAGCCCAAATTGGAGGATAGAATCCAGGAAGAAGAGAGGTGAAGCCTGACCCTCTCTCCAGTCCTGGCATCTTTGGGTACAGCCCTTCCTGCAGCAGGGACTCAATGGAAAAATCTTTCAGCACTCTGCCTTCCAGTCCTTCTTGCTCTCTGGGTTTTTCCAGGGTACGCGATTGGCATCTCTGAGAGTTTAGCAAGTCTCTTTCTGAGTGTACCTTCTGCTGAGAGCTGCATGCAGGACTGTCTGCTCCTCGATCTCCCCCAGTGATTCGGTTCTCCTGGTTTTCAGAAGCATCTGCTTGAACAGATCTTTCACTGACATTGTCCTCATCACGTTCCTCAACCTCACCATCTTTCAAGTCATCCTCTGCCTCTTCCGCCATCTCCTCTTCTTCCTCGTCTTCCTCTTCTTCCTCATCTTCTTCTTCATCCTCCTCCTCTTCTCCTTCTCCTTCTCCACCACCAGTACCTCCCCCTCCTCCGGTGTCCATGATCTCCAAGCATACGTTAATGATACACGGGATCTCCAAAAGCCGTGCTGCACCCAGGATCTCCTTGACGTTGGAGGGTGTCACCGTCAGCGTCGATGTGTACGCAAACTCCAAAATGGCCGTCAGTGACTTGGGTGCTATAAAGTCCAGCTCGTAAACACCATGGTGGCTGGGGTCGCCATCGCCCGTGGCCACGGTGAAGAGTTTTTTGAAGTACTGACTGCATGCAGCCAGCACAGAGCGATGTGTGCGGTACTCCTGGTCCTTCACCACCAGGACCACATCACAGAGGAAGCCATCACGCCGCTGTTCATTGAGACTGCACAGGACATCGCTGCTGTGATTGGGGAAGGGGATCCCAATGAGGTCCTCCTCACTGTGTGCCATAGTCTTACAGTAATCTGCACAAAGAAAGGAAGAAGGAAAGAAAGTAGAAAAAGGAAGAGAATGTTATATAGGCATAGGCACCAGCCAGATAGTATGTGCGTGACAGAGAATGAGAGAGTAGCTCCTCCAGAGGATGCTTGAATGTCATTTTTCGAGATGTATAATGAATCCATCAAACAAGACTTGGCAGCCTCACCACCCCTTTTTAGCTCTCTCTTTCTTATCTTCTACTTTGGAGTTTTCACGACCCAAGCATGATGTCTAAAGTCTGATAAAATAAGATAGACAAGAGTCTCTCTCTCTCTCTCTCTCTCTCTCTCTCTCTCTCTCACACACACACACACTGTCTATGTGACATTTGGAAACAAAACACAGGAAGGCAAAGGGGGTCAGACACTAGTTTCTAGACTAAAGCAAAGAAGTTTGGAGGGCAAGAGGTTTTTTTTTTATGCATAGCACCACCCCCTCAACTGTTCTAATATTCTTTAGCTTCTTTTTTAATACCTGTAAATTGGTCGCCTTTACTATTTACTTGCATTTCAGAAATGATGCTCGAATCCAAATACACCTTCTGTCTTCTGTTGCATAAAAAGAAATCACATCGAGAGTCACTGTGAGGAGTCGTGTGTTCAGCTGGTTTCAGCACACGGGTGAACGGCAACTGAATTGTACCTGTGGATTCCCTAAAATGTTTTCGCTGCCTTTTACACAGAGATGTTTGGCACCATCGCCCTTCATTCACAGCTATGAATAGAGCATAATCTCAGTGCTTGTACTCCACGCGGTCAGTCCAGACATTTAGATGGATGCTTTGAGATTCCCAAATCCAAACCAGCCTTGTTGAGTGACTTTAAAGTAAATGAGCAGTTCTTGCCGGCATCTACAGGCCAGTCTCTTTCTTTCTTTCTTTCTTTGTTTCTTTCTTTCTTTCACTCTCTTCTATTTTGAATCTATTTGTTCATGATCACATCTGAGCGCTTACCAATCAAGTATTGAACGTTTCTTGCACTGTTGCTAGGAGACAGTTGCTATAATTACCAGTTTATTAGACATATAGTCTAATAAAGACGAAACAACATGTCTTTAAATGAAGAGAAGTGCCTACTGAACACGATGAGTGGGTCTGAGAGGGGGCGGGGACATCATTTACAGAGAGCAAAGAAACACTACATGGGAATGAAACAAAGAACAAACAGTATGCATGAGTCTCACTCCACGTTCTGTGCCAAGGGTTCTCAAGCTTCTTGCAAGCAGTGACACCTTTAATGGCAAAATAAATTCCATGGATTTCTTTCATGAATCTAATCGAACTATTTGAATATTAGACTCGTTATTTTGAATATGTAGAATATTACCATGGCTTTGAGTTTTACATTCACAGGACGGATTATTTAATTCTATAAATCATTTTTATTCATCGGCATAAATGAACTTGATTGATTTGTGGATTAGGCCAATTCATGTCAAGTGAGCAATCAATAATAACTTAATAACGCACTCTCAAAAAATAAAGTAAATTATTATAGCTTGTTATCGGATCAGTACCCTCTAAAGTACTTATTTGTACCCTTTATATACTGTTTGGGAACATATATGTACCTTTTTGGCCCTGAAAAACTACACATAGTCACCTTGAGGTCTAATAACGAGCCCTAGGGGTACATTAGTGTCCATTGTACCTTGGGAGACAGAAATGAACTCCTACTGTACTCCTGTTTCTTACAGTGCGTAAACGGGTTGTGAGTTCCACTACTGTCACACAAACAAAAAATACCCCAAAACTCCACCCCCCCCCCCCCATGGCTACGAATCACAGACCCTCTCACAGAGTTCCTCAGAGAACTGTTGAGAACCACTCTTCTATGAAAGCTCTTATAGGTCAATATGATTTATCGCAACTCTAAGGCGTATACACAGTAATTAAGAAATACCGTGGGTGTTTATTGAACTTTTTAAAAAATCCCCTTGATTTGTTTCGACCTTGCACAAGAATGTCTAGGGTAGAATGGCTCGAGGTGGGGCAACAGGACGTTCCTTCACAGAAGAACCTTTATGCCAAGTCTTCGTGCGCACTTGGCATTATAGAGATGGATTAAAAGTTCACTTGTATTGTTTAAACATGATAGCGCAACACAGAACGCGAGAGAAGAAGAAGGGGGATCTGATGTCCCCAGAAGTTCCCTGACAGGTTACGCACAAAAAAAAGAAGAAGAAAAGAAGAAGGAGGAAAAAAAAAAGACAGTGCCCCTCCCTGGAAAATCCAGCCAAGTCAAACAGGCATTTAGAGCTAAAAACAACAGTCGATCCCACCCACTCTGGGAACACGTGCAACTTCTGTAGCTGCCTAACTCTGTGCTCTTCCCCTCCCCTGTCCTCACAGATACACTCCCATAATTATAGTGTGTGTGTGTGTGTGTGTGTGTAGGATAGGAGCAGGATGTGACACATGCTCAGAGTGGGAAGGAGGGCACTGCTTTCCCACTGTAACGTCCTACATGGCTACCACCACAGGATCACAAGTACACACAGAGACCTGAACAATCTCTTCGAAAATTATTTATGTGCCTGTGCCGTAAAGAGATTTGGATCAGTTTCTTAAAGCTTTCAAATGAAGTTTGCGTGTTCTCTAGGATGCTGCTGTAGATTTTAAATAAAACGGGGAAAAAACCTAATAATAACAAATATGTCCATACAGGCATTGTACGGAATTTGATTAGACAACAGTGGTAGAAAAAAAGAGTCTGTCTTTTACAGGAAAGTAATCAATATTGAGGAAAAAAACGTTGCACGTTCTGAGACGTGACGACTTCTCAGGACGAGGTCTGGTTCATCGTAAAAATGTTTCTAGCTACGTAAAGACACAACACCTGCAACTTCCTGGTCCTAACCCAATACGATATTTAAGTCTCGCTTCTCTGGCAGTCGTTCAAATGATCATTTCTTATTAATGCACTCGTTATTGTTACGGTATAGGTTCTCATTTCTGTAGTACCAACTCGCCCACAGGAAGTTGTATCGCAAACGCTTTATATGGCAAACCGAAGAACAATAACATGTTAAGACATGCTGGTAATGATTTCTGTAAGGAGACGTTTATGTTTATTTAACATTTATGGACGGAGTCTCCAGTGTCATTAATCAATAAACATTTCTCGTTCGCTTGTTAATAAATTAAAACTTATCGTTAGCAAATCGTTGTGGTGTAAGACGAATAAAACTCTTTAGGACGTGCTTGGCGTCGTGTTCTGACACACCACTGTATCATGGGTTATTTTCTTATCACAGCACACTCACTGCGCAATTGTATACAGGACCAGTCAAAAGTTTGTACACCCCCGGCTCATTCATTCATATTCAGTTTTTCTCTGTGTTGTATCTTTTACATTGGAGAACAATACTGAAGACATCAAAACTATGAATTAACATTTGGAACAGATATGGAATTATGTGGTAAATTTTAAAAAAAAAGTAAAAAGAAAAAGTTTGATATTTTAGGTTCTTCAAAGTAACCAGCGTTTACCTTGATGACGCTTTTGGTATTATTTTAACCAGCTTCGAATGCTCTTCAATTAACAGGTGTGTCTCATTAAAAGTTAATGAGTGGACGAGTTTCTTGCCTTATTAATGTGTTTGAGATCAAATAGTAAATGGTAAATAATAAAATAAAGTAAGTAAATAAATAGTAATAAATAAATAAATAGCAATAGCAGTAGTACTATATTATAATAGTTATAAATAAATAAAAACTTAAAACAAACAGTAAATAGCCCTATTCCACACCACAACTGTAATAATCCATATTATGTCAAGAGCCGCTCAGCTGAGTAAAGAGAAACGACAACCATCATTACTTTAAGACATGAAGTGACTTTTAGTTAATTAATAAAAATAAAAAACATTGATTTTGAAGGTGTTTCCAAACTTTTGACTGGTACCATATCGTATCAGTGTCATACTTGTGAACCACACTGGTTACTGGTACTGGTAAGGATATTATACTGTAAATATGCGTGTGTGTGTGTTTGTGTGTGTGTGTGTGTGTGTGTGTGTAAGCTTTTAATCTTCATGCATCATTTGGTTTCACTGTAAATTCAGTTGAAGCACATTTTCTTTTGAGGTTTTGGTTTTGATTTTACAGTAGGACTCTATAAGATACGAAACGGTCTAGTTCTTATTCTGGAACGATGTAGCGCGAACCTTTAGAGTTCACCTCAGAAACCTAGATGTTTCTTAATTGAGTCAAAACAGAAGTACCTTTGATCTTTAAACGAACACACACTCTCCGTTCCTGCTTTACTTATTGAGGACAAAGCTCCACAGAGCGGCAAACAACATGTTTGAAGGTTGAGTCACTGAATAAACATGTATTTATGTTTCCTCTATTGTTGATGAGTGTGTGTGTATATATATATATATATATATATATATATATATATATATATATATAAA
>JAPEKL010000004.1:4704190-4717074 GCA_028877455.1 Bagre pinnimaculatus
CTCTCGCTCTGTTTCTGTCGCTCTCTCTCTCTTTCTGTCTCTCTCTCGCTCTCTCTGTGTCTCTCTCTTGCTTTCTCTCTCTGCCTCTCTCTCGCTCTCTGTTTCTCTCTCTGTCTCTCTCTCGCTCTCTCTGTCTGTCTCTCTCTTGCTTTCTCTCTGTCTCTCTCTCGCTCTGTTTCTGTCGCTCTCTCTGTCTCTCTCTTGCTCTCTATGTCTGTCTCTCTCTTGCTTTCTCTCTCTGTCTCTCTCTTGCTCTCTGTTTCTGTCGCTCTCTCTCTCTTTCTGTCTCTCTCTCGCTCTCTATGTCTGTCTCTCTCTTGCTTTCTCTCTCCGTCTCTCTCTCGCTCTCTGTTTCTGTTTCTCTCTCTCTCTTTCTGTCTCTCTCTGTCTCTCTCTCACTGTCTCTCTCTTGCTTTCTCTCTCTGTCTCTCTCGCTCTCTGTTTCTGTCGCTCTCTCTCTCTGTCTCTCTCTCGCTCTCTCTGTCTGTCTCTCTCTTGCTTTCTCTTTCTGTCTCTCTCTCGCTCTCTGTCTCTCTCTCGCTCTCTGTTTCTGTCACTCTCTCTCTTTCTGTCTCTCTCTCGCTCTCTCTGTCTGTCTCTCTCTTGCTTTCTCTCTCTGTCTCTCTCTGTTTCTGTCGCTCTCTCTCTCTTTCTGTCTCTCTCTCGCTCTATGTCTGTCTCTCTCTTGCTTTCTCTCTCTGTCTCTCTCTCGCTCTCTGTTTCTGTCGCTCTCTGTCTCTCTCTCTCTTGTTTGCGTTTGATTGCAGCTCAGATTGATATGCAAACAAGCAGGACAAATGAACTGTTCTTCTACTTTTGTCTGCGAAAGGTGTGTGTTTGTGCAAGTGTGTGTGTGTGCGTGAGAGAAGAGCAGAAGGGCAGAAGAGTCGTATGAGAGTGTGTCTTGGGTCACTGACGAGGAAGACAAAGCGATAACAAAAGAGGCAGCTCGAATAAATGAAGCACAGTTGGCCTCTTTTGTCCTATTAATATCGCTGGCTCTAGGACACACACACACACACACACACACACACACACGTGTCTTCATAGAAACACAGCTGGGGCGACAAATGACTTCCTCTCTGCATGATCATTGAGAGAGACTCTCTCTTCCAGCTCGCGCTCTCAGTTAAAGGACCGGTCTGTTAAATAGGTTTCCTCATCAAACTGAGGTTTTCTCCTTCCTCTCATTTAACGCGTGCGCGCGCACACACTCCCAAACCTAAAAATCTGCTTCAGTAAAGTTATGAGTCATGCTGAAGTGAATGACGCAGACGCCAAATAATTACACACCTTTTTATATAAACTCTGAACATCACTGTGCTTTTTAATAAAAGAATCACACAGCGACTGATGGAGGAGTTTCGGGAGCTGAAACACTTTTTTGTTCCAGGAACAATAATAAAATAATAAGCTTGTTATTCACTAACGTTGTCATTTCTGATTGGACGGAGGCTGTCGGACGAAGCGTACGTTTTAAATCGACATAAACGAATGAAACAAACGTAATTGTGGATATGTTTTTCACTTTGGGAGGAGACTTTTATTTTATTTCGCATTTCTGAAGGAAGGGAAGGAGTCTCCAGTGCTAGAGTCAGAAGTTGAAGATCAAGCTGTAATGTTTTAGAAGAAAGAGAGAGGGAGGACTTGTTGAGGAAGCTGCAAAATGCGTTTCAGGGACGTTCCACAACATAAAATGTAACTATAATTGGATAAAAAGCATGAAGTGTTATGCATTTTCTTAAATTAAACACCCCCCCGACAATTATAGTAGGATTCTCGCTGTAGTATAAGAAGAAGAAAAATTCAGGATGTGCTTTACAGGAAAATCAACAACCTCAGACTGGTAATGGAGCTTTGCTTTCGCTCCACTGCTGTTGATTAGTTTCCTATAATAGCAATCTCGGGGTGTGTTATTTGTTGTAATGTTTTTTGCTTGTAAGAAGTATTTGATTAGAAATGTACTGTAATACGGATCATAGACAGCGTGTATCGTTTCTTGTCTCCGTGTCGCTTTTTGTGTTTGAAAGTGAAACGAAATATTTTTCAAAATCTCGTGCACGCGGACAGAAGTGCTCTTGCGTCACTTCACTTTGGATGGTGAGCGTCTCTGATCTGAGTTCATGTTCAATCAGCACCAAAAGCTGCGAATGGACACATCCCTCAGCACAAAGAGAGCGACAGGACGAAGGAGAGAGAGAGAGAGAACGAGGGGAAGCTGTGTGCAGACGCTCCCAAACCCTCAGATTAATTCAGCAGATAAAACATGGCTCCGCAGATCTCTCAGCCTTCCCCAGTGAGATCCACATTTCCGCTTTCCTCTAACTGGTTCACCCCCCTCCCCCTCCTCTCCCTCCCTGATGGAGCCGTTAGTCTTTATTAGAGCCGCCAAACGTGTGTGCAGACGCACTGCAACGCCCCCCCATAACACCCCACCCCCGCCCCACCTGCTCTGGTGCCGGGTCAGAGAGGGTTTAGGCCTTGGCCTCGCGCCATTCTATTACAGACGACTGGCAGAGCCACTGCTTTCTGTCCATCGTAAATCAAAACACATCGCTGAGAATCTGCATCGTATTACACACACACACGCATTCTTGCCTCTCTTATAATATCAGAAACAAGGAAAATATTTACAAATGTAAACGCAAAAGCTACGTGATCTTTCTTTATCAGGCAAAACGGGTCCAAAAAAAAAATCTACAGCATGCTACAGAAAAACATGGAAAACTATATGGTTCTGTGGCTCAGCTTGCACCCAGAAGGTTGTGAGTTTGAATCCCAGGATGGACAAAAAGAGTGGAATCTTTAAAAAAAAAAGCCACAAACAAACCCTTCCAGAGTTTCTTTTTACGATGAAGTTCACATCTCATGGAGGTTTTCGCCCGGAGCTACAAGGCACGTGATGAACGTGAAGAGTGTCCGTCACCTAAAAATGTATTGATGGTCATTGCTGAACTCGTAAGCATTCGGCTCGGATTGTCGTCAGCAGATGAAAGCACGTAGCGAATAAACCAGCTACAGCTACGAGATGATTCGAAAAGTTACGACGGTTAAGACTGGGGCGGAGTTAACTTTCAGAGCTTTTCCTAAGACTTCGTTTCTACGATATCGAATCGGATTGTACAAATTTCTAAAAAAAAAAAAAAAATCAGCGTCACAACAACAACATAGAATACAACCTACATAACATATCAAGTAATATAATATAATATAATATAATATAATATAATATAATATAAGGTCCAGAGAACAACGTGCAGTACTTCTTCATTGTTGATGTCTGGACTGGTTTGACTTGAGCAATCCTGAGGACGAGAACACACAGCACATATTGTTCCAAAGCTGAAAGAAATAAATAACTTACCGGGTGACTTCAGTAAGTCCACTGGATATCGTGAGTACGGAGGAGGAGGGGATTCTAAAGAGGGGGGAAAAGAAGACCATGAGAAACAAGCAGGGTTAGATAGAACCTCATGATAACAGTTGGCATTCTTTTAGGGTGGAAAAAACCCTGTTTGTCTGATGGAGAGAGAGAGAGAAGAGAGTGTGCTGGGGGCTGAAGGAGGGGAGATCTGCCCTGATAGTGCACAAGTGAAGTGCGTAGATAAACACAGAGCCGCCCGGCGCCAGACTGAGAGACAGACAGACAGACAGAGAAAACCGAGCATGTGACTGCCAAAACCAGGGCCTTCAGACCAGTTGAACATTAATCGATGTCCATACACACACACACAGAGGGCCAAGTGTTAAGGAATAAACCCGTAACTGCCCGGAATAACACACTGATAGACTCAATTTCCTGCTTGGGTGAACTTTTGAGGAAAAAAAAAGTTTAGAACTGAAATCAGTGCACCGGATGGTAAATGTGGTAATAATCATAATCATAACAATCAGATCAAATCAGGTGTTTATGTATTATTCATTCTACAAAACAGCATCTTCTCCAAACCCTCAGGACGTCACGTTCCAGCGCCACGAAGGCCATTCTGTTGCTAAACTCTGTCTATCGGCTATAAATAAGGCGAAGTGGTGAGGTTGGCTTACATACACCGTTACGACATCCTCAGAGCTTATGGTGACTTTTACACGTCATCACGTTGCCTTGACGCTGCCATGGACGTCTATAACACAGTAATAAGCCTGGTTATAGAAACTATACGGTACTCTTGGCTTAGCCATGGTGGTCTTTCATTTCAGATCCACATGCAGGTGAGACAGCGAGGAAAGTGAAGCGTTTGGGGGTCAGTGAGGGAAGTGGTTCGAGGGGTGTCAGGTGAATGTGTTTTTGAGGTAAATGTCAGAGTGTAGGGCGTGAAGGAAGGTCGGAATGATGCTCATGATGATCTGATGAACTACCATCTCTCTGTCTTCTCAGTGTATGACATGGGAAATTAGTTTCCAGCTTGTTGAGGCTGTAACTTGATTAAACTGATCAATAAGCGCTGTGCAGCTGTTTAGGGACACGGGCTACCAGTTTGGGCAGCTGTTCATGGTGGATTTTTCAGGAGGTAGTCTCTTGATGATGATTTAAATAGAATAAAGTGTGTGTGAGAGAGCATCCAGAGCTGCAGGAGGTCTTCCTTACCGGGCTCGCACAGGCGGCTCATATGGTGCGGGTTGCAGCACACGAGCTCCGGGTTGATCTTCCCGTAGGATTCACAGCACGGTAACCGCTTTAACTGGGACCAGTGTCGGAGATCTGGCCAGCGGAAAACCTTAAAGAGCAGCAGCGGGAGCGAGTACGCGTCCACACGGCCGGGCAGCATGAGGCACGGGCTGCGCGCTCCGCCCTTGGACTCCACGGCCTGCAGCAGCAGCTCCAGCTGTTTCTCTTTGATCTTCTTGAGCACCGAGTGCGTGAGCGCCTTCAGTTCGGCCTCTGCGCTCGCGCCTCCTCCAGCCTTCCCACCGGCGGCCTTGGTCGCTTTGCCCATGCACAAGCTTCCGTTTCCTCTTCCGCTTCCTCCCGCGCCGTGCGTCCCGGTGTCCGCCGCCGCTTCCTCCCCGTCGCCGTCGACGGGCGCGCGGCTTCTCCAGAGTCGCCGGACGAGCCCCGACCGTCTGGTCCTGAACATGCGCGACGACGAGCAGAGGGTCTCCCGGCTAAAGAGCGAGCATGGCGTCCGCAAATCATGAAGTAGGTCCCGGGATCCGAGGCCAGGCGGCGCCGCGCAGTCCGAGAGACGGTGCAAAAGCTGGGAGCAGCAAAGACAATCTGTACCATACGCCAGTCTTTTAAATTCGGTTTCTCACCCAACAAACTAAGCAGCAGATCAACAGCCCGCTATACCACCCTGCCCTGATCCTACACCCTCATCTCCTCCCAGAGATACCAGCAATAATATTAACGCCGCGGATAATAAAACCCCTTCCGTTAGACAGTGCAGTGGCGCCGGGGTCCGCGCGCGGTAAATCCACACACCATCCCGGAGCCTGGGATTCGACCCTAACAGCTGCTCTCCGTGCGCCTTTCCCTTCTCCTCCACCAGCACAGTCCGGGCCAAGACGCAGGGCTGGAGTCTGGAAGCTCCAGCATGTCTCAGGGAAACAAAAACGTTCAGAATAAATCCAAAAAAAAAAAAAGCTTCGGGGCAGTCAAGAAGAGGAAAATAATCAACAAACAGTAATGATACAATGTCAGCTGTCTTCCGGTTAAAGTTTCAGATTTATCCTTAAAATGTAACACAGAACTAGTGGAGAAGGAATGAAAAGCGCCGCGCGTAAAGTTTCCGAGCCGCAGCAGGACAGACGGCGGTGCGGTGCGGTGCGCTGCGCGCGCTTCAGGAACCGGGAGTGAAGAGACGAGCTGAGCTGGAGCGCCTTCTCTCTCTCTCTCTCTCTCTCCCTCCCTCCAGTGGGCATTGGCGCCCCCCTCTCTCACCCCCTCCCTCCCGCCCCAACCGGTCACGTGGTTGTCTAGACACCCTGTCGCTTAAGAAAAAAAAAGCGATCGTGTTGCGCAAACAGGAGATCAAGTAGCTCACAAGCGGCGACATCGGGTTTTAAAGGTTACATTCCAGTAAAGTTTCAAAAGTTATCGACGATAAGTGGCCGCGGTGATTATGCAAAAGAGAGACAGTGTGCTGCGGAGCCGCAGAGCTGAGCGGAACTCCTAAACCTGATGCGGGTTCGACTGACAGGAACTTGTTGTTGTTGATGGTCACTGATACAAGGAATACACCAGAACCATAAATATGCCTCAATCACACAGGACAAAGGTTACTCTGTCTGGGTGGATTATCTGGACTGTGCTATTATCTAGACAGATAGATAGATAGATAGATAGATAGATAGATAGATAGATAGATAGGCAAACTAACTAAGGTACAATGTGTTTGTATAATGGAAAACCATAGATTGACCATGTATAACTAACTAACTAACTATGGTATAATGAATGTTTCTATAATAGAAAACTACAGATTGGCATAATGCATAACACTGCACATCCTGATATTATTTATAGATAGATAGATAGATAGATAGATAAAAACTAATCATGGTATAATTAATGTTTATATAATAGAAAACTATTGATTAGAATAATGCATAACATTGCACATCCCAATATTTTAGATAGATAGATAGATAGATAGATAGATAGATAGATAGATAGATAAAAACTAATCATGGTACAATTTATGTTTATAAAATAAAAAACTATTGACTGGAACAATGCATAACATTGCACATCCCAATATTTTAGATAGATAGATAGATAGATAGATAGAAACTAATCATACTGTAGTACAACTGATGTTTATATAATAGAAAACTATTGATTAGAATAATGCACAACATTGCACATCCCAATATTTTAGATAGATAGATAGATAGATAGATAGATAGATAGATAGATAGATAAAAACTAATCATGGTACAACTGATGTTTATATAATAAAAAACTATTGACTGGAACAATGCATAACATTGCACATCCCAATATTTTAGAGTGATAGATAGATAGATAGATAGATAGATAGATAGATAAAAACTAATCATGGTATAATTAATGTTTATATAAAAGAAAACTACAGATTAGAACAATGCATAACACTGCACATCTTTATTACATAAATAAAACCCATTATCATGCTGGCACGAGTCATAAAACAGCAAACTGTACCGTCATATTTTAAACAGCACATCAGGGTTTCCCCCCCAAGAAACCCTTACATATTTTATTTTATTGAGTTTTTGCCTCGGTTTTGTAGTAAAGCACAGAACGCATGAACTGCTGCCCCCATCTGGCGAACACAGTCACTGCTACACACCTCCACCACCTCCTCTCTCTCTCTCCCTCCCTCTCCCTCCTCCTGACATCTCTCCCCAACCCCAGACACACAGGTCACTGGAACATGTTCAGGGTCACTTCTGTGTGTCACGTCGCCATTTTTCTGTGCGGTGAAGAAAAGCTCCTGGTCATTCCGCCCGTCTTTTTAAGGCCTGCACTGGAACAGGCAGTAAAGCCTCCTGAGCACTAAACAGCATCCAGTGAGGTGCATGCGAAATCACCACACACTCCTTCAAGCATTATTTTGTCAAATTTAATACCAATAGGATATAAACACGGTCATAAAGCGCTTATATAAAGCAGCTGGAGTCATGTGTGGGAGTAAATAATCCTGTCATGGAGAGTCAGTCATGATTAAAAAAGCCATTGATTGTATAATAAGAGACTTTCAGCATGAACTTTGTTTCTGGTGTTCTGATGGTTGGACGAGATGGAAAAAGTGTGTAGTTTTTATTTCGCCTCTAAAAACACTTTAAACAACTTTTCCAGTGACTTCCCCTGAGTCATGAAAACCTACAACCTACACAATCTGTCATATAGCTATATCTATATCTTTATATATAGAGCATGCATGAGTAAATTTTTTATCTTGTCCACACAAGTTTTATATATATATATGATAAGTTCTCTTGATTTATCAGGATAAGACCTTTCGGGGCCCCGTATGACTGACTGTAACTCATCTGTTACGATGAACATTTTGCCAGCTCCACGTTATCCACAAGCTCAAATCCTTCTGATTGAAAATCTCGTAAATGTCACATCACACGAACAATCACATCATTTGGTTCTTCGACACTTAACATCTCATGTGTCACATGTGATTTTTTTTTCATTTCACTTGTAGTATTCGTGTACAAGTTTCCCCCATGATGTTAATTTTTCACATTGAATCCATGTGTATTCATTTTCACGTTTTTTTGTCCACATGATTATTTTTACATGAAAATTATTTCATATGTAACATGATTTTTTTAACACAATTATTTTCACTCCTTTAATTATTTATTCTTTATTTTCTTTTTTTACATGGAGTGCTTTTTATTTACACGTGACTTTTTTGTTTGTTTTACAACATAAAGAATTCATTTTTAACGGCAATAAATCAAAAACAGCATAAATTAAAACTAAAAATAAATTGGTTAATTTTTAACAATTATGTTCACTTTATTTTCTTACATGGAGTGCACGTTTTATTTACACAACTTTTTTTTTGTTTGCTTTATGATGTAAAACATGTATTTTTGAACTGCAACAACAAATCAAAAACAGCATAAATTAATTATTTATTCTTTATTTAAAAACATTTTTTTATACGGAGTGCATGTTTTTTCACATGACGTTTTTGCTTGTTTTGTGATGTAAAAAATTAATTTTTAACTGCAATAGCAATAAGTAAAACAGCAGCATAAATGAAAAAAAATCCTAAAATAAATTACACAATTATTTTCACTTCTTTATTCTTTTTTTTTTTACATGGAGTGCATGTTTTTTCACATAACTTTTTTTGTTTTATGTAAAAAAAAAAATAATTTTTTACTGCTGCAACAATAAGTAAAAAACAGTTAAACAATTATTTTCACTTCTTTAATTATTTATTCTTTATTTTCACATGGATTTTGTTTGTTTTACGATGCATTTATTTCCAGGTGATTTTTCACCACATTAATTTCTTTTCACATGGAAGTCCATGTATTTTACCGAAATGCGAATTTTTCACACAATTTCTTTATTTTCCATGTCGCCCCCTATGGCATGAAATGCGTCGTTAATTTTTCCACGTTCTATTCTATTTGGATGTGATCCTCCCCATAGATGATTAATTTATTTCCAGCTGTGACCTTCCCCCCCCCAGATGATGGATTGACCATTGATGTGTGTCGTGTGCTGTTATTTCTTTCACATGTGATTTATTTTGAGATGTTACAAATTGCGTGTGATTTCTCCCCACAGGATTCACGGCATGAGTTTTTAATTGTGCATGTAATTTTTCACCACACGATTCAGTCTTCATTTATCACTCACATGGTGTTACATGTGGAAAAATGCATCACATGCTCGGCTGCACCTTGGCCTGTTTTTCACATGTGAAGTGAGTGCTTATTTCTAACAGTATGTACAGTAGGGTGCTACAGTGCATTAGAGAACATCTTGTCCTCGCAGAGTGCCTGGAGGCGGAACAGAAGCGCCGTTGTGTGAGTGTGCCCGCGTGCGTGTGTGTGTAGCCTTGCAACATCATGGGCAGCCTGACCGGAGGCGGTGCGTACGTGGCGGAGGGTGCCAGTCTGTAACGGAGGTGGAAGATAATGATGATGACGACGACGACGATGATGAAGACATTGTGGACTTCAGAGACGCCACCGTTCTCATGACTCCGCCCCCTGACTAAACCAACAGGCGCCTTCTCCCAGCTCTGGTCCTAGTTAACCCCTGCACATTTAGTGTCTTCTCTACATATCTAACACACCTCCAGGAGCAGGGTTAAGAACTTGTAAGATATGGATTTAGGATTTTCTGATATCTGAATCCGGAGAAGTGTCGCTAGAAGTTTTTCTAGAAATTTGTCATTAACCTACTCCACTGCCCTTCCTTCCCATCATCACACCCTTCTTAGTAGTCTAAACGACTCCATCTGCATAAAAGCCATTTTGGGAGCCATTCTGAAACACAGACATGTACAGGCTACTTCAAGCTAGCATACAAACGCACAGGACGGTGTAAATCATCTTCCCTATGTTTTTAAAAAAAAAAAAAAAAGTCAAGCAAATAAAGGCTGCATTTTATTGTTTCTGGTTTAACACACTTGAGTCAATGTGTTGTGTTAAAGCAGGAACGTGTCGCAGCATGAGAGTAAAACCGGAGCCGGGAAGGTCTTCTGGGATGCATTTGCTCGTCCACGAACCCGTAGAGGATTTGTGAGAAAGCAGTGACATTTGAAAAGAAATGTGACGAACAAGAGGCTTAGCTTGGGTCAGAAAATCTCTATCTACAAAGACGTAATACTCACAATCTCAAAGACTGGAACGGCAAGAAGAAGACAAAAGGCAACAGAACTTCTAAAAATGCTAAATAAAGTAAAAACGCAACAATAAATCAATAGTATAAATAAAAAAATCCTAAAATAAATTAAGTTAAAATAGTAACTTGGTGAATTATAGGGGAAAAAAATTTAAATTAAACATTTAATACAAGTTCAAATCAACATAAAATATTTATACAGTAGCTTTACAAAAAATAAAAAAGAAAATAAATCAAATATTAATAAAGTAAAAAAATAAAATATAATTAATAAAACCAGTCATAAATTGGGTGAAACAAGGAAAAGTTTCACAAAAAATAAGAAAACTTTCTAAAAGTAACAATCAAGAAGAAAATTGAGAAAATCAAGTGCTACAGAAATTCTAAAAGCAAATAATAAAACAAAAAACATCAATTTAAAAAAATGAAACAATTAATATGTAATAATAATAAAAACTTTAGATTTACTTAGGTCCTCCTGTGCCTATTGGCACACTGGGTAGCAAGTATCCGCCACTTAGATTTGTCAGCCGCAGCTTCGTCAGCCTTCTCCCAGGGGATGTTCATTCTCTTTAGGTCCTCCTCCATGTGATCTTTGGCCTTCCCATCCTTCTCTTGCTGACTGGCGGTGTCCATGTTATGGCTGTTTTTGCATGGCGGCAATTTGGCAGGCGCAAGAAGTTGCCTGCTAGCCGTAGTCGTCTTTTGGCGACAATTTCACTCAAAGGTCGTGATCTGGCCCTCCGCAATATTTCCTCATTTGTAACATGGTCCTGCCATCTCACTTTTAGGATCTTCCTCAGGCTTCTTTGGTGAAATACATCCAGCTTTTTGCTTACACGGGCTGTACGCTTCCAAGTCTCACCGGCGTAGATAGCTGTGGGGATAACTACGCTGTTGTAGAGTCAGAGTTCTGCGTCACAGTCTGTGGTGTTTGCTGTCCAAATGGTGTTCATTCGTTTAAATACTGTAGTTGTTTTACCAATTCTGCAGTTGACATCAGGCTGTACTTCACCATCATTGGCTTCCGTGCTGAACTGGTCAACGGTTTCGATGCAACTATTGTTGACACTAATACTGACTGGGGCTTGGTTGTCGTCGTCATTGCCTTTGTCTTCTCCGTGCTCACACGCAGCCCTACCTTTCCAGAGAACTGCTCAAGTTTTGTTGTGAGGCTTTGGAGGTCATCTCTGTTTTCAGACAGCAGGCCAATGTCATCAGCGAAGTCAAGGTCTGCCAGTCTTGCTTCCTCTCTCCATGGTATTCCCTCTGTGCAATCACTTGTGGTCTTCTTCAGGACAAAGTCAATTGCCAATAGGAACAGGAATGGGGAAAGGATGCATCCTTGTCTCACACCAGTTTGGAGTTTGTTGTGCCGCCTTCTGTTCTAACACAGCATCTTGAGTTGGTATAGAGGCTCTTGAAAATGTTCACAAAACGTCTTGGGACACCATAAGAAAGGACAATCTTCCAGAGAGATTCCCTGTGAATACTATCGAATGCCTTTTTGAAATCAATGGAATTTAACACTAGTGGTCTTTGATGTTCAAGGCATTGCTCAATGATGTTTCGAAGTGTGAAGATTTGTTCCGTTGCACGAACGGTTGTTTGGGAAGCCAGCCTTGTTCTTCTCGCAGTAAGCAGTCGACAGCTCACCTCAGTCGCTTTAGAAGTACAGTGCAGAAGACTTTTCCAGGAATGGATAAGAGACTGATGCTGCGCCAGTTGTTGCAAGTTTGAAAGATTGCCTTTCTTTTGGGAGCTCTGCAATCACTCCATCTTGCCAGTCTTGACAGACCTGTTCTTTTTGCCAGCAATAGTTGACCAGCTTGGTCAGCGTTTCCACTGTACTCTGTCCACCATGTTTTAGCATCTCTGCCGAAACTTCATCCAGTCCGGCTGCCTTATTGTTCTTCATTTGCTTTTATCGCTTCAGCAGTCTCCTCCTCCCCCCTGATTGGTTCCTTGCAGATCTCCAGTGTCTCTGTTGGATCTTCTGCCTCGAAATCATACAGGGTGGTTGGTGTTGGCTGGCTCAACATTTCTCAGAAGCATTCCATCCAACGTAGATCTTGTTCTTCAGTTGTTACCAGGGTCTTCCCATTTTTATCCTGAATAGGAACATTTGAGTTACTCCTGGTACCTGTTAGGTCCCATACGATACGATACGATACAATGTCTTTGTATCGTTTCGGCTAGCTGCTTCGGTACTTTTTTTTTCCCCAACCAACACCTCTTATCTGCATGGAAGCTCTTCTTTATTTGACGGTCAAATGCCTGGTAGTAGTAGTTGTTGTTGGCTCCTTTGATCTCGAAAGATCATGGTGATCTGCGCCAGGGGTCATCCATCAGTTGTCAAGTTGCAGCGCCTAGTATGACTGTAGAGGCCGATGCGTGAGCCGCATGGCCTGCTACAGTTGCTGCAGGTGAAGTTGCTTGGTCGGGTGTCTGTTGATGGCGTCTGCAGTCTCCGCTGTCGTCAGAGCCTCCTCTCTCCCCACCGGGTCTCTCTCCTTTCCTTGGCTTCCCCAACGATGGCCTTGGTGGTGGACCGCCAGCCGGCGCGGTCTGA
>JAPEKL010000004.1:4723884-4733980 GCA_028877455.1 Bagre pinnimaculatus
TGCAAGAGTCTCACTGGAGGAGGTGTGGCCTAAATGTGCAAGAGTCTCACTGGAGGAGGTGTGGCCTAAATGTGCAAGAGTCTCACTGGAGGAGGTGTGGCCTAAATGTGCAAAAGTCTCACTGGAGGAGGTGTGGTTTAAGTGCCTATGAGTCCCATTAAGAAGGTGTGGCCTAAGTGTGCTTCACTCTCAGTGTAGGTGAAGTAGGTGTAGCCTAAGTGTGCATCACTTTTACTGTAAAAGGTTTGGCCTAAGTACCTGTCCGTCCCAGCGAAGAAGTGTGGCCTAAGTGCCTGAGAGTCCCAATAAGGTGGTGTGGCTTAAGTGTGCATCAGTCTCACCAAAGGAGGCGTGGCCTAAGTACCTGAGCGTCCCAATAAGGTGGTGTGGCCCAAGTGTGCTTCGCTCCCAATGAAGGTGTGGCCTAAGCATGCATCAGCCTCACCGAAAGAGGTGTGGCCTGAGTCCCTTAGAGTCCCAATAAGAAGGTGTGGCCTGTGTGTGTCATTCCCAATGAAAGCAAAGGAGGTGTGACCTTTGTATTGGTCAGTCCCAGTGAACGAGGCGTGGCCTATACAAGCACAACCACATAAGGCCCTAACTTAAAGCCTGTTCCACTGAGGTTCCAGAGCCTTTTGAGGAACTAAAGAGTTCTGAAACTCTCCTGAACAAGAACTACACAGTTCCTGGTTGATCTTCGCTTCAGAGCGCAGGACCGGTGACAATCATCTACTACAAGAGAAGCAAGTTAATCTGAGGCAAAAATACAGCGAGACAGTGAACAAATTTCAGGTTCTAGTTCTAAGTACGGTACTACATTCATGTAACACACACTGCTGTGATGTTTTTCACCACATGCATACAATCAAGCTGCACCTTAAAGATAATTTTCCTCCTGTAGCTCCTGGTACTCCGGCCCAGGAAGTCAGGTGGGTGAAACTGTGCCTCGACTTCCAGAGAACGTTCCTGGAAAAGTTCCTGCAACTGAAATGTGACATTTTACTACCGGGACTGACGAAAGCAGCCTTAAAAGCTTGACGCCTTGAAGCCTGAGCTGGATCTCGGTTTCAGCGAGGAGTGTTGAGTTTCACCCAGACGCTCGACCCCGCTGTCCACTGTCACGCACAGCCGAGCCTGAGACTGAGCAGGGCCATTGTTAGCCATTCACACGCATTCAATATTCACAGAGGTTAAATTAGCCGCTGTATGGTATATATTTAAAAAAAAATAAATAAATAATATCACTTTTCTGATCAGTTTATTTCTGTAAGAAAGAGGTGCAAACAGCTGAGACAAAAAGGACAGAGTTATGTACAGTAGATGAGGAATGTTTCATCAAATCATTACATTTTCCTTTGGAGATCTGAGATGAAAAGAGTGGGTCGGAATTACGGGAATACAGCCCGGGAGGAGAAACCGTGTCCGCTCATAGATCATAGTTATACCACTTCCACGCAATGCCCAGATATACATCATTACAAACGCTAAAGACGCGTCCTGTATAAAAGAGGAACCCCAGCAGCTCGTGTCCCGACCACTCGACCTCCATCTGCGTTTTTGTTCATCATCGGAAAAACCCAAAAGCTTGAGGGAGAAGTTGTGTAGGTTTATCTATACATCATGTTTACGTTATCTTCCGTCATGCCTGTTGAGTGAGAAAACAGTCCATGTGTAACGTAGTTAATGTGCGTTCTGCAGAACGTACGCGTCACCATGTGGAAATACAATTCCCAGAATCCCACGGTTGCATGAGTGCGCAGCTGGCGGCTGGAAGACAATAAGTAAGGTGACTCTCCAGGTAACGACAAACGAGTCACTGCAACACCTTCGCCATCTGCTCCTCCTGCCAGCACACACACGACGTTTAAATGCCTTCTAGTGAATTGAGAAGTCTCAAAATGAACCTTCTTCTGAGTGACACCCAGGCGATGTTTATTAATTAAACGCACTCTCTAATAAACGATCCTGTCGAGATCTCGAGTTTTATTATTTTGAAGACGCCGTAATTCCTCTTTGACATGTTTACAGAGCAGTTTGCTTTGTTTTCCGTTATTAATTGTGAAATACTTCCAGATCGGCATCAGATATTACGTAGACTAGACCATTAAAGCCGCCCAGAATTCCAGATGCCAGTTTAACAGCCGTCTCTGATGTTGTCTCTTATTCTCATTCTTTCTCTCTCTCACCTGCAATTATAGTAAACACTGGCTTCCTGTGCAAAAAAAAAAAAAATCCCACACAGAAGCCCATTAGAGAAGACGGGAACGTTAAGAGAGGAAGAATAAAGGACACATTACTGCCAGATCTCGGCTCTTAAACAGCGCAGAGATCTGCTCTACTGACCGGAAAGTTGCGAGTTCAAATCCAATGACTGTCATAGAGCCACAGTGGGGACATCTGAGTGAAACCCTTAACCCTCCGGCTGATGTATGATATATACACTAATCAGCCATAACAATTCTAGGGGCCCAGCATTGACTGAGGGCCCTCGGAGGACAATATTAACATTATTACCATGTGCAAGTTAAAATAATAAAATTCTCTTAAAACAAGCAAATACAACCTTCTGGTTTGGTTTTCCATTTTCCGCAAAATTATTTGACTAGATAGTCTTTGTTTCACCCCCTCCTTATTTATTACATGGTACAGTCTTGTGTAGGCGGACCCAGAGCGTGACACTGCATTAGGTTTCTTGCTTTCCAATCCAGCACTAACGTACGTTATCTGTAGAATTAATGGTGAATCATCAGTAGACTGACACGATCATGAAGTCGGGCTACCAGAAACGTAAGGCGAGGGGGGTGGCTGGGGGGGGTTATTATATTCTTTCGTAGGTGCCAAAATTTCTTGCAGCGTCCCTGATCTCATTACACTGGCACCTGTTAAGGGGTGGGATATATTATGCAGCAAGAAAATAAAACGGTCAGTTCTTGAAGTTGACGTGTTCGAAGCAGGAAAAATGGGCAAGCATAAGGAGCGACTTTGACAAGGAACAAATTGTGATGGCGAGATGACTGGGTCTGAGCATCTCCAAAATGGAACATCTCCAAAATGGAACATCTCATGAGGTGTTCCTGGTATGCAGTGGTTAGTACCAACCAAAAGTGGGCCAAGGATCCAATGGACAACCAGTGAACTGGTGACAGGGTCACAGGTTTCAAAGGCTAGCCCATATGGTCCAATCCCACAGAAGAGCACAAACTGCTGAAAACATGAACGCTTGCTGAAACAGAAAGCTATCAGCTTTAAAGTCATTTGGATAAAAGCATGTGATGAACAAATGTAAACAGTATAAAGACAGTACACGCAAATGAAAGAGCTGCTGATGAACACATTATGCAAAATCTACACAATTCAATCCAGTGTGAGCACACAGAACGATAAAGTATAAACACATTAATGCAAAATGGGTTCATTTCTAATCCAACCCATAGACTGAGAGGAGGAAAAAAGGTTTACCGCCATTAAAAGGTTCTTTATTTGTCCTTCTTGACGAGCTCTCATATTCTCTCTCTCACACACACACACAAAAACAAAACAAAAAAGAGGTTCAAAAAGTTAAATCCTTGCCAAGGCCTCCATTTTGATTCTCACACAAATTCTGAACCGTTCAGAGATTTTTCGACCAAAAACAAATTGAATCGGAGCCTGAACAGTTGGTTCTCAGCTCGAACTAAAACATCCGTGGGTGTGTCATGTTGGGAGAGGACACGGAGCACAGCAACGGAGAACGCAACAGGAAAGTATACTCGTTCAGAAAAAAGGAACAGAAACAAACATCTATTGCTGGGTTTCACGTGGCGTCATATCCACCTCATTAGTTATTTAAAACTTTAGCTGGTGGCTAAACTTTAGCTCAACGAATCTTGTTTACGGCCATTGGTTTGACATACGGATTGATATATTACATGGCATATTTCAAACACTCAACGTGCTCTAGCAGTGACAAAATAGCCATCAAAAATGCACTCATATTTAATAAAATGAGAGAATTAGATTTTGATGATTTAAAAAAAAATTGCCTTCAGTTCTCCTTTAAGACACGCTGTTATAAAGCCCTATGATAGACTGGCAACCGGTCCAGGGTTAACCCCGCCTCTCGGCCAATGTCAGCTGGGATTAGCGCCAGCTCACCAACGACCCTTAGTAGGATAATCGGTATAGACAGACAACGGATGGATGGATAAGAGTAGATCCCAAATAGAACCACTTTAGGAAGCCAAGAACAACTAACTATCCAAGGAACGCTTCATGAACTCCATCATTTTCAGGATAATTTCACGACCTTTACTTTTAAGCTCTTATCCTGGTCATTATAAGGGTCCTATCTTCTTGCTGTATCTTTTTTCCCTCCAGAACAGTCTATGCTTCTGCAGATCTTCCATCCTTTGTTATGATAATACTTACACAATTGTATTTTTCATTAACTGGAAAAGAAAAATACCGCACCTGATGAAATTACGTTTTTACATGCGTTTCGTGATAAAATGCTTGCAGTAGCGAGATCTTTTCAAGATTATGTCGGAGATGGTTCTGGCAAGATCAGAACCATGATGGTAGGAAGCTCTTTGACTTAGTAATTTGCAGTGTCTAAGTACAAGGTAAAAGGTGGTTGTTTTACTTGCTTTGGATTCAAATTTGGACAACGATGCTGCTTTTTCACACCAAGAAACTCCGATCATTGGAAAGGGGAAGCTGTGCTGTTTATTTTGATTATATGGTACACTGTGAAGCGATATGAACTTTGTGACTTACTCAATTGAGAATCAGGAGTGTGAGGAAATTAGGAAAGATTTTACTTTGCAAAAGTTTGATGTCTTCATACCGTGTACAAATTTGACGAGCGTCATTACAAAGCTCTGGTTCTGCTCTCTCTCATGATCTGTGTTCCATATCTAAGCAATGATGAATTCAAACAAGACTAATGGGTGTGGAGACAGATGAAGATTGGATTGTAACTACGATTAAATTGGATGTACGTTTCGTCACATACGTAAGCAACTAGCATCATTGGAAATATCAAGTCAAGCCATTTCATGTGATACTTGCTGTTCCTCATGAGCAATTCATCCAAATCACAGATGCATGATGCGAATTTGGGCACAATTTACATCAGACTGATTCAAAAAGGTTAAACTTTCTCCTCATAACTAATGCAGAAAACTTTACCACCATTTTCCACCACTGGTTAATCTGGAACGGTTCTTATCCGACATACTGTACAGGACCAGTCAGAAGTTTGTACACCAATATTCTACTCATTCATAGGTTTTTCTGTACTTTCTACATTGTAGAACATGGACATCCAAACTATGAAATAACATGGAACATGTACGAATTATGCAGTGCACAAAAAACTCTCTTAAAGGAGAACTGAAGGCAAATTTATCATCAAAATTCTCTCATTTTATTAAATATCGGAATGCGTTTTTGATCGCTATTTTGTCACTGCTAGAGCAAGTTACGAGTGTTTGAAATATGCTCTGTAATATATCAGTCCATATGTCAAAGCAATGCCCGTAAACGCGATTCGTCAAGACCTGTACGAGACATCGTAGTACGGAAGTAAAACGTACAGCGGAAATCAAAGTGACCGACGTCTGCCAGCGTCGACAAAAGACACGCGTGCCGTCTTCCGAATGCTGACGTAATCAAGCCAGAAGTTTTGTTTGTTTGTTTTGATAGCAAGTCAGGAAAGTTTGAAAAAAAAAAGAAAAAAGGGCAGTAATCGTCATTTAAACTCGTTTTTGCGCAATATTTCGTTAACAGTTTTCAAAATGGCGGCGCGGACACCTGGCTGACACTTCTTCACGTTTCGAAGTCCTGTCAAGATCGCGTGGATAAGCGACGCCTGCCGTGGACCAAACAGGCCGATAAGTATAATATTTAATTGCGATTAGTTGCCAATACGAGTCACGATATAAGGTTACTAAAACCAAAAACGTAACAGAATAATACGTTAATTAAGAAATAAAGCAAGTTTTAAAATGACTTCAGTTCCCCTTTAACCAGCTTCATGAGGTAATCACCTGGAACACTTTTCAATTAACAGGTCTGCCTCGTCAAAAGGTAATTAGTGGACGAGTTTCTGACCTTCTTAATGTGTTTGAGATTAAACCAGTAAATAGAAATACTCTAAAAATAGCCCTATTCAACACCACAACTCTAGTAACCCATCCAGGTCAAGAAACGCTCAACTAAGTAAAGAGAAACGACATCCATCATTACTTTAAGACATGAAGAAGTGACTTTTTATTCATTTAAAAAAAAAAACGTTGAATTAGGAGGTGTTCAAACTTTTGAGTGGCATTCATTACAGGCGGCACGGTGGTGGCGTCGCCTCATAGCAAGAAGGTTCTGGGTTTGGTGGCCAACAGGGGCCTTTCTGTGTGGAGTTTGCTCTGGTTTCCAGAGTCCAAAGACATGCAGGTTCGGCTAATTGGTGGCTCCAAATTGATCGTAGATGTGAATGGTTATTTGTCTCGATGTGTCAGCCCTGCGATGATCTGGCGGTTTGTCCAGGGTGAACTCCGCCTCTAGTCAGCTGGGATAGGCTCCAGCTTGCCTGTACAGGATAAGCAGTTACAGATAACGGATGGATGTATTCATTAGGTAGATCCTGCACATACAGTATTTGGCGTCCTAGCAAGAAGGCTCTGGGTTTGAACCTCACAGCCTTTGTGTGATGTTCTCAGGCTTTCTCCTCAGGCTTGTGTGGTCAAACTGATGACTCTAAATTGCCCATATGCGTGAAGTGGTTGCTCGTCTCGGTGTTACCCTGACCTGTCCAAGGTGAACCCCACCTCTTGTACAAAGTCAGCTGGGATTGGATCCAACTTCCACCGTGACCTTGATGGATTGCTGGATGCACGTCAAAGAGAACCCAGTCTCTCAAACCCTAAACAAACTTCCTTTTTAGCTGTAAAGTTATAAAAAAGTGAGCAGCTGATGGTTAAAAATCTTGTTTCAAAAAGGTCCAACACTGGCTCTCTGACAGGACCGGGATTTGAACTCGTAACAGTCTGGGCACTGCACTGTACTTCACCTGGAATTGTTCTGAGCTTTTCAACACATGGTTAGTTTCCAACACCAAAAAGAGATTCAGATAGTGAGGTTAAAGAGAGCGTGGTTAATCCTGTCACCATGGAAACTACTCAACTTCGGGGGAAAAAATAAAATCCAAATTAAAAGGGATGGTCTGAGGAAAAATAAAGGGACGAACAAACACTTTTAAGCAATTGTATGGGATATTTATAACAAATCCTAATAATTAATTTGCTCCACAATGAATAGTGGAAAATCAAAATCAATAAAAGAAAAATCTCTCATTTTGCTTGAAATGAACGTCTTAGCATTGAGAACATTTTTTATGGCTTGCGTTTACTGTTTTGACGTTCAAAGCTGCATCTAATTCCATAACTGTTCAGCTCACAAATAATTGAGGAGAGGAGAGGAGAAAATAGTGAATAAAAGACACACAAACATTCAGGTTTTTACGATCCGAACTTGTGTGTTTATTGGTTGTACAGCGGAGAACAGAAAGAAAGAATTATTATGAAGTTATTCGTTTTGTTACCTGAGTGTATAGTAACATTCTGCAGCTTCAGTTCATCCAAGAGTTACATTTCCTGGGACAGAGCGACTTAAATAAACCTCTTAACGCAAACAGTTTTGGAGACGCGTCCCAGAATTAACAGGGCAGTGGAAGATTTCAGAATGAAGTCGTGACTGGAATCGCTGAGAAGGAGAATGAAACTGAATATAGAAAATAAAAAGACTGTAGTGAAGTGGTGTAGTGTGGATATAATTTAATTACAATATAAAGTCCGGTGTGAAATACTGCTGATGCCTGTTAATGAGATGAGACGCACAGAAAACATACAGGAACAAAATTCGTCTGAAAATTGGGGGGGGGAGAGAAATAAAATAGTCATACCATGTACAAAAGATTTATACGAAGCCATACGATGCCAAAATAGTAACAAAACCTCATGGAGACTAAAGCGGACATCGTACAGAGTGAGGACGGGAGGAGGAAAAAAAAAAAAAAAAAGGATAAATTTTACAAAAACATGCTGTTTGTATTTGTTTCATGTCCATGCATTTATTTATGGATGTGTACATTTACGCAATATATGAACACACATTCATTTTGCTGAACAAAGTATCTAAAATAGTTTTTTCCCCTTTTTTAAATCTGTACTCATTTTACAGGAGGATGACTTCCATCCAAAAATCACTGCTGTTTAGAAAAAAAAAAGCGCCATATTATACGGAGATGCTGAACAGTTCAATGAACATAACTCAAAAACAATAAATAAATATTTTTCCGAAAACACAAACAAAAATGCTGTAAAGATGAACCACTGCATGAACGAGTGAAGAAAGTATTTTGTATTTAAGGGGGAGGAGGAAAAAAAAAAAAAAGTCTTAGGTTGGTCATGTGATTTATTCCCATATCAGTCCTGACCTGTTGTGCACGACCGCCTGAAAAACAAAACCCAAGCATCACATTATAATCAGCCCCCCTGCAAAAAAAGAAAGAAACTTATGTAGCAGTAATAAATGCGCCATGGCGTGCTTCACAGCAAAACTGTACCATTCCCAGAATTCAGTGCAGCCGCACCCGTCTGCCACTTTGTCCAGTAACGAAGCAGTGTTTTGATTGACATGCCCTCGGTGCGTGATGAGGAGGCGCTGGAGGTAATGGAAGCCCAGGTCGTCTGATAACGACGAAGCGAGGCAGGAAGTCACGACGGCACGTCCGACAGCATGTCCCCAAATCTCATATTAGACCTTTAAACTGCAATCAACTTCCCAAACCCTTTTCCCAGCCGTCCTTAAACCGTCACACACGACAAACGGCACGCGCTCGCACACTCACCGGGCCTGCCCTCAGGCCGAGTCCATGCTGAAAAGCTCAATGCCTTGAGAGTTCCAATACACACCCACTCCAAAGTTAAAGACCAAAGACCACACGTAAGGGATGAAGAAATCCTCAGGCTGGTCTTCCTCGACGTATTTGAACTTCAGCTCTGGAAACTTCTACAAAGAGGAAAAGAGAAAAAAAATAATTCATGTTATTTATGATGATCTAGAATTTCAAAGTTCTGGTAACATCCTGATAAAACTCATGTTGTTCGCTCTGAGTGCAGTGAAGAGTTCATGCGTTTCCCCGCAGCCTGAAAACGCCGTGATCTGATTTCACGGTGTAAAGGTGACTCGGCTCTGTAATACCATCTACTCGGCAGGTAAATAAACTTCAGCTCTGTTAAGCAACAGTTATCTCGACACCTCAACAGGTTTTCGTGTTTAAACGAAACTCTTAACATGTGTTAAGTGGAGCTGTCGAGGAGCTACAAGTTCGTACCACGGCTTCACGATCTCTTTCGTCCGTACGTGCCACCTGATCGGTGCCGGAAGGTTCGAGTTCCTCGCTGCAAAAATCTCGCCGTACACTCAAACCTCGGAGCGCCATTTTGTGCACGTGTCCGAATCAAAACTTTCATTTTGATCTTCGAGTAGTTGATTTGCTCCACTCCGCTCCAAATTCAAATGACTTGTTTGTACTCAAATATAGAAGCATATTGGCGAAAAAAAAGAAAAAAAAAAAAAAACCCCGGATCAGTATCATGTAGCGTGAAAAGTGTTATATAAATATTTTCACGTTATTACGACATACAAACTTCTCACATTATAACAAACGGTATATTGTTACAACAAGGAACGTTTGTTATAACGTCATAAGAACATGAAAAACTTTTCACGCTACAACACGATATTGGTCCGTTTTTCTTTTTCGCCTTTCTCGCCCAAACAAATCAAACTTCCGTAACGTTACTGTTGGCACACTGAAGTTGATTACTTTCCTTAAACAGCACATCCTGATGCTTTTTACTCCTCGTATTACATCACAATTTTCCATTTACATTTTTATTTATTAAACAAACACTTTCTCCTCTCGTCATGTTGTCAGAAAACTCAACCTCTCATACCCCTTTTCCACCAAATCAGTTCCAGTGCTGGTTCACAACTTGTTCAACTTGCGAACCAGCTGAGAACCAGTTTGCTTTTCCATAGCTTGGGGTGCTAAGGG
>JAPEKL010000004.1:5164935-5178626 GCA_028877455.1 Bagre pinnimaculatus
GGGAATTGATGCAACTACTTTTACTACTTCTATTACTACCACGACACACTCCGTGTTTCTTTGGCAGACACATCGCATGCTTTCGGAGGACGAAAGGAACTGTGTGGCATGTATGTAGGGGACATCAACACTCATAAATCCATTTATATCCATCAAGAGAAATTAAACACTGATATAAAAAAAAATTGGTGATCAACATGATGGCTTTATAATCAAGACACATTCAATTCTTTATCTAGATTTATTTATCCTAAGTCTCTCTCTCTCACACACACTCACAAAGCAATACAGTTTGGCTATGAATATAACAAACACAAGTTAGTAGATATGTCTACTATAAGGGACATATTACAGAAAATATGTTAATCGTGACTAAGAAATCAATTAAAATTGGAAGTGTGATCATCAACCAAAGACATCCAGCGAACAAAACTAGAAATAAACCCACAGAAAAAACAACATCGCCAATTTTTTTTTCTTCTTTGTATGTGAATGATATCCTCTCTGGAAAATGCAGTGTGTGTCTCCCCTTCTGTTTTTTTTTAAGCCGTTCTATGACTTTCTAAGAATTTAAAACAAATTTGTTAGTATTGGTTATTTGAGGAGAGTGGAATTCTGGGAACTCCAGTTTGTCCTGTGGTTAAATTGAAAGGATGTCAAAAAAAAAATAAATAGAGAGAGAGAGAGATGCAAATTCCAGCCTAAAACAAGCCAAGGAGAATTAAAACTTATCATCTTTATTGGTACATTTTTTAATATCCTATTATTCGCTTCTGGGATTATTAAGCACAGCTATATGGAAGATCTCTAGAAAAACAAAATGCATTAGTGCATTAGTAGTCTGATATTCCATGCCTTGAAAGAGATGAGGTGCTGTTTAGATTAAGGGGGGGAAAGGTTAGTCGGAGTGATAACACACACAACACCGAAGCATGCCGCTGGGGAACACAGAGTGCAGCGTATAGAAAGGTCACATTCATTTCAATCAGTCCAAGCAAGTACAGGAACATGATAAGAACACACACACACACAGAAACACACCACATCCAGGACTAGCAACACCGGAGAGAAGCAGCCCAAATGAACCAGGTGCTTTGCGTTGCCCCCCTCCTCTTGGATCACACCCTCCCTAAATGGTGACCCTCCAAATTGCACCTTTTTTTTTTTGCTGTGTCCTGTAAGCCCTAAATAGTCCCTGCTGTCCTCTTTGGGGCGAGTCCTAACTGACAGATGAGTTTAGGATGTGGACCAAATGGCTGACTGACAGACACGTGGCCGGAGTGGAATGGGACCCTCTTGGATCGGACATGAGATGGCATTTAAGACAGGAAACTAGGAAGAGAGACAGAGAGAAGGTGAGCCTTAGAGAGAGAGAGAGAGAGCGAGAGAGAGAGAGAGAGAGAGAGACTAAAAGCAGGAGACGCCATTCCTTAATCTCCTTACCGTGTCTTTGGAGGACCTACGTCTCTTGATGCTGGAGGCCAGGGTGGTACTGATGGACCTAAAAGAGGGTTTCTTTTTGGGGTCGGGCTCTGCTCTACCACTTTTCCTATCCTAAAATAAATATATACGTAGAATAATTATTCATGTTCTCTGGCTAGGTGACACCGTTGTTTCAGCCTGGCATTATAACCAAAACCTCTTTCACCCCTAACCCTCCCAAAAAATAAACAATCTTACCCCAAACTATATGAGTGGAGGCTTGGGAAAACCTTTCACATTGTCAAATTGGACTATTTTCTACTTGCACAAGTAAAATTCTAGCATTTTAAATTCTGCTAAGGCATAAAAGTGAAAAGTGAATTTATTTCCAAGTCAACTGAAATCACACCGCCTATGTCTACATTTCCAACCTAATCTACTTCCGGAAAAACAAACAAACATCGCTGATGAATTTTAGGTTTCCAAATGGAAATAAGTTCTTAGCTTTATTATCACCATATCATCACCTGAGGTAAACGTCACTTGCGGCATTTGGACACAAATCGGTTCTTCATTCTGTTCATCGATGTAGAAATAATCACTGATTCATTCACCAAATTCTGCTCTGTTGGCTAAATTGCTTGTCTTTTAATTAGGTCATCGAAGAAACTCTGTTTCTTCCAGAGTGTGTAAGGACTCGTCTATGTTTTGACGATGGTTCGACGTTACAAACTGAACTGAATAGATTTTGTTTAGCTACCTAACAGCTTGACCATGTTATTGAAACGTAAGAAAATCACACAGGGCTAGCAAGGATTTATACATGTTTAGATAGACTGACTATTTTTTAATCACTATGTTTTAAACTGACTCGTTATTTCCAGCTGGAGAGCCAAAACAAGATTGAAAAGTAGCCTAAATAAAAACATTTCCATTAGGCGGATCAGACGCTCGCTGGCCATGCTGTGAAAATTGTCCATGCAAACGCTCATCTAAGTTTCCAAATCTGTCATTGTTTAACTCTTGAATATTTTAGATCGTGAATACTATCCTTAAAAAGTTTACAATTTCTGCTTTCCAAAGAAATTTATCTGGTTAAGATCTGTTCAGGACTTTGGGAGTAACGGCAGGTTGAATTTGGTACAACACAGAGTAAACTCTCTGCTCGCGCGACATCGGGAAACTGCCGGTGCTTTTCTTTTTGAGTCACGGGAAAGCATTCAGGCTCTCTTTCTCTCTCTCTCCTGATCAGTTTCTGACTGGATTACTCGTGAATATCGATCAGATAACTTTTATAGGGATGTTCTCTCACTCTCACTGTTTCTGATGAAGGATTCAGCAAAATTTTCCATCTGCTAGTTTTCATGTTATGACTCATGGGAGACTTTGAAGTGAGTTTTCAGAGCTTTACCTACTTATTTTTTCAAATCAAACTGATTCATGTCAATAAGTAACTATTTTAGAATATGACTGTGGTTATTTTGATGAAAAATATTGAAATCTTAGTGTTCGGAATGATGTTTTTAAAAACCGGAAGTCAGAAACACGAGTGTCAATTTCAATTCAATTCAATAGAATTGTTTATTGGATGTGGCTCATGCAGTTTTTTCAAGGTTCGCCTTGAAAGCTGTGAATATTAATCGAAATAATCATTTATATTCTTTCATATAAACACTAGTAGGCTTTACTTTTGAGAAATACAAAGGCCTACAGAGCACAAAGAGGGTATTAGAAATAATCTTTTATTCCTTTTTTATTGAGTGTACAAGCTTTAACATTTTCACCAAATCAGCATAATTAATACTAATTAAATGCTATTTTGCATAATTTGTTTTTAGTAATTTTTCAAACTTTGTATTCAGTATACAACCATCTATGTGCCTACCAATTTCCATATAAGTATCTTGAAAAATAAAAAAGTTATTAAGAAAAAACATTTGATCTCATTGGTGAATGAGGCCCATTTTGGACCATGTGATCCTCATACAGAATATTATGGCAGTTTTCTAAAAAATTAAGCCTTTTTTTTCAATCTTTGATTTTTAATATCTCATGAACGGATAAACGTATTTTAATTCAATTCTGAATTCAATGAGAGACGTTTCAAGCAATCTGGATTGAATTTGAATTTTCACCTGATATGCCTATATCCATGTTGTTCAGGTGAAACGTATATTACTGGGACAAATACCCAATTTTTTATCATGTTTGGTTGAGTTCGGCTACATTGACATCGGACCGATTTTCCCAGACTTCCACATGTGTATTAAAGATATCGAGGAGACTGAATACTTTCTACATAGATAGGAATCAGGTAGTGTAGTGTTCTTAAGAGGGCCACGTTTAGCACCGAAAGCTACAGTATATGAGCTTTTAAAGCGGTACCACCTAGAAACCCGGCCCTAGATTTGTGATATCAGTGATATGATTGGAGTAGTAAGTATTTGTAATAATTTCCCCCCTTCTTTTGCAAGTAAGGGTCCTTCGCATGTGTACCACCACTTGTACCACAGTCAAGGTCAAATTCCACAGATATTCATCCATCAACCAGATGGTCCATGTTTAAAAATATAGTTAGTTACACTCTACATTTTGTCCCATCAATCCATCCCTCCCTCCATCCCTCCCAGCGCACACCCAAGTGCCCCACAGCTACTCTCTGGCCTCTACATTATGCCACGAGGATACAGCACAAGACTGAGTGTGTTAGTGCGAGAAAAGCTCATACAGTAATTAAGATATTCTTACATCCTGAGTCTCTACAGAGGAAGAGGGCTGCATAGAGGAGAAGAAAAGAAAAAAAATGAATATATATATATATCCACTTAAAGATCCTTAAGACTTTAAGATCCATAAGCAAAAGCAGAGGGAGCGAAAATGAGCTTGCTGAGAAAAATAATGCCACCGATGAAGCCAAGCAACTCTTAATATCACAGGAAATCACAATAAAACACAACTTCTTTAAGGGGTAAGATGGGGGGGATTATAAAATGTGATCAATAAAATGCCAGGGCAGCAGAAGATATAGCATGAGTAACTATATATAAATACCATTCTGAAACATTATACCTTCTTTTCTTTCAGGTATAACGGAAATTCACCCCACACATACACACGATGGGAAAAAAATATCCTTCGTTTAATTTTTTTTTTCTAAGTGTGGTGTGAATTTCTATCGCATGCATGATTTGGCAGAGAACAAGTAAAGCGTATCATGGCACAAAAGCATATCAACACTAGACTTCTGGAGCATTCTTTCATATCGTTATGACCCATAACATCACCTGACACTTAATTTCACTGATTTCAAACGCAACTCAATACCTCCGCCACTTAAAGGTAGCACAAGGATCGAGATCATATCTAGTTTTGTACTAAACTGCACAGCATTTCTTATTTCCTGTGCAAATTAATTTTAATCCAATACTAGATATAATCTATGCCTTTCAGGACTCTGAGGTTGAATGTAACTGAAATGTTGTAGCATTGAATGAGCAAGAGGCTAGTGATGGCAAGGCAACTAACTATGCTGTGCTCATTCATATAAAATGCATTGGATCATGATAATAGAAAAAACAAACAAAGACACAAAAAAAAGAAACATGATTCCTAGCTGAAATAGGAACCAGGATGTTAGAGTTGGCATGTGAGTTGATATTTGTGTTTTCACATTCACAGTTAAATCCCTAAAATGTCCTGAATTGCATAAATTTGAATACTTTTTCAGTTTCTTTAGTGCATCGGAACGAGCAGCAGGGTGTCATAGCTGTACACTGACATGCGTAGACCCGCAAAAAGCGTCGCCACGTTGAGACAACACGCACAGTTCAACAGAGCACATTACTTGGTTTGCATTTCAGTTTATTGGCTAATGTCAGTGTGATTGATCCATTTTGTCATCCTAGTTTACCATCAGGTGGTGCACTTTGGAATAACGTGAGTAGATCGAGCTGAAAAAATCTGAAGCGTGTCGTGAAGATTTGGGCAGATTATTCAAAAGTGCTACACACCTGTCTCACACACACACACACACGCTAACCAAATCACGGTGCAGTATGTACATTTCAAAGGTGGAACTTGATGTTTTTAGATGTGCTTAAACACACACAACATACATACATACACATATACGAGAATCAACTGACGTACACAAGCTCTCAAAGCTCTCACATATGTTCGAATCAGAGGGATGTGTGGAATCCTGCTAAGAATTAAGAAGTATAAAGAAAATCTCAAGACCAAATACAGCTGTAAATCCAGTAGTAAGTAACATCTTGAACTTGTTTCCTATTAGCCCAAGCTATAATCTTCTCCTTCTTAGCAGGAAGCAACATATCAGCATCTTCTGTGTGCATCAACACAAATCCACACAAAACATTCGTACGCAAATGGAGTGTTTGTGTGCATGTGTGTGTTTGCATGTGTAACGTGTATGGCAAATGGTTTCTGGATATCGATTCGCAGACACAAGACTGTGATCTTACCTTTATGTGGCACCACTGTCAATTCGACAGCAGTGGCACTGACCTTTTGTCAGAGCGTACAAAGTGCCAGCGTGAGGCTGGCCCACCTCCACGCACACATCACAGTCTCCTAGAAGCCTTGTGCCTTTTCCTCATTCACTCACCTTCCCTCCCTAAACCCACAGCTCTGCCAGGGAGGCCTTGTGTCACTTCACAGCCAAAGCCATGGGGCACATGAGCAAATCAAGAGGCTGAGCGAGAACGGGTAGTGAATAGGATTGAGTTGGTTTTGCTTGACTAGCAAAGCCTGAAGCATTTCTTCATAGAGCGCCGCACTTTATTTCCTGCATATATTCTCGGACTATGTAATCATCTGCCCTTTATCCCCTTAAGAAGCTGGGCTAGTCTAAAGGTTATTGGCACTGCTCAGGACTCCATTCACATTCTGTCTCCACTATATTTGGCTATTCTGTTTGTCCTGGCTTTCTAAAAGAACTCGCAATTACAGTATGCTATGCTTTCAAAGCAAAAGATTAAAGTACCCCTGAACATATCGTTTTGAACATGTAATGCCCCAAAACTACTAATAATTTTCCAGGAACCTGTCCTCCATGTCCAGTAGTTAGCCAGTTAACTAATTTCTAGTGAAATAGTTTGCATTTGTCAGAGATTAAAAAAAAAAAATAGAATTTCAGTATCTGTATCTTGATTTGCATTGCCATACTCTCCAAGGCTTATGTAACCTGTCAAAATGTACCATAGTAGCCAAAATTTTGTTCACTGCATCATTAGTTAAGCTAGCTGGCTAGTTAATGCTAGTAAAATACTTTGTCATGGATAGATCATCTTTGACACTGAAATCTCTAAGTTCGGTATCAGAGATTGTCCTTGTCATTATTCTCAGTGATTTCTGTAACCGAAACCAAATCTGCCACAACACTGAATAACACATACAATTTGGTTTATCGTTAACGTTAGACAAATGTGATAGCATAGCATACAGGGTAGTACTGTAAGAATTTCGTATGGTGTCACACCTCCAGATGAGTATCTCTAAGCCAGTTGTTAAAGGTGTATAGTGGCGTAGCCCCCTGGCACTGCTGTTACTGGGCAATGCAACACTAGGTGGTCAGTGTCTTGTGGAGATCCCTGATATTTATGGCATATAGGGGACTCGATGTAGCCCCAACAATGCCAACTGGCGGCTGTTCTGGCATGTCTTGATCTAAGCCTGTTTGCTTGAGTCCACTGTCTTCTAGTTTGGTTGAGGAAGCCAGGTAGTGGATTGGTGGGGTCCTCACCTCTGGGAACATTTTAGTTCCATTCCTCTCTCCAGAAAGTTTTGATGTTGAAGTTTTCCTTCTTGTTCTTATAGAAGGGTTTTCTTGATTTTAATCTTGAAGTTGTAGGTGCTACTTCTATTATTTGTTTGAGCGGTATGGCACTTTCTGTGTTTGAGATGCGCTGGTGTTGTTTTTGAATGATCTCTTCTCTGCGAAGATGTAGTGGAGCAATGCTGCTCATTGTTGGTAGCCATTCTACTGGTGTTGATTTGATGGCACCAGATATGATTCGCATAGTACTAAACACGATCATCAAAAATGCCAATACAAAAATGAGTCATTTGCCATATGCTAATTTTCACACTCTAGCCCTTCCCATCACGTGATAACTACAAACAGGGAAGGATAAAGGCTAGTATGAGAGACATGAAGCCAGTGCATTGTTTCACACTGCTACTTGTACCACATCACAAGGCAGTGTAACATACTCAGAGGAAAGTGCTATCTACCCTCTTCTGCTCACAGACTCCTATGACTGCCTAGTGTTTCTCTAACTGACAGAGCATAGAGTAACATCATCCTTCCCACCCAGACCAGACGATTGCCAGATTTACTCTCTTGGACTCCCAGCCATGGACGGCTGAAATATTGTTGGAATTTGAACTCACATTCTCCTGAAGATAGGGAGCCCTGACAGCCAAAGAAGTCTGTTTTAAATGAAAAAAGTGTGAATTTATTCCTGTTACCAATAGGGTGTGGACCACAGCAGCAATCTATAAAGTTGGAGCCAGCTATCAAAAAAGAGTTTACCATTTTATTTTTTAAAAATTCATTGTTTTCAGTTCAGGGGTACTTTAGAGCATTTATCTAGTTCAAAACATAGTTTAGCATAGTTTTAGGATGTTCTTATATGCCTACAAATCAAAAGAAAAGCTCAGCGAAGATGAAGACAGTGGAATGAATTAACTTGCTTTACGTACTAAAGACGGAGTCCCAGCTGCACCCACAACTTGACTCACAGAGCTCTCCTTATTGTCCTGTTGGGACAGACAAGAGACAGGGGTCTGGTTGGACTTGCCAAGTACTTCCCAGACCAACCCTGGGGATTGTTTCCTTGGTTGGCATCTTAGAGGCCAAGAATTGAGCAACAGTAAAGCCAGAGATCACTGATCTCCAACCCATCCTCCAACAAGGAAGGGTTTCACTGAAAAGTTACACCCAGTTTGATTGAAGTTGAAGTTATGGGCAGTGATCTTATGATCTTTTGGATGGTGGTGGAGTTGGTGTCTTACCTGCAGGTTCTTTCTCCAGACGTTTACGGCCGCAAAGGCTAGCTGCATCTGCTTCCTGCGGGCGTCTTTGTGTCGCTTGTATGCGATCTCAATAAAGATGAGGAAGATCCCTGCTGCAATGCCTCCAGCTACCAGCATAAAGACCCCTGATCGAGGGAGAGACAGAGATATTAAGGAAATCACAAGGGACCTTTGGAAATGTCAATCTCACAAATGGAGACTTGGGGGCAACTCCTTAAACTGGGTTTCAAATGATGCCTAACTAGTTAGGCTAACATGGACGAGTAAGGAAAGGGAAAGAAAAGATAAGGCATTGGACAAAAAAGGGCTACAGGACCTTACCGCTGCAGTTTTTGTCCAATCTCTTTTAGACTATCTGCAACTGAGTGCAAACCATACCTGCCATGTTTTCAAAGGTGAGTGTGGCTGGGGCATTGCTCCTTGAGTCACACTCCTGGTATCTCACCCAGGTTTTATCCAGGTCCTCCATGAAGCCATTCTCATGGGAACTGCAGGGAGTCGAGGAAGGGGGAAAAAGTCAATTATTATTACACAGCATTGGGCAGCTGGTTGTGTTAATTCCCAAAAGACTGCACCCAAACGCACACATATATACGGACACACAGACAGCAGAGCAGGGGTCGGGAGAAGGGAGACACAGAGAGAGATGAGTAAGAACAATATCTCCGATGATGATATCTATGAAAACAAGACCGAACTAAATGATACAGGAGCGTACAGTATCGATGCTTCGGCTGGGACAGACCTGAGAATAGCCAGGGACACATTCTGTTTCCAGGGGCTGTCCTTGCGCATGCCTATGCCAAAGCCCGAACGGAAAAACAGCTCTCCCGTGGTCACCAGGTCGCACTTCTGCGAGGCTTCAAACTCCAGCACCGCAGAGTCCCAGATGAAAGCATGCAGCTTGCTGTTGGGGGGAGGGAAGGGTAGGAAGGGAAGGATGGGTTTTGGGGGAGTATGGTGCAACAGTACAGTGAGTAATAACACACTTACGCCACTCTCCTTCTCACCTCTGCTCCACCCACTTGTGTGTGTCTTTAAAAGTTACCAGAACTACAAACCGTCATCTCATAGGCAAAGGAAATCCAATGCCGGACCAGTGGACCTTTGTCCCTCATTGGATTCCCTCAGAGACGATTTTGCTGGAAACCTGAAAAAGGTGTTCCTAAGCTCAACATTAAGTCTTATGTGAGTGAGAGAGACATAGGTAGACCTGCTATGGGTTCTCAACTCGGCCTGACACCTGAAAACACCTGAGACCCGTGATTCCTTGAGTAAACACACGAGCAGACCTGCCGCAGTCATTGCAGTGATGACTCACTTGTCCCGGACAGCCTGGATGGCCTCAGCAGCGCTCTCATAGTTGTGTTTCTCCATGTGGCGGTACATGGTGCTCAGCTCGACTTGACGCCGGAAGTAGATATCCACCGAACTCTGCTTCACTGTGGCATAGATAAACTTGTCTGATGGGTTCCTCAACTGTCAACAGATAAAGCAAACAAGCCAATTGTGATAAGCCAGAGTTTCTTCCTATGAAATAAGGTTGATATATTAGAAACATCAGTCATCCAGCGTGGGACGGTGGTGCAGCAGGAAGCCCTACCACCCCACAGCTCCAAAATCCTTGGTTCAACCTTGACCTCGGGTTCCTGTCTGTGTGGAGTTTCATATGTTGTCCATGTGGGTATCCTCCAGGTTCTCTGGTTTTCTCCCACCTCCCAAAAAACATGCAAGTAAACTATGCTAAATTGCCCAGAGGTATGAATGAGTGTTTCAATGTATGTATGATGGACTGGTCCCAACCAAGGTGTATTCCTGCCTCGTGCTCAGTGTTCCTGGTTTAGGCTCCAGATCCTCCATGGCCCTGACCAGGATCAAGTAGTTACTGAAGATGAATTAATGAATAAATCATTAACCCAAAGTTATTTCAAATATTCAGCAAACTATTGAACAGCAATCAGGTTTTCTCCATTAGACAGAATCTAAATAAGTGATAAAATATGACAAGATAACAAGGATCTTACCCTCGGGTCATTGATGCCGGTGATGCGCTCCTCAGGCCGGTCCAGCACCAAGAAGGCAGCCAGGTTGGCAGTGTAGGATGCTACAATGATCATAGCAAAGCCGGCCCACACCATGCCTAGGATTCTCGCTGAGAAGCTACGGGGGGCACCTGTACAATAATACAAAACCAATTAAATGTTAGGATCAAAGATCTCTCAACAATGCTAAAAATAATACTCATTATAACAAAAAGCTAGTGAGTGTTGGTTAATATTATGCTAAATTGTTGTGGCCTACTAATCCATTTATTTCGCATCTTTATTCAATATATGCTAACTAGCCTGTATTAGCTTTCAGTTATTATTAGCAATGTGAGATGTTTTCTTAACACTTTCTTTTTTCCTTAATTCTGGTAAAAGTTGGTCTCAGCCAGGGACAGATCCAGACCAATGCAACCGTTGCACATGCATCAGTCAGACATATACGTGCACCACTTGGCATCGGTCACGGGGTGTTTATTTACTTTACTGCTAACCGGCTACATGGGCAATAGCCACGCTCAACCAGCAGACCAATGGTTCAGGATTCAACCACCTGTGGTAAGCGGTGATGCTTACCTGACCTAATTACCTGTATTCTCACAATGCTTTGTATAGCGTGACCTGAGAATCTAGGTCAAACCAAATACTCCAGAAAGAGGTCAAAATTTGAAATTTGCCACAAATAACAGCACAAACCATGGCTGTAGCAGGCAATGCCTGGTCTGGTTTGAAAGGTCTCAGGGAGAGGGAGGTGCCTGTAAAGTTTGACAGGGCTAGGACTTTCGGTGGCCAAGTTATGAATTTTTAAATCCCAATGTGTGCACGTGGCTGGAGCCAGGGCTCATATTAAAGTTTTCAGCGAGCCACACTCGTGCTGGGCTTTGGGGGCAAATAGCGGGCTAAGGCACAGTCGTAACAGGCTGTGCCTGCCCTTTTCAGAAAGGACTCCGGTGTGCTCTACACCCATGTGAAAATCCAAAGCGATCTGGTAAAATTAGTGAAAATATTTCTGCAAATGTGTATCTGTCAGATTCTTGGGCTGGATCAGTCCCTGTCTCAGCTACATGTAATATTCTTCCTGGAATTCTGCAGGTTTTTTTTTTTTTTTTGCTGTTGTATCCATTATAGCTAATGTTTCTGATTGATTTATTCACGCTCTAGTGTACAAAATAATCATGCAATGGCACTCATCTGATGTTTGGGACATGCAAAAATGTATGATTCCTAGATAAAGACCCATATAGCTTCAAAATAAAGCTGGTATCGTATAATTTAACCTCATGCTCATGGGTTGATTTCAAAGCCAGCCTACAGCATTTGCTGTCTAATTATTTATAGACTGGCCTTTCGCCTGCCATTTTATGATGTGGGCAGAAAACAAATTGTCAGTGTAACCTTCTCCAATTCCAGAGTTCAGCAACACTCCCCAGGAGAACCACATAGCTGAAGACAAGGTGAGGGCATCTTCTTCTTCTTCTTCACTGTTTACTTTAAACCTTCCGAATGGGCTGAAACCAACCAGGCAGAGGATGAATAGGAGTGAACAAGTTTTTTGATAGATTTTGACATTCCTAGGTCCCCAACAAAGCCAGCGACAATGACAACATCTGAATACAAGAACAGGTTCAAATATAGACATCATGAATGAGCAAGCAAGATGTGAAGACAGAAAAAAGAGAACTGGGAACAAGATTAATCCCACACAGGACAGCCAGCACACATCTCTCCACCTCTAAGCCAACAGCAACAGTGATGCCACTTTTCTTCCAATAAAAGAAACACGCCCAGAACGCATGGAAAAAATCTCAGAGAGAGACGCGTCACATGGAAGACATAGCAAGTCACACCAACACCAATGTGTACCTGAACCGGTCTAGTAGGTAAAGCATCACCGCCACCACATGCACCGACAGACCCACCAGCAGCCACAGCGTGCTCTGGAATGGCTGCATGAACGAGTCCAGCGTACTACGAGGGATTTCCTGTAACACACAGTGACGTGTCTCACATTTCTTACCACCTGTAGTGTAATTAATGCGTCCTACAAAAGATTGGGAGATAATGTAAGCACTTAGTGATACATAGTAAGTAAATACATCTATGACAGTAGTAACGATATATAAATAAACATATAAAATATGTCATCAAGCAGTAATTTGTGTTGTCAGACCGCAATAGAATACACAGAATAAAGCTACGAGTCTTTAACCTTTTTAATAGCTAATCCTTCATGTAATAGTGACAACCATTGTACTCTTTCACAGACTTACTAGCGGTGAAATGCTAATGCGTATTTCATGCGCCCACCCTAGGAGGAGCAGGTGTACCTTTTTCACAAGGATGGTGAGCCCCTGATATTTGAACGGTTTGGAGAATTCAATGTACTGAGCTCGTTCATTGTTTATCGTTAGCGGAGCCACGATCATGTCTGCAAGGCCACCCAGGAGCTCTCCCATCATACCATTCCACTCCTTCTTGTTGCTGTTGTTCACCTGCAGCCAAGAGAAAAAGAGAATTAGTAGAAATATGGAGGTGATTATAGGAAATTGCACGCGCTGATTGGTTGAGAAATTTTGACTATTTCACAATAATCACCTGGAGTGACATGGCAAAATGGTGGCCGATTGCTTTTCCACCGTAAGTGAGGAAGAATTACAAATGATGAAAGAAAATGCTGTTCCTTAAAGCACTGAAGATGCTACAACGTTTGGTCTAAAACTATTCGAAGGTAAAGTGGAATTGTGATTTATTTTATCGATTTCAAAACAAAGTGTTTTATGTGACTTGGCGTAGATAAGTGACACATTTGTATGCCGCTTTTGAAGTTTGAAATAATTTTTTTTTACGTGATTTTTTAAAATACAGTAATCACCTGTGTATTTACACTAAAACAATTATCTGCCTCAGGCTCAGTGAATATCAGTGAATAATAACCTCAACTTCGTCTCTGTTATTATTCACAGATATTCACTTTGCCTTCAGTGAATAATTGTTAAATAGTTAAAACACACATACACACAAAGAGAAGAACAATATTTGTAAATTTACAGTCTTGAAGAGAGTAAACTGCAAAAGTTGATGCTAGCTAGAAATGTTTACCCTAAGCGTAGCCTGAAATGTTTACCCTAAATGCAAACTGAAATGTTTAGCCTAAGCGTAGCCTGA
>JAPEKL010000004.1:5189054-5199758 GCA_028877455.1 Bagre pinnimaculatus
GTCCCAAAGCGCACAAATGGTGAAAGTTTGGTGAAATTCCTTTCATCAGCCTTTGAGATATCGCGTTCACAAGGTTTCAGGACAGATGCACGCACGGATGGACGGACGCACAGACAGATGGACAACCCGAAAACATAATGCCTCCTGCACCTTAAGGTGGCGGAGGCATAATAAAGGTACATAAATGGACCAAATTTGTTTTTAGAGTAAAGCTTTAATGCTACATGCTTCTCTAGGTATAATATACATGCTCAAGGTACAAAAAATTAAGGTTACCGCCTGAAAACCAAGGAGAAGTGCATTTAAGTAGTATTTTTTGTTTTGTTTTGGAGAACTAAGATAGTCTAGGCAAGATTAAAAAGTAGCCAAAAATAAAAACATTCCCACTTAATACTGGTGAACAATATTTATAGTTGAGGTGTCATATTAGGCATAACGGCGGGTTACTGGTTAGCACTGTTGCCTCACAGCAAGAAGGTTCTAGGTTCGAGCCCAGTGGCCGATGTGGGGCCTTTCTGTGTGGAGTTTGCATGTTGTTTGTGTGGGTTTCTTACGGGTGCTCTGGTTTCCCCCACAGTCCGAAGAGATGCAGGTTAGGCTAACTGGTGGCTCAAATTGACCATGAGTGTGAATGGTTGTTTGTCTCTATGTGTTGGCCCTGTGATGACCTGACGACTTGTCCAGGGTTTACCTCGCCTCTTGCCCATAGTCAGCTGGGATAGGCTCCAGCTTGCCTACGATCCTGCACAGGATAAGTGGTTATGGAGGGCGTCATATTATTGTTGTCGGAAAAATCCAATTTTGGTGAAGAATTCAGAATTCAGTCACAGTGGGTCTTCTCTGAACACCACATGTACCGTATGAACAATGGGGCTTAATAAAACTAGGACTACTAGGCTACATTTTGAAGGAATTAGAAAACAGCTATGATCCACAAGAACAAGGGAAGTTGAACGAGGAAACAGGATGGCAAGGGAACTAAAAAGAACGTAGCAGGGAACGAAAACACGCTAGTAACAAGAACTAGGAAGTATTAGGAGTAGTTAAACGACAGATGCATCACATGCGACATTCAAATGAGGTCTTGTTTACAGAAAGATTTAATATTGAAGTCTACTTGTGTGATGTTCACAGCTCTGGAAGTTTTCTGATAGCTCAATGTTCAAGTCTTGAGGAAAAGAAGAAGTAGAAGAAGAAAATATGGAAATCTTGTTTGTGGTTGACGCTAAGTGTAATTACTGTGAATTTTAGCTGAGTATCAGGGTATTATCAAAATATCTGGTGGAAAATGTTCTCAATAGGTTTGCCTTGGTTCTACTGATTCCACTGGTTTATTGTCCATATAAAAGACATTATGGCCATGTAGCTAGCTGAATCATTAACCTCAAATTGTTAGCTAGCTTATAGTTTCGTAGTTGCTTAGCCACAATGTTTTCAGTGTTGGCTTTCCCGCTATTAAAAAAAAGAAGGAATGTCGTTGAGAAAGGTGGAATACTGTTCATGCTACTAAAAATGTTGTGGTAGCTTTACCGTATATGAATGTTAATAAATGTTGCCTCAAAACATCTGAATGTTCTGAGAAGCAAATGGTCCTCGAACCATTCTGCTAACCTAAAACTGTTAGCTGGCTTCCTGATTAGAGATGGAGATACTGCAGCAGGAACAGTTGCCTTTTTTTTTTTTTGCTGCAGCATATTGCATTCTCCCCATCTTGTGATTTTTTGAGGGCAACAGCCTCAGGGGAGTCTCTGCCATGCTCGGACGGTGCTGGGCTATTCTGCAGTGTTATAAATAAACGCTTGTATCCCAGGAACATACAGTTCTGCACTATATATATATATATCTGAGCTCAGCCTGATTATAGGCCAAATTCCGGTTTTCATCGTGCTTCTGGTTCTAAATGCAAGGCTTTTATAATTTGGTGCATTATGCATGAGGTTAATCTAAATCACCATTGTATTAATCTGTTAGAGTCTCCTGTCCAGCACCTATATTTTCCTCCACACAATGTCAGTCGCGAATACGAGGGTACTTCAAAAAGTTCTCGGCCTCACCCAGGAAACATCTCAGGAGAAAGATTGAAAAATAATGCAAGAACATATTCTCCTTTAACTTCAAGGCACTTCATCTACTGATGTTCAAGCTTCACTATCGCTTTGCGTTAGAAGGTCACATCTTGAGCCTCTAGATCCTCCTGAACAGCACGGATGACTTTATCATCATCACTCTGAAAATGGCGACCATGCGAGTGGGAAACAGATAGAAGTCAAACGGTGCCAGGTCAGGTCAGTAAGGTGCATGGTGTGACAGTTCAAAGCCACATTTGGCTGCTTTTGCCCCGCCACCTATGCTGTATGGACGGGCGCATTGTCCTGGAGCAACACCACACCAGCTCAAAGCTTTCTTTCCTCTCCTTTTTTCTTTGATTGCTTCTTTCATTTGAGTTTTGGTGGGCATTGATATAAGGCTTTATAGTATACAGTTACGCCCCAAAATGACAGCTACACCCCTTGTTTCTGGGTGAGGCCGAGAACTTTTTGCAGTACCCTCATATGTTCATATTTTTGATAACAATCTGGAAAATTAATATTATATTGTCTAAGGGAATTTAAAATATGCAAATAGTCTTATAAAGAAAATGAATATTACAGCTTCTGGTTTGATAAGTAAGCTCAAAACTCTTCGGTGCTCTGGCATGCACATTTCTGAGTCACTTCCTGGTTGGTTTCTAAATAAACTTCCTGGCTGTTCGTTGAAACATTGACTTATTGCAAAGCTTTGGCTCAACCTTATGTTTAGTATGAGTTCTGAGTCAAGTTTCTTTGTGTTGTCTTTACCTTTGCTCTGATCACTGACCTTACTGGTTGGATTTTAGATGGAGCCCAGATAGTTCAGTCAGTAGAGCATCAGACATTTAATATAAGGGTCCAGGGTTCACCAAAGAGTTGGCCTAGTGGTTAGCGTGTCCACTTCTCGACTGGGAGATCGTGAGTTCTACTTGTGGTTGGGTCATAGCAAAGACCAGCATAAAAAATGGTGCCATATGGCGAGGCATGCCTCAATACAGATGTGAGCAGGGAATCAAACTCTTGCAGTTACTAGAGGACAAGCCCCCTGCTGTAACTCTAGCTTTGTAAGAGGCTGAGGGCAACTGGAATGGAGATCAGTGCCACTTGATGGCACAGGAAGGGCTTTATTTTTCCCCAGGGTTCAAGTCGTAGTATGGTGTTGGTAGTATAGTGGTAAGCATAGCTGCCTTTCAAGCAGTTGACCTGGGTTTGATTTGTAGCCAGCGCATGGCCTAAAGAGAAGCAGCTTCATCCATGGATGAACCTCACCCTTAATTGTGCCCTGGGCACTCCAGCACAGCTCCCCACTTCTTACTTGTATGTGCTCACTGCTTTGGATAAGTTAAATGCAGAGAAAGGATTTCACTGTGCTCTGATATACAGTATGTATGTGACAAATAAAGGTTTCTTGTCGTTGTTTTGGTGTCCTGGATTATGACTGAAAATGTATGCACATGATATCCTCAAACTTTGTTTTTCTCACACTTCCTTTTCATTTTAGAGCTTTATTAAAATACCTGAGGTTCCAAAAATAATGACCAAAAGTATATGGACACCAAGACCATCAGACCCATATGTGGTTCTCTTGCCACAACGTTGGACGCACACAATTGTCCAGTATGTCTTTGTGTGCTGTAGAATTACATTTCCTCTTCACTGAGATTCAGAGACCCAAACATGTTCCGGCATGACAATGCTCCTGTGTACAAAGCACAGGAGCTCCATGAAGACATAGTAACATGATGACAAGATTAGAGTGGAAGAATTTGATTGACCTGTACAGAGTCCTGACTTCAACCCTAGTGAACACCTTTGGGATGAACTGGAACTCCGATTGCACCCCAGGCCTCCTTGTCACCCAACGTCAATGCTTGAGCTCACTAATGCTGTTGTGACTTTATGGACAAATCCTCACAGCCACACTCCAAAATGTAGAGGAAAGCCGTCCCAGAAGACTAGAAGTTGTTACAAGAGTAAAGGGAGACTTGGATGGAATTAGAAGCACATATGGCTGTGATGGATGGGTGTTCACATACTTTTGGCTATAAAGTGTATTCTGGTGTAGAAATAGTCCGATTGTGGAAGTGAGTCCATCAGAGAAAACACCTTTAATTTTAACCAAGATTTGCAAAGAAACTTGTTATAAACAGGGTTTATGCAAGAATCGAGCCCCTTTTTACAAATAATCCAAATCGATCTCTCTTTATCATGTCCATAATTATGCCAGACAATATAAAGTACTTCATGTTCATTTTATATTAATCGAGCAGGAAACATAATTAATTGGTCCATGTAGCAAAACTCTGGAAAATGAATCGTTTTTCATTAAAAGACCACTACAGACTTCAATGCATACAGTATTTTATGAGCGCAATTATATAAGCAATCCGAGAACAATCTCAGCCCAATCAGCTATAATCTACACAAGGGAACATTAGTGTGAAACCAGTACCACTTTAAAAAAAACCCTCAATTCCCAGCAGGTCTAAAACTTAATTGCGACTACACTGAAATAGTCTCGATATTAATAATACTCTCGATCTGTGCAAAGAGGGCAACGGTAATTACTATAGCACAGATGTCAATTGGGGATCGTGATTTAACTTGAGAGCCTTTAAAAAGTTCATCACTGTTCTAACACAGACATGATTACTTTAATAAATCAAACAGCAATCAACCAAACACACACTGCTGGATGCTGATGTAAAGCTGCTGAATGATTTAGAATTTGAATGCTTTGAGAATACAGACATGCAACAGCCTATTAAACATCAGCTCCAGTCGTGAGCCTGTGATGCTTTGTAAAGTCCCAGGTTAAGGTCATTTTGCTCTTGCCGTGGAGCAAGTCAGGGGTATTTAGACTATGGCAAAAAGCAATGTGAGATGAGTAAGAAATGCACAAAACTTCAACTAGATTCGACCACATTAGATGCTGTTGATGCCTCTGGCTTTAGCCAACATTTACAAAATGGCATGAGCGAGATGTTTTTCACGCAACAGAAAACCAAACAGTTACATACATAGAAGACTTCTGAGATTGTTAAATGTACATGTTACACACCCACATGCTCGTTCATTCAAGCTACAGACAGCTCACCTTGGTCTCCCTCTCCTCCAAAAGGGTCTCGAGTCTCTTCTGTGCGGCTCGACCTTCATGGTCGTCGCTGACGATCAGGATGATGTGGTTCCAGCGGAACTCACGCATCATGTCGAACCACACGTGTGCCTGGTGTGAGTAAGGTGGCACGGTGCGCAGGAAGGAAAGATGGATACTCTGAGGAGGAGAAAACAAAATGGATAACGGTTATGTAATTAGCGACATGCAAGTCATTTACATTGACAGATGGCATTTGGCAGATGTCCAGAAGTGCTTTGAAGTGGCTATCAATAAATCCATCCATCCATTATCCATAACCGCTTATCCTGTGCAGGGTTGCTGGCAAGCTGGAGCCTATCCCAGCTGACTATGGATGAGAGGTGGATACACCCTGGATGAGTCGTCAAATCATCGCAGAGCTAACACATAGAGACAAGCAACCATTCACACCCACGTTCACACCTACGGTCAATTTAGAGCCACCAATTAACCTAACCTGCATGTCTTTGGACTCCAGAAACCAGAGCACCAGACACGGGGAGAACATGCAAACTCCACACAGAAAGGCCCCCATTGCCCACCGGGCTCAAACCCAGAACCTTCTTGCTGTGAGGAGACAGTGCTAACCACTACACCACCATGCCACCCAAGCCTGTTTAATTACATCTATTTAATTTGACCCAAATGCACCAACACCAACCTTATCGGAGTAGATGGACATCCTGGTTGTGAGGCCGACCACAGGGATACGATAGAAGCCCGCAGTATAGGAGACCGGTGTAGGGGTGAGGTGGTCACTGGACTGTGGAGGGTGGCTCACCAAAATCGCATAGACCTGTAGACAGTTTGAGGGGGAAAAAATTAGAGCACGAGCATAGGGATTTTTTCCTAGACATGAGAAAGTAGAAGAGAAAACAAAAATACTCGACCTAGATATGTCTGCTGTAGTGAAACCTGAGATTCTGAAGTGGTTAAAATGTTCAGGTTTTCTATTCAGTGATGTCTGGGTACAATATTGAATATGAAAACGAAAAATTCGACTTTGTATCAGTAACTCAGTGTTGCTATTATTATTATTATTATGAAAGGAGTATGGTTGAGCCTTAGAGCATGGGACCTCATCAGAGGATATAGATAGGGTTAGAGAAGCAGCTTGAGGACTAAAAGGTTGCCGGTTTGATTCCCTGGCCCAGCAGGAATTGCTGAAGTGCTTTTGAGTAAGGCATCTAACCCCCAACTGCTCCCCAGGATGCTCTGGGTGTTTTGTACATCGCTCTGGATAAGAGCGTCTGCTAAATGCCATGAATGTAATATGTAATGATGGGGGGAACAACAACTAGTACGCATCAGTGTTGTAGTCGAGTAACTAAACCTCGAATCCGAGTCCAGTCTCGAGTCCCCAGTGTTCAAGTCCGAGTCAAGTCCAGGTTATTAAAAAAAAATTCGAGTCGTGTCCACTATTGATCCGAGTCAAGTCCGAGAACAAGACTCCAACCGCACCATTTGATGGTGGCTGTTTTATCACCATTAACATTAGTTTGTTCCTGAACATGACGTATGAACAGGTGAATGTGCTTCTCTATATCAGGGAGTGTGAAGTATTCTATCAGAGATGGTTGGGAAATGGATGTAAGTGCAGAAGGTGTGTTTATTAATGCAAGTGAACACGATAAACAATCCAGAACGGCAGGCAAAATCATAAAATGGTGAAACAGGCGATCGGTCGAGCGACGCACAAACAGGCTATCGTAGACTCAACAGAATCAAAGACGAGAAACAGGAAATCAGGGATCAGGAAACCAAACAAGAAAACAAGGCTTGGTAATGTGTCAGCAACGCAACTCAATACTTCGCAAAGTAAGTGTGTTTTCATAGTTTTTATATCGGCATGATGATTGCGCCTTAATCCTGTGCAGGTGCGAGTCATATATGGTGCGCACACGAGAGTCCGTTTGGCACATGCGCTGTCCAGAGCGCGCCCGAGAGTCTATCTGATGCACATGCCAAGGTGTCCAGGTGTGACACTCTTGCACAAAATTAGTACAAAAATGAATCTAGATATAAATATCTTATGCCAAATTATTATGGCATGTTAATAAAAATAAAGAAAAAATCAGAGTACTCGTCTCCAATTTACGAGTCCGAATGCAGTTAATGCACGAGTCTGAGTCCGAGTTTGAGTCATCAGTGCTCAAGTCCAAGTCGAGTCATGAGTCATTAAAATTAGGACACGAGTCAGACTCGAGTACTACAAGCCTGGTATGTATGCAGAATTTATTGAAGGGTAGAGAGACAACACCATTTGTGATTTTTTCCTTGAAAGAGAGTTCTGCGTTAACGTAAATGAACGTCTCAACAAATTGTATGAAATTTGTCTCAGTAAATGATACTATAGAAAAATCTGTCAATGGTTCTAATCATTTGTGCATGACGTGTTGCTTGGGTAACATTTGTTTCCAACGAGACCCAGATGCTCACAATAAGGCCGTATTCAGTGAAAATATGACACAAAAACAACAAGAAGAGACAAAAAAAAATTGTTTTTGGACTGTCTCTGTGGAGCCATAACGGCTGCGTATCTCGACAGGCTGTATGTTTGGGCCTCAAATAACGTTTTTCCATCCAACACGCTCTCAGGCATCTCTTTTGTACCATCTGCCATGAACCATCCTTCCCAAAGATTGATGCACAGTCGTGAAGTGGTTAAAAAAAAACAATGAAAATTTTTGAAAACATGAAGAAGATACTAGTATACGGTGACTTTAGTATCAAATCAACCCCCAGATTAAATACACGTATTTGTGTGTTTAAAAACTAACAGCACGGAGAAAAGAGAAAATGAATGCGTTCGAATTTTGAGAGAGAAAATGAACGAGGTTTTTGGACACTAAAGAATGACTGTGCATTTTCTATCGAGGCTCCCAGCTCAGAACGCATGACTTCAGCACATTTTAAATGGCATCAACCATCATATGAGTGCTTTAAGTGCTCTTAATTTAATTTGACGCAAGCAGACTTTTAATGATGCAATTCTACTCCGGACTACATCGCTCCCCAGAGACCGTCAGCTCACTGCGGTACCCAGGATGCCTCTTTTTTTTTTTTCAGTCTGTACAGTACGTGTCCAGTGATCCTATGTTTATTTTTTTCCATTGCTTTTGATGAAATAATAATTTCTGATGTTTTATTTGAGTGAATCTGAATAACTTTAAACGCAAGACTCAAAATGGCAAAAATATTAGTCTTGAATTTATGCGCATTTATACTACAGCCCTGTTGAATTCTCGACTCTGATTGGTCGTTCGAATACGTTTATGTTTCTGTAGTGACAACTTGTGACCGATGCACCAAATAATCTAAGGCTAATAATAAACAGATTTCACGTTGTTTGTTTGCAAAGAAAATATATAATTAATAATCACAATTATTCCATGAAATCGAGCCGTACGTAAGTTGAGTTGGCTATAAGCCATGTACGACAAGATTGAGTGGAATAATTGTTTTATTCTATCCACATTCACTGGATTTTTAAGAAACACAGCATTTTTATTTTTTGCAAATTTGATAAATAAAAACTTTATACAAAACGTCCAACAAAATAATTTCCACTTAGGTGGACTTCTTAAAAACCTATCCATGGTTGCACAAATTGACTTTAGTGGTTTTTTGTTTGTTTGTTTTTTGTAGAAAGTGCCGTCTTGCTGTCGTGCCGAGGTATAGAATAGCTTTAGACATTTATTTGATTCTTCCTTGGACATTTCAGTTCTGTAATTTTCAAACTTCTTTGAGCTTTTTTGAACCAGTCTTAAAAAATTTGACAAATTTTAATGAACGTACTTAAAGATGAAACCAGCGAAATGACAGGAGAAATTTGTGAAAAATGTGATGATAATAATAATAATAATTCTTGAAAAAAAATTTTAAAAACAAGATACGTTCTTACCATCAAATACTTTTATTCCATAGTTTGTTGCTTTTTTTTATATTTTTTGGTGTTTTGTTTTCGAGTAGAGTTTTTATTTCGTCCTCGGTTGTTTCAGCAACACGCTCCGCCATTTTGTTTTTCTCTACTCACGGTATATGAGCTGATATCCTAGTAGTAGTAGAGGACCCAATCAGAGCGCATGATTGCTCATATCCAGTGAATGCGGATAGAATAACTGTTGATATATTTTCTTTGTTAAAGGTAAACAAAGATTGTTGGTAAAATTTCCTTCACGAGATGTTTGTCAGTATTTTTGTACCTTTCCATTTTAATCACGGTTTCCTTAATAAGGACAGAGAGCTTTGCGTTTTCCGGGGTTTCTTTTATTTTTTTAGTAACATGACAAGCTGCACTGGAACAAGGACGGAACTAATTAACTTGTTTTGTGGATGTTTCAAGCAACATTAAATGTAGCTATAAATGGATAAAAAGTACAAAGTGATCAATGAAAATTTGCATTTGTTAGCAAATTTCTGTGGTATAAAAGGAATAATATACTTTGTGTTGTTAATGTGCTGTTATTGGAAAATAATCAACCCCTGGGTGGTAAAAGTGACTCACGTCCTTCACCACAGCTTAATATACAGTATGTTTTCAAGGCCGTGCTCTTTACTCATCTCGAGAGTTCCACTCAAGTTTAACGAGCTGTCACAATCATTCTTATATAACAGTTTGTAACATACACGCTCCATTATTTCTACACCTAGTTGGTTTTGTAACAGCTGTCTTCTTACCACAGGAAGCTCCAAATCCCCTGTAGGCTGACAGCATGCTACAGAAATACACATTTTATTTTCAGAGTTATCATCGTTATTGCTGAATCTGGACTGCAACCGGTCACAAACTAACATCGACCGTAATCCAAACACTGCCTCCAGGTTTAAAAACAAGCCACAGTAAACAGATCTGGTGTCCTCCATGCAGTGAGAGATGATGTGTGGTGTGTTATACAATTTTAATCGTGTTTTTCTTCCAATTTTAGTCAATTCACATTCACTAGCTTGGTCTTTGCTATCAGCGAGGGCAGTGGTGCTAATGGTGGGCTCCAGGTCCATGGATCCCCAGGGTTCTGTGAATTTTTATTATATTGTTACAGTTTTGGAAATCACAACCCGCCTTAACAAATCCTTGTTTTTAGGGATCCAAGCATCAAAGTTAATTCGGACTTAATGTGTTCTCTAATGTCTGTGGGAAACAGTTTGAGAAACGCTCTAAGATTCCTGAAGCCAGGCATCATCACGTCAACAATGAAGCGAGAAATGCAATCCTTCACATCCACAACAGTTCCAGTTCTTGATTTTCTTGAACTTTGAGAAATGCCACATTTCTGAATGTCATTCGATTGCTTTTAACCCTAATCTCACCTCTCATTATCTCTAGCCGCTTTATCCTGTTCTACAGGGTCGCAGGCAAGCTGGAGCCTATCCCGGCTGACTACAGGAGAAAGGCAGGGTACACCATGGACAAGTCGCCAGGTCATCACAGGGCCGACACATAGACACAGACAACCATTCACACTTACATTCACACCTACGGTCAATTTAGAGTCACCA
>JAPEKL010000004.1:5591676-5605577 GCA_028877455.1 Bagre pinnimaculatus
GGGTCCGTATCGTAGGATATGGACCTGCTCGCCAGCCAATCAGAGTGCAGGATTTGATGGAAACCGGACCGCGAAAAAAATAAGACGTTATGTTGTATATGAAGGAAAGGAAACGCAGGACCAAACTAATAAATATCGGTGCTCAGCGAGCACCTTGGTGTGATCAGCTGTTTGTTTAGCAACAGAATAACAGAACTGTCAGTGCACACTCAAAGGTAAATCTGTAGATGGCAGTAATGCAACACTGTGGATGCCAGCTGCTGTAAAACCCAAAAGAAGGTAAAGCTGCCCACATGGACTTCCTCTGTCTGCTTGACTGAAGAGCAACTTAATTTCACAGGCGTGTGATGAATACCTCTCTGCATTTAACCCATCTGAAGCAGTGAACACACACATGCAGAGCAGTGGGCAGTCATGCTAACAGCGCCCAGGGAGCAGTTGGGAGTTAGGTGCCTTGCTCAAGGCCGTCCCATATTAACCTAACCGCATGTCTTTGAACTGTGGGGGAAACCGGACCACTTACACTGACCACCTTGCCGCCCGGTGTGAAGCGAGCGATTTCATGCGTGTTATTTGCTAAGGAATCCTCTCAAATTAAATGACTTCCCAGCCACAGAATGGCTGAGGTTATGGGTGTTTTTTTTTGAAAGGCTTTGAATTATTAAAGCAGTGGTTAAAATTGCTTGTGAAAAAAGCCATTTACTTTTCCCTATATCCAAATTTTATTAGTAAGATGAAACTTAGTTTCTTGCACTAGAGGCTTATAGCTTCTTTCCATCCTTGGAGCATTGTTGTGCTGCGTAGACTTCCTCAAAGCAGTCATAGACCATATTAAGTTTATATTGAACTTTTTCATGTACAATTCTGCATTCAAATATGGAAAGATGGGATGGGTTTGTAATTTTTAGTCAGTCTGGTCTCTTGTTGTTTTCCTTTTTCTGTGGTTTTTGCTCTCTGCAAATTACCTCCTAATTTACCCCTTTCTTTTTATTTCCCTCAGGGAGGAGCTAAAGGCTTCTGAAAGTAGGTACCAGGCGCAGAGGCGTGTGACTCAGGCCCTGCAGATGGAGCTGTTGCAACTCTACAGCAGGCTGGAGATGGAGGCTCCGGCTGCCGCTGCTGCAGCTTCGTCAGCAGGAGATGCTACAGAGCGTTGCTGTCCCACCCAGACCAGGTACGGATACACGTTCCAATCTGCTTGATCACAGATGTATACATGGGCTAAAGGAGCGTATTCCAACTGATCTTGAAGAAATCCTTTTTTTTTTTTTGTCTTTGGAGAATTCCACCGTCATATGTATAATACAAACACCATTGAGTCACTACTGCTGACATTTTATAAGATCCCTGCTCTCTCATGGTTTCTCAGTGTGGCGGCATCAGATGGACCAATGAAAACGGCCTCCAAAGAGTGTGGCAAGTCATCACCACACAGGAACGGCTTCTCATCAGGTCAAGCCAAAGCCGGCTCCCCTGACCCCAAGTCCTTAAACGGCAGCCAAGCCACGCCCCTACCCATGCTAGTGGAACCACCCCCTGCTTGCCCTGCAGTACCCTCTTCCACCCCCTCCCTCACCGTCGGCTCCTACCCCAGTGCCAAGAGCTTCCTGGGCATGCGGGCACGGGAACTCTTCCGCAACAAGAGCGAGAGTCAGTGTGACGAGGATTACGTTCCCCACCCACAGCTCACCAGCCTATCACAGGGCTTGAAGACTGAGCTCTGCGTGGAGCCTTCAGTAAAGACTGCAGTAAAGACAGGTCCCGCCTCCTCCACACATGGCCACGCCTCAAGCATGGCTGCTAAAGAGCCTGACGCCTTACAGCGAGCATCAAAACGGGAAGCAGAATGGCCGAGACAGCAGCAGCTACATATCATGGACTATAATGAAAGTCATCAGGAGCACAGCTAGAGAGAGGGAGAAAGGGAGGGTAACAAGTTATTAGTAGATGAAGGAAGCTGCAAGCTGAAATCAGGCCTTTTTTTTTTTTTTTTTAATTTCAGTATTCATCCCGTTTCTTCAAGTGGACAACAGGATTTGGAATTTTGTCTCCAAACTCGAGTGTCTTCCTTTAGAGATAAAACATGTCCCTCACTTTCATTCCTAAAAACAAACCTTGCATCAAATTGGCAGTATCACCAACAAGTGCCAGTCCAGAGTAGAGTGGGGTTTTTTTTTTTTTTTTTTAAATTTAATTTTTATTTTTTTAGGGGTTACGAGTGCCTCCACAGTGGGACGGTGTGATAACAGAATGATTGTTGCTCCTCCTTGATACAAGGTGGCCAGTGTGCGACTTTAACCCCCTGAAAGAACTTGCCCTCAAACCAGATTTTTTTTTTTCCCCTTTAGATGCCGAAATCCTCCATATCGCATGTGCAAAAGAAGTCGAACTACAGTTTTATTGCAAGTTTTAAAAATATTTATTTTTCCTTTTTTTTTTTTTTTTCTCCATGACGTATCAACTTTTTTTTGGTAAATCGTTCTTGCTAACTGAGACGTATTAACCTACATGAAAAGCAAGAAACGAAGCCTAAACCGTAACAAGTTAAAAGCAATGCAAGTTCAGTAGTTCGGACGGTATTTGTCGTAGCGTCTTAAAGATTTTTCACAAGCACAGCAAGGCAAATTAACCAAGAGTCAACTTTTATTACCAATGCTGTACCCTTCTTGCCCGGATACCATTAGTTTGGATCCAGCGGCCCTCTGAGACCTCTAGAACCAGTCACAGAATCGGCCTGTCGTCTCTGATCGCTAAATTCTTTTTTTTTTTTTTTTTTAAACATTTTAAATCCATTTTCAAGGTTCTTTTCACTGCATGTGCTCACTACATGGAGTACAACAGTGTGGCAAGCAGAAAAGGGAGCCGTTTGAGATTCTGCCGTAGAAAATGTACAACTCCTTGCATCATCTGATGCCGTTTGAGTCCAACATGCTCTCTCTTTTTACGGAGATTAAAGTTTTGACACCCTTGGCCCACTCCAATTACGACAACCTGGCTATATCTTGTACTCCATTTTGAGGGGGACAAGTGACCGTGAAACAGGTTTCACCAAATGCCAGAAAATGAATTTTTTTTTGTGTGTGAGAATTTTTTTTAATTGAATGATCTCCATAAGTGATCATCCAAACTCTCTGTACTCTTGTGGCTAATTTCCTGACCTAAAACCCAATAGCCAGGATGTGGATAGTACTTGGTTGGGATATGGTTCCAAGCTGTCTTGTGGAAAATTACTAATTAACCAACCATGAAAGCTTTTACACTAAACTCCTCCTCTTACAACTAAAAAAAAAAAAAATGTCCTGGGATATTTGGAATATTATCAGGCTTTAATCTGAGAAATGAATATTGAAATTCATCAGTATAGTTATATTAACACTTCAATAGCATACTTTTACAGTCCAGTCTGAACATCTCTGGTTTATAATTCAGAAATGCAAGCAAAGTGTGTATTCATTGTTCTCTGGTTAGGGCTCGTATTTTATTAGTATTCAGATTTTTAAAATACCGGTGGTGCAAATTTCATCTCGCATACTTTGTGTATCAGGAGATCAACTTTTTTAGGTTTGCTAAGAAAGTGCTGGCAAAACTAGCAGCACCATATTTTAAAAACCGGGGGGAGGGGGAATAGGCTTCGTCTGTGTTTCGAACGTCTGCAAACATCAGCGAAAAGGAAACTTTAGCGTCCAGTCAAGGGAATTTAAAAAAAAAAAAAGTTACCCATGATATGAATTGCGTTCCACTTTTCTGAATCAGTATTATGTCAGTGTTGCCCACGGCCAAATGAGAACTAATCGGAAAGAATTTTCTTGCCTTTCGAATCAGTTTTGCCAGAGCAAATTGTCACTTCAGTTCATTAAAACTGACACGGGTGAACAATTTTTTTTTTTTTTTTTTTTTTTTTTAAACGTGGTATACCTCAGTTTCATATGTTTACTCTAATTTTGTCTAACTTGTCTTAAGGTGACACCCCCTACCACACACTCGCACAACCCCCTGCTAGTATGTTGGTGCCCTAAAGGTTTTGTTTGCTTAGGTTTCTCTGTATTTTCATATCTTGTTAAGGTTTTAATGAAGACATACAGGACCAGTCAAAAGTTTGGACACCTCCTAATTCAGTGGCTTATTTATTTATTGTTAAAAAAAATTGACACTTCATATCTTAAAGTAATGATGGCGGTCGTTTCTTTATACTTTAGTTGAGTGGTTCTTGACACAATATGGATTACGACAGTTGTCAAATAGCGCTTTTTTAAAAAAAAATAAACTTTCATCTTGCACGTTAAGAAGACAAACTTGTACACTAACTTTTGATGGGCACACCTGTTAACTGAAAAGCATTGCAGGTGGACTTAACATGAAGCTGGTTAAGATGATGCCAAAGCATCAAGATAAATGCTGAAGAATCTAAATATCAAACATTTTAACACTTGTGTACCACTGTTCCATGTTTTTATAGCTTTGATGTCTTCAGTAATATCTAATCAAAATACAGAATAACTTATGAAATAAATAGGGGTGTCCAGACTTTTGACTGGTACTGTATGTCAGTTTCAATTGGACATATGCCAAGTACAGAATAAAACACTTTGGGGAATGATGAAAAGTAATGCCTAGAACAGCGCGTCCCGAAACATTTTATTCCTTTTACACCACGGCAATTTTGTCAACTGTTACAGGTTTTTATTCATTAATGAACATGACTTTTAGTTTGGTTATAATTGCATCTAACGTTGTGGAACGTCTACAAAACAAGTCAGTTCCTGTTCTCACTTTACAGCTGTAAAGTTGTTCCCTTATCGGAGACCCAGCGTGTCTCTTTTTATACTTCTGAAAGTTAATAAGATTGGAAAAAATGTAGCGCACCAACTTCTCGGTCTTGAAGACTGTCCTGTGGCAGGAAAAAAAAACAAAACACAAACTTCTTTAATCTTAACTTTTTCCCCCCCAAAAAGTTATTTTTCTGAAAGCTTAGTATTAGTCTTGGATTGTGTGGAGTATCTGTTATAAACCAGTGGAAGCTCCTGCCAGAGCTGCTGTTACATAAAACTAAACACATTCTGACCAATCAGATTTGAGAAATCAACAGCACTGTGATGTAATGATAAATTATAATAAATCACATTAATTTTATCACCATGTATACTGTTGTTAAAGGCCTGAGTAAGTGATTCATTGATGTTGCCTTCAGTCTTGCCCCGAAATGCTGTAACGCAGGGGTACTGACAATATTTTAAAGTATCCATGAAAATGTTGGTGTTGATAATTGGCACATGCCTACTTTCAGTTTCTCTCATCCAGTATGAATGAATGGACAGTCTTGTCTGTTTTTTATTGGACGTTTGCTAAATCAATGACTCCAGCACAGTCACGAAGGCACGGGACGGCACACGGACATGCTCTAACACCAGGCACGAGGTCACATCTGGGAGTGCTGGTATTTGCTGTAGTAATGACATGATGGTGGACTTTGTGTCTGTTTGAACTGCAGAAATCCTGTTGTCCTCTTGATATCTGCTGTCATCCCTTCTGCCTTGCTATCTACAGCATGTACAACTTTTAATGCCAACAGGAAGTGACCCGGAGAGATGGATGGTACAATCAGGGAGTTGAATGGAGCAGGCCAGTTGGACCTCCAGTGATGGAGGAGGAAGTTCTTAAAGCATTTGCTTGTGTTTGACTGTGAAAGATGAAAAATAAAATCATGTTTTGCACTATAGTATGTGAATTGACTTTTGGTTATTTTTACTTGTGTATTTCTTGCTAAATCTCCCCCATTTCATTTTCTGTTTATTTTGATTTTTCTCTTGCTTTACGCTTTCTTGAGATTTTTTCTTCACACCCTTCCTTTGTTCTTTCTCTTTAATTCCTATTTTTAGATTTATTAATATGAAGCCATTGGCAAAAGTTGTGGCTTCAGTAACTGCCATTCTGCAACCTCCATCTGTACTCTCAACTGTTTTGGTGTGTGCTGCATTGTGACCACCAGATGGTGCTGTTGCACTGCTGAAGCAATAGACAAACGGATTCTTGTTTTCTTCTCAGCAGGTGAAGTAAACACCACCTACCACAACAAGAACATGACTTGAAAAGTGTCGTTTTCTGTTTAGATCTGCTAATGGTGTGGTTTATTTACACAGGAAGTTCAACAGGAAAGTTCAGTAGATGCTGGTTTAGCCACTGGATTGTTACAGGGATCCAATTTATAGTTGTTAAACTTAAGTCCAGTACAGTATTTAGGTAACTCTGTTTTCTAAAAGAGAAGCTGACGTAATTGGTAATGTTTCTAGAAAAGATGCCAAGGTGATTGTTTGCTGAAGGAAGTTGAGTGGGGAGGGTTTTTTTTCTTTTTAAAACAAAAGTTGAGCTCTGTTTTCTAGAGCAGATATGGAGGTGATGACAGTGGGGTTTTTTTTCTTAAAAGGAAGCTGAGGTGATTTAGCTGTCTTTCTAGAAAAGATGCTAAGGTGATGAGGTGAAGGTTTTTTTTAAGTTAAAAGTTGAGCTTGTTTCTAGAGAAAATGCTGAGGTGATTTAGTGATTGTTTTCTGAAGGAAGTTGAGTGGGGAGTTTATTTTAATTTTATTTTTTTATAAACAAAAGTTGAGCTCTGTTTTCTAGAGCAGATATGGAGGTGATGGCAGTGTTTTTAAAGGAAGCTGAGGTGATTTAGCTGTCTTTCTAGAAAAGATGCGAAGGTGATTGCTGAAGGAAGTTGGTGAATTTTAACTTTTTTTTTTAAGTTTTTAAGGGAAAGAGCTCATTTCTAGAGAAAATGCTAAGGTGATTGTTTTCTGAAGAAAGTTGAGTAGTTTTTGGCTGTTTTCTAGAGAAGATACTGAGGTGATTAGCTGTCTTTCTAGAAAAGATGCTAAGGTGATTGCTGAAGGAAGTTGAAGTGAAATTAAATTTTTTTTAGGAAAAAGTTGGGCTTGTTTCTAGAGAAAATGCTAAGGTGATTTAGTGATTGTTTTCTGAAGGAAGTTGAGCGGGGAGTTTATTTTAAATTTTTTTTTAATAAAAAGTTGAGCTCTGTTTTCTAGAGCAGATATGGAGGTGATGGCAGTGTTTTTAAAGGAAGCTGAGGTGATTTAGCTGTCTTTCTAGAAAAGATGCTAAGGTGATTGCTGAAGGAAGTTGGTGAATATTAGCTTTTTTGAAATTTATTTTTTAAGGGAAAAAAATGAGCTCATTTCTAGAGAAAATGCTAAGGTGATTGTTTTCTGAAGGAAGTTGAGTAGTTTTTGGCTGTTTTCTAGAGAAGATACTGAGGTGATTAACTGTCTTTCTAGAAAAGATGCTAAGGTGATTTGTTGAAGGAAGTTGAGGTGAATTTGACCCTTTTTTAAAGAAAAAAAGTTGAGCTTGTTTCTAGAGAAAATTCTAAGGTGATTTAGTGACTGTTTTCTGAAGAAAGTTGAGCTCCGTTTTCTAGAGAAGATGCGAAGGTAATGGCTATTTTCTGGGGAAAAAGTTTTTTTTTTTTTTAAAAGCTGCTCTCTAGAGAACATACTGATGTGATTAAGCATTGTTTTCTGGTTAGAAAAAGGAAGCTGAGGTGATTAGCCATGTTTCTAGAAAAAATGCTAAGGCCATTTAACTGTTTTCTGGGGGGTGGGAGTTGACGCAATTTTTGATTTTAGATGTTTTCTGAAGAAAAAGAAGCAGCAGCTGATGTGACCTAGCTGCGTTTCCTAAACAAAAAAGAGAAAATTGAGGTTATTAGTCTGTTAGAAAACTTGATTCAAATTTCACTTTAAAAAAACAAAACCTTGAGAGTACAGAAAATCTCATGTTTGAGAGGTTTAAGCCCAAAATCCCTTAAGATATGACACTGAAGTACCTATGTTTTTATTTAAACTTTTTCTTTTCTAAACTTGGTTTAAAAAAAAAACACACACACATCTGCAGGTTTCTTTTCGTGTTCATTTTGGAGCTTTTATTTTTCTGATTCTCTATAAAACTGTCTATGGGTGATCCATACCTCTGAAAGGAAACCTCATCTGTATATAATCGAGGGAGTATGATTGCTTTATCAAACATGAGCGTATGCATCTCCTAACGGAGTCAAAAACTCTCATGATTAATTGACCGCTGCCCAGAGGGTCAGGGAGCCTGATGTGCGATAATTGGGCGCACAGGGAATCCGCAGCAATTTGTGTTTTTCTGAGTCTACTTGAGAAATTAGATGTCGGTGCAAATCTGAAATTGCTCCTCGATGTTCTCAAAGAGTGCATGAAATTTTAAACATAAATCTTAAGTATTCAGTGCAAAGGGATTTCTTTCCTTTCTCTCTGCTGTCTTTACCAAACTTGAGATGGAGCCCTGTGAAAATTGTCAGGACATATAGAGCCCTGTGCAAAGTTAGAACAGCGCTCCCAAAGAGGGTTTGAGGCTTTAAAAAAATTCCTCTTGGAACAGTGAGTAGAGTTGGCTATATCAAACACTTATTTCATTTTTAAAAATTAATTTAATTAAAGGCATATATAAAGGATAAAGAACATGAACTGCAGCAGCACAGAATTCTTGACTTTAATTTTTTCCCCCACTGATTACTTTTTTCTCCCAATGAATTCATTCCTGTTTTGCTGTCAAATTGTTCCTTTTTAAAAATTTCCCTTTTGTTTTTTTCCTCCCTTAGAAGTGGATTTTAATTTAATATTCCATAGAAACTGTACTCCCCATATATTTTGCTAATGCAGTACATAGATTGCATAAAAAAAAGTTAAGAGCGAGCTGATTGTTGAGCCGTAAAAAAAGTTTGCAACCTTTAGAACAAAAGAAGGACTGATTTTATTGAGCACCAAGAAAGTCATTCGTTCTTCTCTTTATCAAGTAACTAAAATGGTAAAATTGTGTGTTAAGGTATTAACGGTTGAAAAAAGTGATCAAAAGTTTGCACCCCCGTTTCTGAATGTGTGAGAAATGATATTAGAATTAATAATGACTCTAATTCCATGTTTGTCCACCTTTATATCGACCTCCAACCTTTTGAGCAGCTTTCTAGTCCTCTCAAATGTAATATTCGACCTTCTTAACAATACCCCACACACACACACTTCTTGAAATCTTTTTTTCGAACTCTGGCTGACCTTTTAAAATCGAGTCTGGAGGCTGAAAAAAATTATGGAAAAGCTTTGAAACTTTTTAAAGCATTTTACTGATTTTACCTTGAGCTTTGGATTGTTCTCTTGTTCCAGAACACTTTTTTCCATCATGGATTTCTAATTGTTTGTAGATAAATTATAAAATCAAGGTAAAGTTTTACTTTTTCCATTAAAAAAAAAAAAAAAAAAAAACTATGGGGATGCAAACTTTTGCACCCAGCTGTTTGTGTATACAGTATATAATAAATATACAATGCTGGTATTTTAATGTCTCTAACCATAAAACCATCTCAAACCATAAATTGTAATATACATATGGTATGCTGAATTGATGGCCGTATCAGATCAAACTTTGACTAAATTATAGTCCGATTAGTCTATAATAGTTAATTTACTGTAATCACAATGTGCTTCTTTCCTAATAAATAAAATTTGTAGTGAGAGTAGATCTGTGGTTGAAAATGTCTAGAAATGTAAATATTTTAATGGCATAAGGTGTGATGGTAAGCTTTAGGTCTAAGAAAGCTTGATGTTTTAAACACTTGTACAGTATTTATTCCACGTGGAGGAACGACGGAGGAAAAAGTGTATTGGTGAGCATTCTTCATGCTGACACTCTGAAAAATGACTTCATTTGTTCTCATTAAAAGCTTAAAAATCCATGAATAAATAATAAAAAAAGAGGAGGATGCTCCCCCATGCTGTTTGCATCATGTTATGAACATTTACAGGAATAAACCAAATTTTAAAGAAGCATAAGCACTGTGGATCGTGTTTCACTCCAGACCCAGACTTCTCGACTTCTCAACCTACTGCTGGCTGATTCAGTGTGTCTTTGAAACTTTGAGATGAGAGTTCACGTAATTAACTAAAGATGGTGTGTGTGGTTCTGCTGCTTCTGAATCGCTGAACTCTGTGGATTCACTTCAGAACTTCAGAAAAACAGAGAAGAAAGGAAAAAGAGTGAAAGCAACGGGAAGCTCTAAAGCACCAATCCCTGTGGTTTAATTATTTTAATTATCATCCTCTTTCAGCTTTCCGTAAAAAGCGCCCATTAAAGGATGCCGGTCTGGGTTAATCTGATTTAAAAAAAAAAACAAGATGGAGGGAAAGATAAAAGGCCACAGATGTCGGAGATAATCAGGGTAGTTAAAGCTGCTATGTGTGAATGGGGACTCTTCTGAAAAATCTTTCTTTTAACCCACCTTTAACCTTGTTTCTGATTTCCCAGCATTTAAACGAGACCTTTTCTTCTCTCTGCAGTTGTTCAGGATTAAATTTTACATTCGTGGGAAAATGGCGGGACAACAATGTTTGATTGCTGCGATGTGTAAAGGTTTGGCTAAACACTAATTTGTCAGTTTATTCTCAGGTATGGTATCAGCAAACAATCTGTAGCATTACAAAAAATTCTTTGCTGGACAATTTTACGATATCGAATATTGCTGTTTGTAGCCTGATTTGATTTTATGAATCAAGGTGTAGGGAAAATGGCATTTTGATATTATGATCCTTCAGCAGTTTAATGCTCCTCTGGTTTTTTTTTTTTTTTTGGCTTGATGCGACCTTTCAGTTTGTCTTAAACGTCCAGTTCAATTCATATTTAATGCCTTTTCATCAGGGTGTCAGCTGCAACCCAAACACTTTTACAAACTTTGTTGTGATGGACACACGACATCCATTCACTGAAAGTTACACTCACTTCAGCTCAGCTCGAGATCCTGCCTAAAAACCTGCTCAGGTGTTTCCACCAGGCATGAAAAGAGCGAGAGAAAGCTCCACTTTCTGAATAAATCAAGCCGAAGCAATATCCTGCACGTGTAGAGAGATGGACGCGAGCCCATGTAATATTAAAGCGCCATGTCTGGCAACGCTAGCAGTGCCACTCCTTTCATTGCTCCTGCTCTCGCCGCTTCCCGGCCATCGGCTCTTTCCTCAAGGTGACACTTCAAAGCGGGCACGCAGACGTGGAAGGCCTGGCTGCCAGCATGGCGCCAACCCCCACTCCGTCTCTTCCCCCACAACTCCTCCGCCTCAAACAGGCGCCTGCTAACCCCCCTGGGCCGGGTCAGCGCCAAGATCCACACCACTCACCACTCGGGAGCCACTGTCAAAGTCTGCCTCATAGGCTTAATTAATAAAACTGCGTTCCTATTGCAGACACTCAGAGAAGAAGGAGAGAGAGACAGAGTGCTGGCTGGCGTTCAGTCCATTGGTCCCATGTGTTGCACAAGGAAAATAGTAGAAGATGGAGATCTAGTAGAAATTGGCATTCTTCATGTCTGTTATGCCCGTGTATTTTAGTCTGCTGGTGTTTGCAGTTTGAAATGCTCGTGTTTGGTGCTTACAACTTGGCATCTTCTGGGACATGTTTAAAAAACATTTCAAAATTAATTTTGGATTTGAGGTGCAAGTCAACAAGAAACCCGATGTACTTGGTGTCAGGATCCTATAAGATAATCAAGCAGACCAGCTGGCTCTCGCCGCAACCTACCATGCCAGTCCAGGTCCAAATATTCTGACAAATAATGTCTGACAGATATTGATTACAGCTCTCACCCACTCAGTAACTTCTTTATCCTGGTTATGGTGGATCCAGAGTCTAGGAACATTGGGCATAATGTTGGAATATACCCTGAATGGGATTCTGGTCCTCACACATTCACACCTAGGGGCAATTTATCTTAGCTAATCCACCTACTGGTGTTTTTCCTGGAGGTGGGAGGGAGAACCTGAAGGAAACCCATGAAGACAAGGGAAGAACATGCAAAACTCCACAGAGCCAGTAAACTGAGCTCAGGATGGATCTAGGAACCCTGGAGCCGTGAGGGTGCACTGCGCTGCCTTTGACTATGGCTCTGCTTACAAAATGATCTCACCAGTCTTACAGTAATTAGCTAGTGATCAGAAGTTTTTACATTCAGATCTCAAGACTACCAGAGAATCATTGTAAGGCCCTTGTGCAAGACTACTAACCCTCCAGTGGTATTTTTCCTCAACTATAAGCCCCAGATGCTAATAATTTCAAATTATGACACTTGAGGACTTTGGGGTGGTTTTACTGATATTTGTTATGAAACTAAAACCTCGTTCAAAAGAACACAAAAGCAGCTTCGCTAAAAATGAGATCGAATTCAACCATGGTAGCAGTAGCTAGCTTGAAACCCAAGGTCTAGCTCGCAGTCTAGCATGATAAGTGAATATACAGATAATGTAAACTCAGCATATCTGACAAACATTTCAACAAGGAATGCAGTTGACTTGAGAGAAAATCCCAACAAGGCTGAACTTGAGACACATCCCTATGTCAAGATCTTGTGAACTCCCTGGAGAACTCTTGGATCACACCATCAAACAATATACAGAACCGTGTTATAATTCTGTAAAGCCAACTATCCATATCTCTTCATATTGCTAACCTGAATTGGTTACACATGTTGCTTCTTTATGATATTAGAGAAATCGTGCTATTTCTTTCCACAGAAGCCATCCAGATGCTTGTTTAGCACCGTTAGGTCACTTGACATCTTGAGACTAGACTAATGCAACTCAGTCCTGGAAGGTCTTCCCTGGTGTGCCATCGACCTCTAAACTAATCCAGAATGCAGCTCTACAGCTTGGTTATAATTGGCTTATGTTCTTCCATGTCACCTTATTGCTGCGTTTTATCCACTGACTTTATATTTAAAATGCTGATGGTTGCCTATAAGGCCAAAAACGGACCAACACCTACCTGGAAGCACTTATCAAACTCGACCCACCACCAGGTTCCCTTTCAGCCTTTAGCATAGCTTGACTTAACCTGGCATCCTCGAGATACACGAAATGGCCAAAGGTTTGCGGACACCTGACGATAACACTAATATGTGCTTTTTAAACATCCTATTCAAGATTTAGTCCCCTTTTGGTGTTATACCGTAATAAGCTCCACTACTCTGAGAAGGCTTTTCTTTAGATTTTGAAGCATGGCTGTGGGGATTTATCCATTCAAGAGCATTCATGAGGTCAGGCACTGAAGTTGGATGAGAAGAACTAGGATGCAATCAGTGTTCCAGGTCATCCAAAAGGTGTTCAGTGGGCTTGAGGTCAGGGCTTTGTGCAGACCACTTGAGTTCTTCCAGTTCAACCTTACCAAACCATGTTTTAATGGAGCTTGCTTTGTGCACAGGAGCACTGCCATGCTGGAAGAGGTTTGGGCAACATAGTTCCAGTGAAGGGTAAATTGTAATTCTACAGCAAAGACATTGTATATAATTGTGTGCTTCGAAGTTTGTGGCAACAGTCTGGGGAAGGACCGCATATAATCAGGTATCCACAAACCTTTGGACATAGGCCATGTCAAAGGAGACAAGAGTCTTTTCTGCTCTGTCAACCAGGAACTTCTGCTACCAGTCTGAACAGGTTTGAAGACCCACCTCTTTACCAAGCAATAAATACAAATGGAACCCCCCAAAAAACAACAACAAACCCAAAATTTTTGTTGCTGTACCAACTTCTGATAATGCTAATGGGGTTTTAGCTTGATAGTCTTCTTAGACCCTGACCTCTTTGTGCTAGCATGACGATATATATTGATGAAGACTGCAGTGAACTTCTGTAGGCTAAGTCACAAATAAAAAAAAGGTAATCCTAGCATATATCAAAAATGTATATTTAACAGTGATTCCACGAAATTGAGTCGTACATGAGCTGTTAGCTGACGAGGCGCGTAGCACCGAGCTGTCTATAATCCATGTACGACGAGATTGAGTGGAATAACTGTTTTATTCTATCCACATTCACTGGATTTTGAGAAAC
>JAPEKL010000004.1:5798732-5809146 GCA_028877455.1 Bagre pinnimaculatus
CAGGCTAAAGAGGAGAGGGACCATCCGGCTTGTTATCAGTGCACAGTTCAAAAGCAGTATCTGTGATGGTATGAGGGGGCATTAACGCACATGATATAGGTGGCTTGTACATCTGGGAAGGCACCATTAATGCTGAATGATATATACATGTTTCAGAGCAATATGTTGCCATCCAGACAAAGTCTTTTTCAGGGAAGGCCTTCCTTCTTTCAGCAAGACAATGCCAAACTGATTTCTGCACATATTAAAACTGCATGACCCTGTAGTAAAAGAGTCCAGGTGCTAAACTGGCCTGCCTGCAGTCCAGACCGGTCTCCTATTTAAAACATTTGGCATATTATGAAGCGCAAAATACGACAAAGGAGACCCCGAACTGTCGAGCAACTGAAATTGTATATCAGGCCACAATGGGACAATATTTCTCTTTCCAAACTACAGCAGTTGGTCTCCTCAGTTCCCAAACATTTACACAGTGTTTTTAAAAGTAAAGGTGATGCAACACAGTGGTAAACGTGCTCCTATCCCAACTTTTTTGAAATGTGTTGCGGCCATCGAATTTAAAATAAGCATAAATTTTTTTGAAGAAAAATAAAATTTCTCAGTTTCAACATTTGGTATGTTGTCTTTGTACTATTTTTAATGAAATATAGAGTTTCCATGATTTGCAAATGATCGCTTTCTGTTTTTATTCACAGTTTACACAGCATCCCAAATTTTTCGGAATTGGGGTTGTGCATATTAACATGGGTAAATCTGAAAACATCGTGTCTTTTGCCATCTTACTGTTGCTGTCTGTTTCCTAAAAGTTTCTTGTCCACAATGAAATACAAAAATGATAGAAAACAGCATTCTGAGAATGCGCACTGGGTATCTGACCCATGACCTCTGGGTGCTCCGGTTTCCCCCACAGTCCAAAGACATGCAGGTTAGGCTAATTGGTGGCAGTCACTTGGTATAGGCTCCAGCTTGCCTGCAACCCTGTAGAACAGGATAAAGTGGCTACAGATAATGGATGGATGTTTGTGTCTTTTGTGATTTAATTTGGTTAGGTATTATATCACTCCAGCCCCGTCTAGTCCAGAAGGAACAATCTAAAGTGGGCCACCTTGTGCAATAAATGTTGCAAGTTCTATACACTATATACAAGGTATAGCTAGAAGCGATATCCACCCTAGGAATACCGACCTATTTGCCAGAAAGAATCCAAAATGCGAGGAACTGACCGAGAAGAAGCGATTTTTGTTGAACTGCTTATTAAGGTTTAATTAGTCCATAACTTGATTAATAATTGTAATTAAGCAAATCTGGGTAGAAGTTATGTATATGCACCCTAGGTACCCTTACCTTCATGCCAGAAAGAATCAAAATTGGTGAAGAATTGAGGGAGAAGAAGCGATTTGTGTGGAAACTGCTCGTTAGGCTTTAATTACTCCATATCTTCATTATTAATTGAAATTATGCAAATTTGGGTAGAAGCTATATGCACCCCAGGCAGACCTGCCTTCCTGCCAAAAAGAATAAAAATCGGTGAAGAATTGAGACAGAAGAAGCGATTTTCATGAAATGTGGCCGCCGCCAGATGGACGCCGGACAACACATGATGGCATAAACTCATCACCTGTCAGCTGGATGAGCTAATAATTGTGGATAAAACTGATGCATGCAATCAAATTCAGTTGTTTATTTTGAGACTTGAATAAGAAAGCTGACCTTAGAATGGAAGGGAATGGAAGGTAGATGAGAAGTATACATTTATATTCACAGACTCTGATTAATGTGTGAATAAAGGATATTTAGCCATAGACCAAATATATATAAAGCAAATGTTATAGTCTCCTCTTTTCTCTCTCTCTCTCTCTCTGATAGAAACATATAACACATCAAACCTACTAAATACACTGCTCAGGCTTCTCATTTTCCTCCAAAGTTGATGTGTAGGTCAGAATATCTCAATTATCACACTCCTGTCACTGCTCAGAACGTCCTCCCCAACCTCCTTCCACCTGCCGTGACTTTTATTGCTTCATTAGTGAACGCCACATGCTATAGTGCACATTCCCCGTCACATCACTACCACCGATCCATGGGCATACGACGATGGAAACAGAGCCATACGCACTAACATCTTGATAGTTCATAGCTACTATGTAGCTTCTTATTTTAGCTCTGCCCCTTCGACGCTCCATTGCTTAGCTTTGGCTGCATAACCAATGATAATCTAAACTGTACTTGCAGAAGGTTTCAGTCACAGATGTACAAGTTTGCATACTTTTATTGTATTAAATTTGACCCATTTACATATTTTTGTCTGGAATACAAATCCATTGCAGGACACAATGGAATGGATACACTCATTCAGAGAACCTGGTGGAAAGCCACATGGACAGGAACCAGAGCTCAGGACTGAACCAGGGACCCTGGAGCTGTGAAGTTGCAACCACCGTTCTGCCCATTAAGAAGCTACAATTCATAATCTTACCATTTTGCAGGTGTAAAATGATTCAAGCAGTGTGTGTCATCATACGTTTTCATATTTAGTGCTTTCTACGAGTTTACTGGGTTGCTAGGGAACAGATTCGCAACTATTTTTTGGTGCTAAATTCTGCTAGACCACAACTAGCCTTATTGAGTTAGCAGCTAGCAAGCAGCACTGACTAGCTGCATAAGAAGCTGTGTGGCTATGTTACGTTAGATAGTTAATTTGAACCACAGAACATTTATGAAGGTGAATATGAATATAACTTTGCTGCCATGCAAAGGCAAACTGCAGTATCCAAGAATGGATTCAGCCCAAGAATCTGACAGATGCACATTTGCAGAAATATTTTTACTAATTTTACCAGATTTCTATGGATTTTCACAGGGGCATAGAGGATGCCAAGCCTTTTCCGAAGAGGGCAGCCACGGCCTGCTATGACCATGGCTCGGCCTGCTATTCACCCCGAAGCCCTGTGTAAGCGTGACTCATGGAAAACTTTAATATGAGCCTTGGCTCTAGCTGCACACGTGCAGGGATTTAAAACTTCATATCTTGGCCACCGAAAGTCCTAGTCCCACCAAACTTTACAGGCCTCCCTCTCCCCAAGAGCTTTTGAACCAGCCCAGGCACGGCCCACTACGACTGCATCTTGGCCCATTATTCGCGGTGAATTTGGAATTTTGACCTCTTTCTGGAGCATTTTATTGGTTTGACCAAGATTCTTTGTCTCAAGTCACGCTATACAAAGCATTGTGAGAATATACATAATTAGGTCAGGTAAGCATCACTGCTTACCACAGGTGGTCAGATCCTAAACCATTGGTGTGTTGGTTGAGTGTGGCTATAGCTCATGTAGCCAGCTAGCAGTAAAGTAAACAAACGCCCCGTGACCGATGCCAAGTGGTGCACATATATTTCTGACCGATGCATGTGCATCAGTTGCATCAGTCTGGATCTGTCCCTGGTATCTGCATATTGTGTTGGTAGCAAAAGATGGTCTAATAGTGTTACCTATTCACTATTGGACCATCTTTTGCCACAACACAATATGCAGATACTCCAGTTTGCCTTTGCATGGCAGTATGACTGCTGTCTAGATACAAGACCTTTGTAAAGTACGGTACTCCTTGTGTGGAGTACAATTTAGTCCACAATGTTTAATTTGGCCAAAATAAGGTGCCACAAATGTAGCTGACTTCCAAATAGTCCCAAATTTTGGAAAATACTGCTAAAAATGTTATATGTATTTAGCTAGTTTACTGCCTTTCAGTTGGAATGCTAATAGTATGTTATGGTACATAGAATAACACCAAGAATACTATTGTAAATGTCTTATTTGCAAAGTTAGCGAAGGACTAAGAAAAAGCAAGACATTTCACCAAACAAGATTGATGATGAACAAGCTATTTTTTGCGTGTATGTGTTTCTTTCTCAGGCTCAAGGTTGTAACTGTCTGCTCCCTCATCATAGATGTCATACAGAATAGCTGGTGCTATGAGTATAATCAGGATCTCCCTCGTGACCCAATGTATATGAACTGTGTAGGTATTTCTGGACTCCCAGTTTCAAACCCCTGTGTGTGTACATGTGCTTGTGAGACTGAGAGAGTGTAGGGGGTGGACTGTCGAGAATAAGACCCCAGCAAACGCTCATTAGAGTTGACCTTGGCACCAGGAGCCTGTGTTTGATGGATCGGGTACAGGGCCAAACAAGCCCCCGGGGAGCCATGATCTTATCTCTTATTGTACACACACCTCCCTCCTGCTGACCCTTTCCCCGCTCGCTCACACTGCACAGCTCTGCACGCATCACAGGCAGAATAAATCTGTGTCTGACAGAGAGGGAGAGAGGCGAGGGACAGAGAGCAAGAGAGAAAGAGGGTGAGAATGAATGAGGCGGCAAGAGAGAAACACACACAAGGGGCCCAGAAAAACCAACAGCTCACCGAGGTGTCATTAGCTACATAAGTCAGCTGTGCTTGATGTGGACTGGAGAGCAAGATGGAAGAGGCCTGGACTGGAATTCAAAGAGACGAAGAGGTGATGATGTGATCAGTTGACGAGTCCTTAAACGAACCTTGTGTTCCACAAGCTCTGTGATGAGTTTGTTTTCCATCTTAGCTATCTCTCCGCTACCCAAATATGAGTATCCTTCTCCACAAATAACGTCTGCTCAAATCCTCCCCCATATATCTGCAATGGCATCCAGTCAGAGGACAGGCAACGATCAGAGGCATGAGGCAATATCCACCTGCAGGGAGGAAAACTTAAACACATGAGCTTCTCGCAAAGCTTCCAGAGATTTAGACGTCCTCTTATTCCCTTGTGCTGTACTTCAATGAAATCTTTTTTCTGGGTCGCTAATGGAGCAGCAGAGGAAAATTGCTCTATTAAGCATATTTATTTCATACAAAGTGCCTTCAACAATGTATGTGACGTAACAGCATACCCAGTTGAGCAATGATGCAACGAAAAACCTACCTTACTCCATCAGTGCACAAAGAGGTAATTCTAATCTGTGCTAGTTCACTCTGGGAAATTAGCACAGATAACATTCAGTTCTGTAAAATAGCTCATGGCCCTTCCTTTCTGACGTCACCCCTTAGTCTTTTTTTATTTTTATTTTTACACCACTTTCATCTAATTTAGTCATTGCACACTTCAACCCACTAGCTCGTTCTTTTCTATTGCACAACCCTGATGAATCTGGGATGGCACAGGCTAACAGGTGCTTCCTCTGGAATTTGACACCTGAAGCCAGCGACTGCATGCCTACAGGGAAACGCATGTCAACGTCTTGATCTATCTGTCTTTTTTTTGAGAACTCCCTGATCATTCCTTCTAAAAAGGCATGAAACTTCAATATAGTATTGGGTGAGCAGTTAATGTTCTTTAGATATATTGCAAAGATCACTTGGTCCTGCAGGTTTCTCCTGTACAACATTGGAAGCATTTGAAAATTTCTTTCCAAGGAGGAAACCCAGTTGCTTGTTTATCTTACAGGCTGGGCTTCATGCATGTCTTATTGAGTCCTTATCAAAACCAAAATTGGACCATTGTACCTCAGTGCAGTGGTCAAATTACCATGTATCTTTTGAGCCAAAAGTACGGGTCAGCTTGATCAACCTCTTTTGAAGACGCAAGGACAATCTTGACCAATGCTGCCTGTTTCCACAGAAGGTTTGCCCAATCTTGTCTACTTCTGGGATTATTATTATTTTATTTGTACCTGCTGGGAATAGTTTCTATTTTCCAAAATATGAACAAATTAGTCATTTAAACCACCTCACCCTGCAGCTACCCTAACCAGGATAAAGCATCAATGCTGAAGATGAATGAATAAATGCCATGTCTAGTCCAATATGCTCCCATGGCCTGTATTTTTGCTCATGCTTCAAACCTGACCCCCTGCTCCATCATGCATGAGAGTGAAACCCAGTCCTGCAACTGATTTATTGAGGCTTGTGGGTCCTTGAAGATCCCAGACCTGATCAGAATCTCTGGACCAAGGCTCTTCCTATACTGGCATGGAGGCAGCCAATATGTGCTAGTATAAAGGTATATATTTTCCAAGTAGATAACCAAGCATTTCTGTAAGTCATTCTGGGCAAGAGTATCTTCTAAAATGGCTTTTATACTTATGCAATGTCACATGGCAACTAAACATGTTTGAAGGAGAGTGCTAACTGCCCTCTTCTGTAAACATGACCTAGCAGATACCTATGGTTAGCTAGTCTCAATCTGGAAAAGATGATCCTATATATAAATTATGAAATGTAAACATAATTCAAAGAGGAGGGCCAATTATGCTCTCTTGGAACCATAGTCGTATATGGCTACAGCATTGCTGATATGTGAATTAATGATCTTCTAGCAACAGGACTTCAACCAGCTGCTCGTTTTCAAATTCTCCCGCTGCAAGGAAAATATATTTTTTCCTTTCAGGTGCACATTTGTTCTATGTGTCTCAAGGTGTTAGTTGTCTTTGACACAGGTATTTGGCCTGTATGTCAGGTAATACGTCCACCTATAGGGCCAGGTGGGAACATCATGCGGACATCTGTGTGTGTGTGTGTGTGTGTGTGTGTGTGTGTGTGTGTTGGTGGCAGGACTTAGGATAGCCATTAGACCACCGCTCAGAGAAAAGAAGCACAGATGCCAAAAGCATAGGTCATTTTACTGATGGAGAGAGCCAGCTGCTGACTTGGGGTCAGTGACTCCTGTGAGAACTCAGTGTGTATTTATTTGGGTCTGTGTGTATGTGAGCGAGAGAAAGATAGCAATCCAGGCCATTTTTCTACTTGGACAGTGCACATTATTTGTGAAAGAAGCAAGACCCACTGTCTTCACGTAGACCTACAGCAAATGGACTCAAATATTTTCTATTCTCTCAATATTACAAAAACAATGGCATGCACAAGGCAACATGGGTTGCCATTGGTAAGACGGATTCCTCCTCCCAAAATCTCATTCCTATCAATGCCCCCTTCCTGTCTGACTCCTAACGCCTGGGTGGGCTTGATGTCTTTCCTCTGTGAGGTACCACTTGGAGCCTGGCTTGACAGTTGGGAATGGATATGACGCATGGATGTTGCTGTAATTGCATCTGGTTGCATCATGAAAAAGTAATAATTCACTGTCAAGGATGTCAAAGTGTCAGCGTTCAGCAGAACTGATAAGTTGTCAGTGACAGAAAGAGTTTAAACCTCTTTCCAAAGTCAAGCCCTGGAAAGCTGTAGGAAATAGAGTGGAAGATGTTCAGATGAGGAATGTGTGTTCATTACTTTCCTCTTATATTACACACAAGATAGATGATGTGCATGCCATATGGAATGGATTGTACCATTTTGGCTGAAATCCCCTCTCCAATTTTATTACTATTGTGTGAAAACAACAAGTAGTTTGGGTTGAAGACACCTGCCACTCCTAAAATGATCTCATAACATGCTGAACCCAAATAATCACAGGGAATCATTGGTAAAATTGCCTTATTGCCATGCATGAATGCTATGACCATTAGGATAAAGCTTCCATGCAAGCATCTCACTGCCCTGCATCTCAGCACCACCAATAAATACACACTCTCAGAATATTCTCAGCCAGGGCTTGAGTTTGAGGGGTGATGCAACCGCTGCCTTGCCGTCGGTGAAAGAAAGTTCACAAAAATTCATTGGAAGTTGGTTTAGTTGGGTGATTAATACACCATTGTTTAAACCTCCCATCCCAATCAAACACTATAACCAAACAATGAAACTTGAGTCGTAACCTGTGAAATAACCTGTGCATAGTCTGTATTGTAGTCATCACTTTCCTAGCTTTAAGATCAGAGGCTCACTTATGCCACTTGTGTGTCTTGTGATAACACACTTCATGCATTTTCCTCTGACATTTTCACAAGTGAATTTCAGCCAGCTGGCTATCACCTCCTTCTGTGCATCATCTGTTCACCATTCCTTACTTCAGCTGAGGTTTTTTTTTTTTACCTATTCTCTTCTGAGGAACAGGCTCAAAGTCTCATCCTTTAGCTAAACAGTCACTGTGAGAGCAGAGAAAGTGGCGAGAGTCTAACGGCTGTTGTTCAAAAGAGATTATGAGCCTCCGAAAGCCCAAGGATTGATCCCATTGTATTTTAATGAAGTACTTATGGACCTGCTTAGATATGCAAAGAGAAGGAAAATAGACTGGTGAGTTATGGCAGGACCGAGTCCTCTCTTCATAATGAAGAGTTTGCCGAGGGAAGGTTGTGGGGGTCTGTTTTAGTTCCCAGAATTCAAGAGAATGCACTGGTGTCGTGATGTCCATGACTGTCCGTCATCTTTTCACTCACTTTTCTCACACTTTTCTCTCTTTCACTGGTTTGTGTACGCTTTGGATTGCGGGATTGCGTGCACAAGAAGATTAGCTGACCTTATGGTCACTGCAGGGACCTTGTGGTCCAATAGAGACGCAAAGAGGCAGACAAAGACAAACAAAGCAAGCGCACACACAGAGACACAGAAATGCATAGTACCAACAAACACTTTCTTTCAGGATATTCCCCAAAGCTTTCCTTCGTGCCTTTGTGATTAAGCTTTCTGCTGCCCCTGTGTGGCAGAGTTCATCCCGTGCCTCCAGAGCAGCACACAAAGGCCTCAGTGTCCCAGGGAGTGCTGCTTCTTACAGCCTAAATACGCCACTAACCCACGTATCCCATGAGGCCTGGCTGTAATTAAGCACATGTGCTCGTTAGCAGCCTGTCCTTTTCTCTTTTCACTCACCTTTGCCTATATCGCTCTATTTCTTGTCCTCTCTTGCTCCATCCCCCTCCTTCTTGCTATGGTTTGTCAGATGAAGCGATTGCCTCCTTCTCCCACCCCCAGTGGCATTTAACTATTCTCATTTGCATGTACATGCCCTCGCTGTGTGGCCAGTGGGCCGCTGAGATTGATCAGCAACGCAGCAGCATGTTTTATTACATGTCAGTCAGAGGCGGAGACCATACGCAGTGGGCATACACTCAGACATGAACATGCATATGTGCACAAGCTGGCATGTATGGAATATACAGGCATATTCACAAGCACTGGCATACAAAATGACCATAGTCTATTCCCAATGATATCTGTCGTAATTACTCTGAAATATCTTCATACTTGAGACAAATCTTCCAGCTCCAGGGTGCCTGGTTTGACCCTGAGCTCAGTTTCCTGCCGAAGTGGAGTTACTCATGTTCCCCCTGTGTCCTTGTGGGCTTCCTCCAGTTTACTACCTCCAAAACCATGCTAGTAGTTGGATTTCTGACTCTTGAATGGGGAATTAAGAGTTTAATGTGCTGTGCTACATGTACAAAATGTCTTTCCAAAAAAACAAACAAACATTTTGACATGATTCACGCTGGACATTTCAAATGAACTGTCATGCCCTACGATCGACTGGCGTCACATCCAGGCAGCATTTCCACCTTGTTTTCACCTTGAGTTTTCCCACGACAGGCTCCGGATTCACCCTGACCATGAAACACAAGTATATATGGAGTCTGATAGGTGCATCCTCCCAGGTATAACACACTCATACACACAATCTGACAGTTCGAGGCGCAACACTGACAAGTGCACAGAAGCATGTCCAGTCGATAAAATCTGAGGAGATCTACTCATCCACCAAACAAGAACCAAACAAGGCACAATTCAGCTTGAGGTCCTGGTTCCAATTCATTTTCCACCAACCTGAAAGACATCTGGAACTCACAGGAAGGCATCAGTTTGGCAAATGTGTCCTTGCATTACATTTTCAAGACAGTCTAGAGACCTGTTTTGGTGGACGTCAAACCCAGCAGTCTTCTCATTGGTGGTGTTTGTCTGTACATGGTGTTATGTCTTGTATAATGTGGTATGGGTTAGCAAAAAAAGAAAAAAAAATCAGCAACAAACATTAGTCCTAGTTCCATTAAGTCCTGGAGCAACTGGAGCATTTGGTACTGGACTTGCAACCAGTGGATGCACAGTTACTGTTTTCTGGTACTGGATGTTTTACTAGTTTGTAGAGTGTAAAGCTGACATTAATGCTCACCACAGGTGGACCTAAAGGGTGGCCACGTGGGGAGGATATTGGGAGGAGGGTCCCTGTGAATCATAATGTGAATGTGAACGTCATCATCATATAATCTGAAACTGAATGACTTGGTAAATTTCACAGTGATAGTCTAGTTTGAATGATAAACATAACAGAATACCTACTATAACACCATCTCTGAAAAATATGAATGTTCAAAGATTATCAATGAGTATAATGTCATGTAGGAACAAACAAATTTAGCTAGCGAATACAGAAGCAAACTGTTCCTGGCTTCCAAAATGAACAAACAGGTGGTCAGACTTTTTATAACTTAGTCCAACGTGTTCAGGGGAACACTGATCGCCCGCCATATCGTACAAATTGTGTCATAGTCCTGTATTGC
>JAPEKL010000004.1:6320741-6331145 GCA_028877455.1 Bagre pinnimaculatus
AAGTCCACTGCTTTCCTGGACGCTTACGGAAGCAGGTGTTTGCAGCGAGAAGGTTGTTCTCGACCAAAAGGTCGGCGAGGTACTGGCCATTCCGATTAGTCGATTCATGGAATGGGAAGCGAGCATCCTCGGGGCCTAGTCTTGCATTGAAGTCACCCAGGATAATTTAATGAGGATAAAATTATGTAAATTATATGGTATGATGGTCACATTCACCAACTCCCAGCCCAACTGAACACCTATGGGAGTGGGATGTGTTAGACGGCACTCTGAACTATCATCAAAACACCAATTGAAAGAATATCCTTTCTGGCTGTTCTGGTGGCTCATGGTTGCCTGATGCTTTACTAAGACACTTTATGTTGGCTTTATTTTTTTTCCTTTAATTTGTCACCTGTTTCCACGTGGCCCATTCTATAATTGTGGGTACATTTCAAGTGTCAACTCTGTTAGCCGTCATCAACTCTGTTTTCGTTAACCTGGGCGATCCATTAACAGAATTGATGGAAACAGAGTTGATCTTTCCCACCATTTTGTGTCTTAAGTCCACATGCTAACCTCAAACTAGTTACCACATGGCATGGATAAAAACAGAATTTTATGGCTTTTAGTCATATTACTATTAAAAAAATGAGTAAGAGATTCACTCCAATATCACAATAACAGATTTGACGAATAATTAATCTACTGTTGGTGTAAAATCCTCAACATTTTGTTCAAATTAATGACAGAAGAAACCAGTACCTCACCGCCTTTCTGAAGTTTCCCGCCAGAGGAAGTGACATCGCTCGGTGCAGGTGTCATGCATATTGTTATGATTAAAAGTCTTTGTGGATTTTATGCGGTTTTATAACAGAGTTAACAGAGTTGACAAGAAAATGTTCTAGGGCGGATAAAAAAAAAAATTTATTTTTATTCCTGAAATTTCACATCATACAGAAAATAGACTTTCTATGCAATTGACTTTATAACAGTTAATAGAATAAGTCCCCAAAAAACAGACTCTTAGACTGAATGACTTCCTGTTTATTCAAGTTGAATGTATGAATCAGGAGTCGAAGACAGCCAATAATGTTGGGGGAGGGGTGGGGTGGGAGTCATTTAGTTAACGTTTTATGGATAAATTGGGTCTAAAATGTATATCAAGCATCGCTGTTGGTGAAAATGTGTCATTTATATTATTGTTCAAAACTGATTCAATAAAGATTCCTTTTAGGGAAAATAACAAAAGGTTTATTTCGGAGATGCGAAATGTACCCCGAATTCTAGGATGACCCATAAAACTAGAAGGGCACCCAGTACAGTGCGTATCTCTGCCAAACCACATATTATCAACTTGAAAATCAGATCACTTGAAACCTAGGATAATACTAAAGCTGTCCACCAAATTTCATCCAAATCTGTTGACGACTTTTTGAGTTCCACTGGAAACAGATTTTTAAAAAAAAAAAAAATCCTGCATCAATATCTAATCATTTGTTCCTTGGCCCATTTCACCTTTCCTCAAAATTTTATCAAAATCCATTGGAACAGACAAACAAACAAAGAAACAGAGGCGAAAACATAACCTCCTCAACAAAGTTGGCGGAGGTAAATATAAGAAGCAGGCCCTGTGTTTTATATACGTGACTTATTTTCCTGTAGGTCAAACCCCTGCCTCAGTAACAGTTCTCAGACTTACTTCCAATTTTCCTTCTAATTAAGGGCTTAGAATAAATAACTATTGACCCAGCTGTTTATGCAGGCCTGTTATTAAGTGCATTGCTGTACTCCATGTTCCTGGAAGTCTTTATTACGGCAGCGATAAGTGCTTGAAGCTGCCAAACTCTTTATCTATGCAGTATGGATAGCAGTACTTCAGCTGTCAGTCGTGCTGCTGAGTATAATTGTGAAACTGTATCTTATTATTTGCATGTGTGTGTGTGTTTGTCAGGTTTGCGAAGCTGTTGCTGCGGCTGCCGGCGCTGCGTTCCATCGGCCTCAAGTGTCTAGAACACTTGTTCTTTTTCAAGCTCATCGGGGACACGCCCATCGACACCTTCCTCATGGAGATGCTGGAGGCACCCCATCAAATGACGTAAAGATATCATACCATCCTGTTGCCCTAGGAGACCAGGGGGAAGCTAGCCCCTCCTCCTTAACAAGACTGATCATGTGACGTTATACGCTGGAGATTGGATCAGCAAGCCGTTCCCTCCAATCAGTGTCTCGTAATGCAGCCGTAGGGTCTTTTTTTATACCTTGTATAAAGATATAAATAAAATATTAATAATAATTTGAGTGGGACTCAAAGGCAACAAACAGTACAGGACATGATGACTGAACTATGAATTCATGTGTGGATAAATGTAAAAAGAAAAAAGAAAGGAAAACACAACACCATACTCTTGAGACCGAAGGATTGCTGGAAATGTCATGGGACTGAGTAACAGGCCTGGTCTTGGGAATGACGGGATTGAAGATCTGGCTCTTGACTAAAGGAGAAGAAAAATGAAGGCTGAGCTCCACATCAGGGCTTCAGCAGCCTCAACAACATCTGGCTCCAGGCGTCTGGGGATGTGTGCACTCGGAGATGGATTGGACGTCGGAGTAATCACGATGACGACGATAACGACGAGCGTTCAGATCAGGAGAAGCGAACACTCTGCCGTGACTGTTGCTTTGAAAAATGGGAAACATTTACGGCTCTGAGTGAAGACTCTTGGATTATTGAATGCTTGTGTGTTACTCGCGCTCTGTTCTTCAGCATACTGGTATGAACGTTACCGTCCCACTGTTTCAACCTTCTCTTATGAGGGGACATGAAGCGAAAACTTGTTCGTTGTAGCGACTGCTCTCCGCTCACGACTCTCGTAGACTTTTCACTGTGTCTCAGTTCTTGTCCGGACGTACACGGATATTTTTGAACACGTAGTTTCTTCTCTGTGTGTGTTTTTTTTTTTTTTTTACCTCCTGTCCACACAAAAACACATTTTGCGTCACTTAGAAATAACAGTTCATGCGGATGTGAAAAACGTTTTTGAAAACGCTTACGTCACAGCGTGAGCCTGTCCAGGTGTTGCTCACCGCATTCTTCTTGATGATGACGTGATGATGCAATTTAATTTCACATTATTCACATTTCATCGTCTCTACCCTTAAATACTCATGCTCTTATTTAAGTTATTCTCGACAATTTGATGTAGCAGTTCGTGACGTACTGTCGCCACCCAGTGGGCTTGTGTGGTCACGTGAGCGTTTTTAAATCGTCTTTGCGTTTTGATGCGGACAAAAACCATTTCAAAAACACTAGATGGATTTCCATTGCAGTTTTACGCAAAATAGAAATGGTTTTTGGGAAAAAAAAAAAGTAGACACAACAAAGCTGGGTTTTCTCCTCTTGAGGTAGTCATTCCGATTAAACATGGCAACAGATCTCCAAGACGGATCTCGTAAGTGGTCTTGGATGTGGTCGATTGGATCCAAAGCAAGAGCCGTGGCTTAAATACGATAGAATTTGTTTCCATTTAAATTTTGCAAAAAATTGCTTTGTCGAATCATCTCCGAAATCATGCAAGCAGATTAATTTTTTTTTTTTTTTGCGATATTTGAGAGTTTTTAAATTTGCAATTTTTTAAAATTGCACGTTATTCAGATTAATGGAAACATGCAGGCAGTTATGGCCGGAGATATTTCCGAAAATAGTGTTTCTGTGAACGGAGATGTTTTCGAAAACGTTGTATGAATGGAGATGTTTTCGAAAACAGTGTTCATTTGGACTAACGCATTTTCTAAAAACTGTTTGTGCAGATGGATTTTTTTTAATTTAAAAAAAAAAAAAACCAGAGCGGTAAAACTACGTTTTCAAAACCATCCGTATACATGTGGGCGGGGCCTCTGAGAAGTCCGGATCGTCACGAAAGCCGTTGGTTTGCGGTACACCAGCTCACTTCCCTCGTAGTCAAACCCAGGTTTGGGATGATGCATCACTTGGATGATACACAACATTACTGCCACACTCAGTATTCATTTCTGTTTCACAACGTGCAATTACCTCTTTCACTCCTCAGACGTCGGTCCCTGAAACCTCCCCATCCCGGACGGAACTCCTCAAGCTCACAGTTTGCAGTTCACCTTATGAGGACGTTGTTGTTTGTTAGCACTTAACCTCATATTCTGAGCCTTAGCTGGTTAGTTGGCTCTTGAGGGGGCCAGGGGCCACTGACCATCCACAACCTGCACTTCTCTGGGCAAACCAAGTGTCGTTTAAAGCATTTTTTGTCTCTTTTTGAGTGTGAAATTTCCTGAGCTGTGTAACGTTCCTATATTCTCCATCTTTGTTTCTTTTTTTTTTCTTTTCCCAACGCTGCTGCTGCTTAACTATGCATCTTAGCATTCTTTCCAAAGACTGCCCATGGTGAGGTCGCTTTTGTTTTTTTCCTTACAAAGTCTATACAGCACACCAAACCAACCCTGAGCCTCAGTCTGACTTTTATTTCGATGTTAAGAGTAGCAGGACCAGGGTTTGGTGCCCTGGTGCTAATGCGTATGCATACAGAGTTCTGAGGCGAGCATTTATTTGCAGTAAGGACATGAGAGCTGTGACTTCCCCCTAGTGGATGGGATGCAACACTGCAGAATTACTTGAAGGATTTAATCGGGGGGGAGAAATGGCACTTTTTCAATGTATTAGATCTTTCCTTCAGCTGGACATAGGATCGGAGATGGTTACAACGTGATTTCTTGATCAGTTGATATTAGTAACTTGAGATTTATTCTCAGAAAAGTGACACTCTTTTGAATATGTTTTATTGAAGCTGACAAATGGGAACGGTTATATTTTAATAGCCAGTAACGAGTCTTGAACACATGAAATATGGAATGGTGGATTGGATTTCTGATGGAAAAGTGTTAAGTTGCATATATAATATATCCACTGACTCCAAACGTAGTTAATCAGGCAAACGTTGTTAATGTCATATATTTACTCTTTTAGATTGTGCACTGGAGCTACAATACTAATTGAGTGAAACAGGGTTTGTGAAAAAGTAATAAAACCCAAAATCTTTTCCTCAGATGATATTCAGTTATTCAGACATTTACTGATGTGGTTAGGACACAATTTGACTTGGTGCTTCTTCAGAGCATGGTCAGAACCGTTGGTCAGAAACAATGCAAAAAAAACCCAACCTTTTTTTCAAATCTGAACCACCCTCAATTCAATTCTCTTTTTCAAATTCTATTTTCTTTTTTCAACCGCAGTTCAATTCTTTTTACAAATCTGAATCAAGTTGGTTCAGGTTTTTTTCCAAATAATTTTTTTCAACCTCAATTCAATTATTTTTTTAATTCTTTTTTCAACCTCAAATCAACTCTTTTTTTCAAATCTGAACCAACCTCAATTCAATTATTTTTTTCATATCTAAACCAACCTCAATTCAATTTTTTTTTCAAATTCTTTTTGCAAATCTGAAATTCTTTTTTCAACCTCAAATCAACTTTTTTCAAATCTGAACCAACCTAAATTCGATTGTTTTTTTCATATCTAAACCAACATCAGTTCAATTTTTTTTTAATTTTTTTCCAACCTCAATTCAATTTTTTGCAAATTTTTTCTTTTTTTTCAACCTCAATTAAATTTCTTTTTCAAATCTGAACCAACCTCAATTCAATTCTTTTTTAAATCAAATTCTTTTTTCAACCTCAAATCATCTTTTTTCAAATCTGAACCAACCTAAATTCAATTGTTTTTTTCATATCTAAACCAACATCAATTCAATTTTTTTCAGTTTTTTTTCCAACCTCAATTCAATTATTTTTGCAATTTCTCTTTTTTTCAACCTCAATTTTTTTTTCAAATCTGAACCAACCTCAATTCAGTTCTTTTTTTTCAAATTCTTTTTTCAACCTCAATTAATTTTTTTTTTTAAATCTGAACCAACCTCAATTCAATTCTTTTCAAATTATTTTTTCAACCTCAAATTCTTTTTTTTCAAATCTGAACCAACCTCAATTCAATTCTTTTTTCAAATTCTTTTTTCAACCTCAATTCAATTCTTTTTTTTTTTTCAAATCTGAGCCAACCTCAATTCAATTCTTTTTTCATATATAAACCAACCTCAATTCAATTCTTTTTCAATTTATTTTTCTTTTTTTTTCAACCTCAATTTAATTCTTTTTGCAAATCTGAACCAACCTCAGTTGACCTTTTTAACATGATCAGGTCTTAATGGAAGGATTGTTGTACCACAGGGATCCTGAAAAAACACACACAGAAGGACTGAAGGGGACGGGATATGGGAGCTTTATGGGAGGTGCTGCTTGTAACTGTATTACACTGATAATTTGTATATGTTAGTGTTTCTGTGGTAAAAAAACTTTTTTTCTCTCTGCCTGCCAAGTCGTTTTTGTTAGCAATGTTGGCACATTTCTCAGCTCACCCTCCCCCGACACCAGAACTGACTGTTGTCAAGCGTCTCGTCTGGTTCCATTTTGTGAACCCAAAAGAAAATACGCATGAAAAGGAACAAAGTCATCAAAGATTTACATTATTTGCCACTTGAGTATAATGTTTTCCATGAGAATTCATCCGTTTACAGAAGATACATGTGTAAACGGCATTCTTTCGCCGTTTAACCGTATGCTTTTGAAGATTTCAGCATGGTCTTCTGGAAAAGATTTTACTTGTAATCAACGTTCACTTTGTAGCTCCAGTGCAAAACTAAAGAAAGAAACCTCAGACACCAAATGTGACTTGGCTAATCAGTTATATTTGATGTGAGAATTGGGCGAATATTTATTTTTTGCAAATCTGAAGCAACCTCAATTCACATTTTTAACATGATCAGGTCTTTGGGGAAGGATTGTCGCACCACAGGGATCCTGAAGCCATGTACAGATTTGTGAAATCAGTAATCAATCAGTAACATCACAGAAAGACACGCTGTCCTGTGGCAAACACAAGTCCTCTGAACTAAAAGATCGACATCGTAAATGCTTTATATATACCATAAAGCTGTATTTTGTCTATATGTACATGTGTATATATTTAGAAATATGAATATATAGAGATATAAAAATCCGTTCCTTAAATATTTCAACGTTAGCAGAGAGAAGTGCTTCAGTAACACCGACGGAAGAAAAAAAACCAGGCCTAATTGCACTGTGTAATATTCGGAAAGGTTCTGTGAGTGTTTTATATTTTAGAAAAATAAATGCTGAAGTACTAGCAGCTCTGAGCGCTAATACTACACGATCACGCACCAGCTCCTTCACTGTATTACAATCACAATCATCCTAACGAGACCTCAAGAACTGCGACGACAAGCCAAAAAAAAAAAACAAATAAGGGGTAGAGGTAAAGAAACTGCTTGCTCTCAGCTGTGTGTATATACAGTATACACAACGTGGCGATCCTCGAAACGGGTTTTTCAGGTGCATTTTTTAAAACCTGGGTCTTTTCAGCTATCAATTAGTGATAATCAGGAAAGTCTTTATGATTACGATTACGATTGTGATCCGAATCGACTCCATGAGTTCAGACTTAAGGGGAAATTAAGGAAAAATGTTATGTAATTGCCTAACGAGGATGATCTTTGACCGTAACACAATCACTTGTTTAGTTGCTACACAGAGAGACACCTAAAAAGATCTATTTTTGTACAAATGTAATTTTATCTCTTGCTTACCTCTTCATACGTCCCTTCACGCCTCCTTTCATGGGCTGTTGTATACATCGTGTAAATGTTGATTTGATGAGTGGAGAAACTCAGACCTCTATAAAAGTCGGGGACGGGGAAGCAGAGGTCATCGGTGACGCCCTTTTGCAGCTTTCGCCTGTACTTTACCCTTTTTTGTTTTGTTTTTTGTTGTTTCCTTTTTCATCTGTCACTGAGTGACAGGATCCTCTGCCTATTTTTTTGTCCGTTTTAAAGGAAATGTTATTTGTGATTTGTTCGTTGTTGTTCTTTCATGAGAATAGGAAAAAAAATTAAAGTTTAAAAAAGATTAAAAGTTCTGTTGTCAACTTACTGTCGCATTGCGTTTGGATGTAACATTAAGGAATTGATTTTGATTTTCAAAACCCATAGGTTTCGCGTTACTACACCACAACACTGTATATTCATTTGTACAGAAATGAACACACACAACCTCTTCATGTCCCTGTGGTTTGTTCACAGGGTGGCTTTGCGAATGTCGTGCGACTAAAATTACTTTTTTTGTTAGATATTTACAGACATATTGCTCCAGTTTGATCCTGAGCTCGTGTTACTACATGTGTGGCGTTTTCTATGTTCAGCATGTCCATGTGGGTTTCCACCAACCTCCCAAAAACCTAGCACTGGATTTGTGACCCTTAAGTGTGAATGCATGCGAATATACACGGAAATAATGAATGAGATGGATAGGCAACACTATTCGTGATTTGTTTTTTAAGGTCATGCCTATAATCATGCAATAAGCAGGATAAACAAATTCTATGGTTGCTGTTAACCAACTTTCATTCAAATCACACGAAACACAGCATTTCTGTCATCCCTTTTGTGTTTTTACGTCAGTCGGATATCTGCATATTATAGGAAGCCATGCCGTAATGGTTAGAGAAACAGCTTTGGGACCAAAAGGTTGCTGGTTTGATTCCCAGGACTGACTGAAGTGCCCTTGAGTAAGGCGCCTAACCCCCAACTGAGTAGCAGCGTACCTTGTGTCTGATGATTCGATTATCAGTTCGGGCAAAATCAACGATCGAGAAATGTTCACATTGTACTCACTTGAGCGTTCTCAATCATGGCTGTTGGCGTGAGAAATGCGTCAGGTTTAAATATACAATGCAGCAAATTTGACAATGAAAAGGCCGAGAACAGTGTGTGAATCTACAGCATGGGCTAGAAAGAAATCCGCCCCAACCTCCTTCTCTCTCTGCGTCATACCATTCTCTGTATCTTGTTCTTGGTTCCGGACAGCACGGTGGTATCACGGTTAGTACTTTCACCTCACAGTACGTCAGAAGGTTCCGGGTTCAAATCCAGTGACCGAAATAGGCCTTTCTGTGAGGAGTTTGCATGTTCTCTGGACATGCAGGTTAGGCTAATTAGCGGCTTGAAGTTAACCGTAGATCTGAACGAGTGTGAGAATGGTTGTCAGCCCTGTGATGACCTGGCGTCTCACCCATAGTCAGCTGGGATACACAGGCTCGACCCCAGCCCTACACAGGATAAGCGGTTATAGATAATGGACGGATGGTTCTCGGTTCCATAAATGTCAAGCCATTTTCCACAGCCAAAAATTGAGCCTTGTTTTATTAGAAACTCATTTATACCAGTTTATACTCATTACATGCATCATAATGACCAAGCAGCTGAGGACTGACATCGTGATCAGCTGATAATATTAAGACTTCATTAAGACTAATGATGGCATCTGCATAATGAGCCTACGCTGGTAGAGATATAACAAAAAGAAGGGAGGGAAAAAAAAAAAACTTTATTGAGTCACAGGTCAAGTCCAGTTTCTCATGCAGCCCTTAGGATCACACACTGTCGAGAGGGGTTGGGTTAACACCAACCTTCACTTTGCAGGAAAATACAACACATCCTTTATCATCACCACGCTGGTTAAACCGAGAAGCTGAATGAAGGTTATATAAACCTGAGGCAGTGTTAAAGCCCACCTTGGTACTTGGTCACTATTTTTTTTCCCCCCCTTCCCCTGCACAGCTGTAACTACAGATACATAAAGCGACTCTTGCAGACAACGTCTGATGACGAAAATTCTTACAGCAAGTGAAACTACCTAACTTGTGACTTCAGTTCTTATTCCCAACACAAGATCATTATCTTATCAAGGCCATTACGTCATTCATTACTTCCAGAAAGCAGTGCTACAGAAATCAGGGTGGCGGTTATAGTTTGAAATAAAACCACAACACTGTCACAGAAATCTGAATGTTTTTCTTTTTGGCTTGTGATACGACAAATACAAAAAACTCTGCGCAGGCAAAACCGTTTTGCGCTGCATATCAAACTCCTATTCAAAGTGTGTGTCTACAGAACAACACCGGATATTCACAGCATAGATCATATCAAAAGTGTACGAATGTACATGAACATGAAGCATTAGGAAGTCGGACAACACTTTTCTGTAGAAAATTAAAGGAAAAAGTTCACCCTCAAACACGGTAATCATGAGAAGGAATAAAGGGCGGCTGCAGCATCGCTCTCATTAAGTCGATATTAATCAAATCAATCAATCAGGAGGTTAACTGCTGGCTGGCAAACACTTTTTTTTTAAGCCAACAATAAAGGAAGAAAATTTCAATTTCATGACCAAATAAATCCTCGGTGATCATCTTATATACAGGGTGGGCCATTTATATGGATACACCTTAATAAAATGGGAATGGTTGGTGATATTAACTTCCTGTTT
>JAPEKL010000004.1:6745520-6756175 GCA_028877455.1 Bagre pinnimaculatus
GAGATTTGTAAATTATTGCATTCCGTTTTTATTTACAATTTGTACTTTGTCCCAACTTTTTTGGAATTGGGGTTGTACACCAGATTCCAGCTGTGATGCTCCTCCTGAATGAAATTAAGTCTTTGAACCTGGTGTTCACGCTCAGGACCGATTCTGGGCTCGTTTTGCGGGTGGGGCTAAAAATCACAGGTTTGCTGTCATTTTAAAGAATTCCTTCTGATCCATGGATGAGTTGCACAATTTTTTTTTTCTTCTCTATTTTCCATCAGTCTTGTCGTGGAAGTCTGGAGTAGCCAAAAAAAAAAAATGTACACGAACGAAGTTGCCTTAAATGCACATCCAATACAAGCGTCAGTGATTTCCCAGCAGGACACTGAGGTTTAAGTTTCTTCCATTAGTTTATAAGTCAGGTCCCTTTTTGGGAGACCCGCCCTAGGACCACCCCATATATTGTATATTAGTTATATTATGTATTTTATGAATTTAACAACGTAGATATAGATTATTAGCACAAGTTTACACACATCTCCAATGGAAACTAGCACCAGCTGAGTGGATCTTGTGTTTAATAAAGCTATCTGTCTAGGATTTACCCATATGGCCTTCTAAGGCTTTTACTACTTAATGACTAGAAGATGGAGATGGAATTCTCTCAGTCTCAACAGTCGAGCAGTTTTCGATCCATGGCATGTCCTCGTGCAGGAATACCTGTAAATGAAAAGCTGTTCGTCACTGAACACGACATCTTTTTACCCACCATCGCACAATTAGAAACAGGAAGTAACCTGGCCAGTTGAACCAAGTGATTGTAGTTATGAGAACCACATATAGAAGAAATTCTCAAAATTATCACCGTTTTAAGCCTGTAGTGTATGTGATTTACGACAATAATTTAAATTATTTGGTTTGGTTTAGTCTCTAACGATCTGTGTTTAGAGATTTTATTTTTTTTAATAACCATTCCCTGACTTATAAATGTCAACACACTTCTCCTTCATTTGGTGTCTTTCCCATGTTGACGTTGAGGGAATCTGGCCTCTGTGCCACCTCATATTCGTTCCCCAGTTAATCAGGAAGTCATGGATTACAGCTTAAAGTCCTACACACTCCAAAATGTCCAACTTACAGTAAACGCAGAAACTTCACGTTTCTTCAGTTACGTTGTGTTCACTATAATTTCCTGGGGTGCCAATGATAGTGTCGTGTGTTTTTGTTGAAAGTAATTTTCTTAGAGGGATTTGTTTTTCTCTGAAGAAATATATTTCAATAAAATGTTGGATTTTTCTCATTTTTTCAGTTTGAGATGATGTGACTTCATCAGAAGGTGGACTTTTTTTTTTCCTAAGTCGTTTTACTTATCTTTATAAGGGAAGACAATAATCGTGGAGGGCACTGTAATTATTGACTTAAACAAACCAAAAAGCAAAAAATATATTCTATGGTCAGAAAATGGAAAAAGGTGACGGAGAAAGGTAGCTCAACCTTTTTAAATTATTTTTTATGGCCATGTTCTTGCTCGAACTGATAATCGCATCATCAGTTTTTCTTTGGCTAATCAGACACAAGGTACGCCACCACTCTTTCTGGAGCGGTTGGGGGTTCGGCACCTTGCTGAAGGGCACTTCAGCCAGTTCTACTGGTCCAAAGAATCGAGCCAGCAACCTTTTGGCCCCAAAGCTGTTTCCCTAACCATGAGGCCATGGCTTCCCCTCAACTTTTTAAAGGAGAACTGAAGTCATTTTTAAACTTGTTTTATTTCTTAATTAACGTGTTATTCAATTACGTTTTCCGTTTTAGTAACTTGATATCGTGACTCGTATTGGCAACTAATTGCAGTTAAATATGACACTTATCGGCCTATTCGGTTTTTAGCCATGTTGAATTTAGTTCATTTGGTCCACGGCAGGCGTCGCTCATCTGCGCGATCTTCACGAGACTTGTGCGAGACTTCGAAACGTGAAGTGTCAGTGCCGCCATTTTGAAAACTGTTTTCCTAACGAAGTATTGCACAAAAACGAGTTTAAATGACGATTACTGCCTACGTTTTTTCAAACTTTTCCGATTGCTATCAAAGCGAACAAAACTTCCGGCTTGATTACGTCAGCATCCAAAAGAGGCCGCGCGTCTTTTGACAATGTTGGCAGATATCAGTCACTTTGATTTCCGTTGTACGTTTTACTTCCGTCCTACGATGTCTCGCACAGGTCTCAACGAATCTTGTTTACGGCCATTGCTTCGACATATGGACTGATATATTACATATATTTCAAACACTCATAACTTGCTCTAGCAGTGACAAAATAGCGATCAAAAATGCATTCCGATATTTAATAAAATGAGAAATAGAATTTTGATGATGAGAAATTTGCCTTCAGTTCCCCTTTGAAATGTGTAGAAATGTCAAGTCACTGGAGTATGGAGAACATGGCGCTGGCACTCAATAAATTACGAAATAATTGTCAATAACTGGTTTTTGTGTTCATCTAGCATGTATTAATTTATTTACACCGCATCACATTTCTCACTGCGATTAAAAAAATATGCACCATGTTCGATTCACTCCCTTCACTCGAGGTGAGTCGATTCAGAGTCAGTTCGCTTTCTAACCTTCCTAACAGATCCTCAGATGCTGTTGGACCCGCTTGCTTTTGGCTCGAAAACCCGCCAGGGTTTGAGAGTCAGACAGACTGTGTGAACACACCCCGAAACATGATCACAGTTATGCGTTTATAAATATTACAACCCACACCTATTTTTCCAGGAGACCGAGATGATAACACAGTGGCTCATCAACTGTTGGTCAGTTTGTATATTTATGCATCCAGTTTCAAACGAATCATTCTGAAAGTGTGATGTTCTGTAGGATATCATCAGAGTCCACTTTGCCTTGCTGAGGGCGATCGACCAGAACATGCTGACTGGAGGCAGTGGCCTTGGAAAGATCTTCCTGGACTTCAAGGAGAGGTCAGTGAGACTTAACTGTGTGTGTGTGGTGGGGGAGTAAAAACAGCAGGAAACGGAAGCAATGCCAGTGCTAGCCATTAAAAGGAAGTCGATAAGAGTGTTATCTTCATCCTTGTGCATGAACACTTCACGGTTTTGTGGCTGTGTGTAGCATTAGTGAAATCGTGGACCTGAGAGTGCTTCTGGTGGTTACTGGCCCAAAACTCATCCTGCATCAGTTTTGTAGATCCTGAGGCTTTCTGAACACTGAGGCATGAAGATAGATAGCCATCAGCTAATTCTTCACATGCCTCACTATCCCCTCTGTGTCATCAGGCTTTATGGAGACCCAGTTTACCTACAGTGCATTTCCAAAGCCTCATCCTGCTGCGTTCAGCACAAGCACAGTGTTATTGCAGCTGTGTTACTCAGACACACTGACGGACTGAAAGCGCACCTGCTAGAACTTCACAGATTTGAAGTTCAGGTCTGTGGCTTAGTCAGGAGTCCACTTTATCTGCAGTCAGATGAGGTGAGATGAGTAAAGTGGGAGAAGTTGTGACGTGTTGTGACGCAGCCGCAGACTAAACACACTCGTGTTGTGTCTCAAGTTGCCTCCTTGTGTGCTGATGCAGATTTTCCAGATGCACAAAAGGAATGTAGGGAAACGGTTCATTCCTCTAAAATCACCAGATTTTTATTTCTTGAAGGTTCTATAGCAGATATAATGTATACCTAAGCAGCCCGTCTTGAAAACAGGCTTGTATTACTCGAGCCCGACTCATGCCCGAATTTTAAGGACTCGTGACTCGACTCGGACTCGTGCGTTAACTGCGTTAGGACTCGGGAAATGGAGACGAGGACATGCCATAATAATTTGGCATAAGAGATTTATATCGACATTACTAATTTAGTGCAAGAGTGTCACACCTTGGCGCGTGCATCAGATAGACTCTCGGGCGTGCTCCGGACAGCGCGTGCGCCGTAAACGACTCGCACCTGCACAGGATTAAGTCGCAATCAAGCACGCCTATACTGTGTGAAAACACACTTACTTTGCGAAGTATTGAGTCACTCTGCTGGCACATTACCGAGCCTTATTTCCTTGTTTGGTTTCCTGATCCCTGATTTCCTGTTCCTCGTCTTTGATTCTGCCGAGTCTCCGATAGCCTGTTTGTGCCTCGCTCGACCTACTGCCTGTTTCGCTATTTTCCGATTTTGCCTAGATTGTTCTTCACTTTGTATTAATAAACACACCTTCTGCACTTCCATCCGTCTCCCGATCATCTCTGACAGAATACTTCGCACTCCGCGCAAAACTTGGTCGTTGTTTTGTCAAATTTTTTGCTAATGAGGCCAAATGAATGAATTTTCCAGGCCTCTCACTGGAATTGTATCTCCTCTCGGATTTCTCATCCGATTCCAGTTCTGATCGACGTTTCGGGAACAGGAACAAAACTTAGTTATTTGTTTGTTGCTTTTCCTGTTGATTTTCCGTTAAACCCTATCTCCTCCGTCAGTTCTCAATGGATTTCGGTTCTGATTGTTTTATTTGAAAGAACTAGACCTTCTGCACAAAACTTCTTGGTCATTGCATTGTCAGTTTTTTGCTGACAAATTAGTAATTGGGTCAACTCAAGTTTTTTTTTTCTGACTAGAATTGTATCTCCTCTCTCATTTATCACGTGAATTCAGGTCTGATGGACGTTTTGGGTCGATCTTCCGTCGGGGAACAAAATTTCGTCCTTTGTTGATTTTCCTGTTGTAAACAGTTTGTCATGGAGGTTGGTCCTGTCTCATAGTGTCACATTTTAGTTCCGTTTGACGGTTTGGTCGTCATGGCTGTTTTGATGGCAGGCCAGGTGAGTTACTACGTCCTTGACGTTCTGGTTTAATTTCAGCCCGAGAAATGGTTTATTTGAAGGCTGTGGCGATCCAACAGGTTGCTGACGGTCTCTATTTTGCTATTTGACTTGTTGAGTGTCTCTAAAGTGAATCCCTGGAAAATGAAATTTGAGTAAGTGGTTAGCATTAAGTAGCGGTCACACTGGCTATATGCCACGCCCTTCATTTCTGACCGCTGCTGCCTCTATGAGTAATAGCGTCTCATGCTTGTGGGATCCAATACACACCTCTAACCGCGTAGAATATCTCATAGAACTGTTTAACATTTGTTGTCTGTACCAAAGAACACTGTGTACGTGAACTATCGTTTGACTTGAAGTAGTTCTTCTGCCTTATAAATATCCCTCATTTCTGCGTGTTGAGTTAAGCTGAAAGATAAAACCAGCAGGAAGTGAGATTAGATCATCGACAAGAGTAATAGCTGCTGGCACAGAGAGGTTTTGCTCACACGGTTCCGCCAGCTGCTGAACGGACACATGCTGCATATAATCCAAAAAACATTATTCCTTATTCTCTTCTCGTAACCTTTCCAGCTGTTTCTCCTGTTCGTCAACCCAGTCAGATTCCGCTGTCCTTTATCTCTCCTCCAGCTCTCTTTTCACTTTCTGTCCATCCCTTTCACTTTCATATCTGCCGGGAATGTAAATGTAAACACGGAACTCTGCTCCGAGCGAGAGCGGGTTCTTTTTACAGACTCTGATGATAAGGCGTCTGGAGATTTCGGCATCGGTGTCAGCGAAGGGCGCAGCTGCAGGGCGCAGGCTGGATTTGCATAGCGATGCAGAGTCGTGCTCACCGCCCTGCTGGGGTGTAGGCAATGATAATCACGGGTTTGGCTCACTTAATGACTGCGCAAGCTGACAGCAGCACTCTGGGAATGTTCCCTCGTATCCAGCCCACGCCTTTTTTTAAATCTCGAAAGAGACAGCTTTGGTTAAAGGAATGAGTGTGTGCACAGTACATTTCCTCGTATGTGAATGATCTGCTCACATTTGAGAGGATTCAGTTTTGGTGTTCAGGTCTTAAGAAAGATTCAGATAAAGAATAAAGAGCTCTATTCTGAGTTTCAGTGTGCAGGTAATTGGCTCATTAATGGGCTCGTTGCTGAACCCAGAGGGCTGCTTTGTGTGAAGCTGGCACGACAGCGTCGCCTTTCTCGCCTCCGCTCCTTTTTAATCATAACTCTGAACCTGTGATCTGATCTAGCCTTACTGATAATGTGCTATAGACAAGCACCCAAACACTGAAACAGTACGCTCTTTTGCATAGGTCTCGTCTTGTTCTTCCTATCCGTGTGTGTGTGTGGGTTTTTTTTTTTTTTAAATTCCATCTCTAGCATGGCAGTATTACTGTCCAGTTACACCATTGAAGGATGCGCGAGTTCTTATAACGTATTTGTGTAGATGATCTGGTAGTTGAAATCATTGATTCTGGAACTGACAGTGCGCAGCATGGAAGCTTCTGCCCATTAACTACAGCAGCACCTGGAAGATTTTTCCAGCCTGATGATGACCCGGGAGCTGAACCACCATCTTCAACTCCGGCCTCAGTAGCAAAATGAAATTTCAAATAACACTGTAGATCGAGCCTGCTTTCTTTCCCTGCCTCGTCTGTTACCACTTGCTAAAAACGGGTCGTTTCTTTTTGCTTGAAAACTAACGCATGCTTCAAAAAAATAGCCTCAATGAGACTGTAGCTCGTACCGGTCGCTGTTGTTGTGTGTGAGTTTGAAATCCGATCAATCCTGTCGGAGGAATAGCGATTATTTTTTTAAAAATTTGTATATGACCCCTGTGTAGCCACCTGGTGAACAACTCTTGTTGGAATGTGTCTTTAGAGTCTTCTGGATGAGTTTCAGCGTAAACGTCCTAGCAGTTTACTGTACGAAGAATGACGAGTCACCCAAAAATTTCAACCACTCATAAAATCGTAAATATGACACGTCTTTTCAACTTTTATACATAACAACCTGGGAAACATTCCATACGAGTTTGATCAAAGTCTGATCATTCCTGTAGGACGAGTAGCGATTTTCGTGAAATTGCACGTGGCCCCTCTGTAGCCTCATCCATGGTAGGTGGCGCCACGTGGTGAAGAATTCTTGTATGTCTTCTGGATGAGTTTCAGTGAAAACGTCCTAGCAGTTTACAAAGAGTAGCATTTAATATGACGAGTCACCCGAAAAATTCAGACGATGATAAAATTGTTAACGTGATACGTGGCGCCACCGTCTCGACAACTTTTATGTACACCCACCTGGGGGAACGTTTGAATGCGAGTTTGATCGAAATCCGATTAATCCTGTAGGAGGAGTAGCGGTTTTTGTAAATTGTGGACAGACGACGCGTGATCTCATAAGCTCATCCGGTCTGGCCTGCGGCCGGATGAGCTAATAATAAAAACTAATGGCGTGCTAGGAAAAAAAAATACTTTAGTGCTCTGACACAATTTACATTTGGTGACATTACGCATAATGCCATACGGAGTATTTTTGGTAAATTATTCGTTTCATTAGAACAGGACCACGTCACTGGTCTTTTCCATTCTCCTAGTGATTGACACATTTCTCAGGCTCATTATGAAGTACGCACTTCCTTCTTTGTGGCGGGATGAAGGAAGAGAAGCGGCCTGGGATTTCCGCTCGCCTGCCGAATGCCGTGCTTCACGCCTCCCTCCATAGCACTAAAGGCTCAGCTGACTTTAATTAATTTTGTTATCTCCTCTTGTAAGTCCTGGTGACCTTTCGTAGCGATGCATTCCACAGAATAAAATGAAAGCGGAGCTTTTCAGGATGTTGAAGGGCAGACGGAAAATGCCAGTGTTTTCCAAACGTATCCAAGATGAAAGAGAACGGGAGTGGAGTGGGCATGGGGAAAAAAAACCCACTATTTCAGATTGGCGTGTTAGCAAAGGTCAAGAAACATTTAAATGAGGTTTACACCATGAATTCACATATTTAAGAGGCTGATTCTAAAAATAATTTGCTCCTCATAGAGCCGAGGTGGAGCAGGAACATGGATAACTTCTGGATCATGGCTGAAGTGCAAGGGATAGAGATGTATAGCGGGTTACCAGAGTTAGCACTAACACCAAAACTGCATTTGCTTTGGAATCTCATGCATGATGGCCTTCCATAATGAGAAAACCAACTGGGAGTGAAAAGCGAAATAAAGTCTATGTTCAGGCAGCGACGGTAAAGGTTCTCACCCCAAGGGCATGTTCACACTTAAGCAACATTGGTTTTTCTTCCACTTCCATCTCGCTCTCGCTTCTGCCCTCAGTGCGCTCGTTTAAAGTGCCAGACTTGAGCGCACTCTGAGGAGAGAGTGAATATTGCTGAACTCCTTTTTTTTTTTTTCTCTCTTTGCATGTGTCAGATGTACTGCATCTCAACATTCAACCATAGAGTGATCATGACAGCACGATTGCGCATCGATACATCATTTTAACACCTTTAGATATGTCAGCTGTAGACGTGTGTGGAACTGCTATTGACTGAAAACAGGTGTACCTCCTGTATTTGTTCAATATCGAAAGCTCATTTCTAGCGTCAGACAGATGATCTGGTCCCGTCAGAGGTTAGACGAGTCGATCTTAAACCTTCCAGATTAATTGGAAACCTCTAGTGTGCAAGATGGTCAGACATGTAATTACAGTGGATGCAGTCAATAGTATTAGAAAAGGAAAGAAATAAAACACACCGAGAGATACAGTCGTTCTGCACAACAGAAAAGAACGACTTGGGCACAAATTATGTCAACCAGACCTCATGGCCGACGGCTTCTCTGTTCGGAGTTTGCATGTTGATTCCTCCATGAGATTCCTCCTGGTGCTCTGGTTTCCTTGATCGTTCAAAGACATGCGAATTCAGTAAAAGTACCCAACCACTGGGGCTGCACAAGCCAGTGCATACTTAGTACTGGTCCCAAGCCCAGATAGACTGGGAAGGGTTGCGTCAGGAAGGGCATCCGGTGTAAAAACTATGCCAAATCAAATATGCGGATCATGATGATGATCCACTGTGGCAACCCCTAATGGGAGCAGCTGAAAGAAGACGACTGGCAGAGGTTTTTTTTTTTTTTTATATTTATTTATTTGCCATAGCAAGATATATGCATTATGGCTGGGAAACCACTACAGCTTGCGCCAATTACAGTGGCCCCATTGTACCGAATCTGCATGTCTTTGGACTGTGGAGGAAACCCACGGGGAGAACATGCAACCTCCACACAGAAAGGCCCCTGTCGGCCGCAAGGTTCGAACCCGGAACCTTCTTGCTGTGAGGCGACAGTGATAACCACTACACCACCGTGCCACCCGAACACTATTTTTTTTTCCTCTATCTTTGAGGCCCAAACAATTCTGGAAAGTACTCAGTACATCCAGGTCTACAAGACGGTATTTTCAGGGTCAGGGTTGTCAACTGGCAACCGGATCCTTCGGTATTTCTGTAGATTGAACAGAGTAAAAAAAAAAAAGAAAAGAAAATCAGTAAACATGTGAAAAGAACAGGCTGTAATTCTATCTAGGAAGTTTAGTTCTCTAAACATGACCCAGAGTTCTGAACCACTTATGGTTTATCCAGTTGCATGCATTTGTGTAAATTATTTAGCTAAAGGCAGCTCCTTGGACCAGATACTAGCTAGCAGGGCTGCAACAATTCACTTAGACACTGATTTGATTCACGATTCAGACGGTTCGATTGGATTGTGCAACTAAATATAAAGGACAAACAAAATGGGCTGTCACTGCCACGTAGTAGCTCGAGATGTCCATGAAACCATTGTCGTGAAAATACTGTCAGCACTTTCTACCTGGTCTTTCACCCTTATTTTCACTGTCCGCATGATATCTGATATTACAGTTTTGCTGAAATGTGTCCTATTAGGAATGGAATATCTTGGCTCAAGGACATTTATCATGTTTTTAAACCCATCATTCTGTGCGGTAGAGTATGGCTGCATATCATAGCCGAGGTATCCACCAATAGCCTTTGAAATGTCTTTATTTCTAGTTTCGTTCAGTTTTGGTCTGTTGACATCATCAGTCAGTTTTAACCGTCTCCGCGAACAGGATAAAGCGGCTAGAGATGATGAGATGAGATGAGAACACTTTCAGTTTTCAATTCAGCGGCACTCACTTCGTTTACATCCACGTTGTTTATTTTTGCCTTAAATGATTTGCGAGGTTTGTAGTTGACCCTCCCCTATACTTGACATCAACAGAACATGTGTGGCACGTTGCAATGTCCTTCATGTCTTCTCGAAACCCAAAATGTAGCCAAACTTTCAATTTAAGATGAGACGACGGATCTTAAGCTTGGCTTCCGCCATTTTGGTGCCAACGGTGTTGCCACGTAAGGTGTCGGCTACTCTGATTGGACAATAGCAAGGACCCAAACCAACCAAATTGCACGTTTTATTTAGAAGCAAAGCCGTGGTCTATTCCGGCCGATCGCTTTCTCACATCGTTTTAACACCAAGTTTAATGGTTACGTGGTAAAAGTGTGTTTTTATAAATCAGTAAAAATTGAAATAAAAAATGTTGCCAAATCAAACCAAATACACAGCTACATGGATCGATAATCGGTACAGCAGGTATGAACTCGATTTTTCGTGCACCGTGGTGAATCGTTGCAGCCATACTAGCTAGAGATATCACAAGTAAGTTTCAGCTTAAGGTCGGTCTGTATCGTGAAATACCGTGACCGAGGTCTTGAAAATACTCACCAAGGCCTCTGGGCCGAGGTCAGTATTTTCAAGGCCGAGGTCACGGTATTTCACGATACGGACTGACCTTAAGCTGGT
>JAPEKL010000004.1:7703818-7712608 GCA_028877455.1 Bagre pinnimaculatus
GGTGGGGGGTTTCTTCTTTAGGGTTTTTGGCGGTTGGCAAACCAACTTAAAGGTCCATTATCGCCACCAACTGGACTGGAGTGTGAAACAGGTGATATTGGGGGAAAAACCCAACAAACAAAAATCTATATTCTTTGAACTATTTCTGTTTCTTTTAAATACTTGATAATTTTTGGGATTTTGTTTTCAAGTACAGTTTTTATTTTGTCCTCGGTTGGTTCAGCAACACGCTCCGCCATTTTGTTTTTCTCTACTCACGGTATATGAGCTGATATCCTTTTAGTAGAGTAGCCAATCAGAGCACACAATTGCTCATATATCCAGTGAATGTGGATTGAATAATATCATTTGTTTAATGCAACTTATTCACAGGAGCTTGTAAGGTGGACAGTTCACATAATCTAAGCCTAATAATAAATGGATTTTTAAAACCCCAACACTGTTATTTAACAATGAAAACGTTTAATCATCGATATGGTGAAGTTTTCTGTAAGGACATAATGCAGTAATTCAACATTTATGGAAGGAGTCTCCAGCGTCAGTAACTTTGTCAGTAGGTTTTCTGCCATGGGAAAGTCTTCAGGATAGAGAAGTGTGCATGTTCTGGTTTCTTTGTCATGTGAAAAATTGTGTTTTTGATGGTTTTTGAGGTGTTTGGGAGAGTAAGGGCAAATTTATAAACTTTTATAGACAATAAAATGAATAGTATGACAGCGTTTTAGGACCATTGCTTAAAAATAAAAATAGAGGACTTTGAGAATATCAAGAAATGTCATAATATAATCAAGGAAAATTCTGAATGTTATGAGAATAAGTTTATAATATTTCGAGAAGGTCTTAATGTTTTGAGAAAAAAGTCAATATTTCAAAGAAAATTTTATAATATTTTGAGAAAACATAATATTTCAAGAAAAATCTGCAGTATTCTGAGAATAAAGTCATAATACTATGATAAAATTTTACATTATATTGAAATGAGGGACAGTGAGGACTTGGTGAATTTTTTAAAATTGAAATATTTGACTCATTTATTCTCGAAATACTGCAATTTCTTATTGTAGTATTATATATTATGACTTTATTATGTTGGCGTATTAGGGCCATTGTAGGTTAAAAAACAAAACAAAAACCATAGAGCTGAGGTGGGGAGTAACTCAGAATTTCCAAGCTTAAAGTTGTACATTTATGAGCAAAAACTCAGATATTCTCCGATATTATAAAATCATAAATGTGCAAGAAAAAACTCAGAAATTCTGAGATTAAAAAGTAAAAAATTCAGAGATTAAGAAGTCCCAAATTCATAGGGGAAAAAAGAACTCTCATGCTTCCCAGTAGTCGAAAATCTCTTAACGCTTTATTCTTTTATACTGTTCGATTGAGGAGGAAAGACTGCATTTCCTCTCACTCTCGGCTCAGTCGTTTCAAAGTAGCAGAGATTTGGGCAGATGAGAAGAATACACACACTGAAAGTAACAGGAAACTGTTCTCACATAATAATTATACATTTATCAGCAGCTACAGTAAAAAAAAAAGCACACAGATAAACAAAGCTGTGCAGTTTATACATTCATCTCGCTCTGCATTCTAGAAACTGAATAATCAATCTCGTCCTTCCTGGCTGCACTGCATCCTGGGGAATGCAGCTGAAAATCTCTTAGTGCTTTATTCTTTTATATTGTTTGATCGAGGAGGAAAGACTGAATTTCCTATAACTCTCGGCTCAGCTGTGGCGTCTGTGGTGTGATGAAATTGAATCAATCTTGCAATGTGAAGTGATGTGGTTCCTTGACATTTTTTTTCTTGTAAATTTGTGACTTTTTAATCTCAGAATTTCTGCATATTTTTCTCACAAGTTTGTGGGTTTTTTTTTATCTTGGAATGTCTCAGTTTTTTCTCATAAATTTGTGATTTCTAATCTCAGACTTTTTGCATATTGTTCTCATAAATTTGTGATTTTTTTTCCTGGAATGTCTGAGTTTTTTCCTCCTAAATTTGTGACTTTTTAATATCAGACTTTTTGAGTATTTTTCTCAGAAATTTGTGGGGGGTTTTATCTTGGAATGTCTGAGGTTTTTTTTCTCATAAATTTGTGATTTTTAATCTCAGAATTTTTACATATTTTTCTCTTAAATTGATTTTTTAAAAATGCCTGAATGTTTGCATATTTTTATCATCAATCTGTGATTTTTAAAAAAATCTTGAAATGTCTGAATTTTTTCTTGTAAATTTGTGATATTTTTTTAAATATTGGAATTTCTGTATATTTTTCTTATTAACTTGTGATTTTTTTTCTTGTAATGAGTATTTTTCTCATCAATTTGTGATTTGTTTTTTTCTTGGAATGTCTGAGTTTTTTCCCATAAATTTGTGACTTTTTAATCTCAGAATTTCTGCATACTCCTCATAAATTTGTCATTTTTTTTCTTGGACTGTCTTAGTATTTTCTTGTAAATTTGTGATTTTTTTCATCTTGGAATTTCTGCATATTTTTCTCATTAACTTGTGATTTTTTTCATCCTTTAACTCTGTATTTTTTAAAAACTTACAACAGTCCTAATCCTCTGTCATTTTTGATTTACGAAATTTTGTATTTTTTTAAAATGAAATATTGTTGTTGATTACAATAAAACTTCTTCTTCTCTTCATTTTACAAACTATAGTCCTAAAACATTGTCATAGAATATTGAATATAAGAAAGAAAATAATACCTGTAAAAACTAAAAGACAAAACAAACACTATATAAATATATTGTGTTCTGTGCATGTCTTTAATAAGTGTACATTTTCAATTTGGAACAGCATCATATTTTTATCCTTTTACATTTATTTTACCGGGATTAGTAATCACAGCTATTTGCAAAATCTTCACATAAATTTTGCGTGAGATCAGGCTCGAGCATCAAGACATCATCTTTAAAGCATAATAATGTGTAAACTGGTGCAAATGCTTTTTGGATTTAATTTCCCTGAATTACAAGACAAGATTAATAAAAGCTCAGACGAGCTGCGACTCCTCGACGCTGCCGAGTAAACCACGCAGGCTTTTTACTACACCGTGAGGCAGGGTAATGAAATGTGTAAGTATGAATCAGATTCTGTGAAATCCTTTGACTTGTAGGCTTTACAGCTCTTTATTATTCATACATTTATTTACATGATGATGAAGACGTTATTAAATGACAGATCAGGAGCAGAGAGATGAAAGCTGCATTGTTTTGTGCTGAATAGTTTTATCCGAAGGCAAATCTAGAAACAAAGGACAAGTTACACATTTTAGTTTATGCAAGAAGGTGATGAAATTAAACACACACACACACACAAAATAACATCTGGTTAATTGTTGATGTGTGGAGATTGTTCAAGCAAGAAGATAAAGGGAATTAAATAAATAAAGTGGAGACATTTCCTGGGCTTTAACCCGACTGGACCAGAAATTTCACACTTGTTCACACTTTAAGCATCACTTCTTCTCTGTTCTTTTAACGACAGAATTTTTTTCTGACATGGAACCAGACATATATGGATAACACACAGTATACACAGTGTACTAATATATATATGTGTGTGTGAATATATTTGACTTATTTGATTTACAAAAGAGTGTTTATTGAATGTTATTCCACATTGATGTTAAATTCTTGAATCCGATTGGTCATGAGCTGTTTATTCATTTTCTACAACAACAGCCCTGACAATAGGCACCTATACAGAGAATCCTCTATGTCTTCTAAGTCTAATAACAAACAAAGAAACAAACAAACAAAAGAACAACAACAAATACAAACAAACAAGCTAACAAACAGACAAAAGAACAATCAGGCAAACAAACCAACAAAAGAACAAACTAACTAAGTAATACACAAACAGACAAAAAACCAAACAAACAACCAAAAGAACAAACAGCCAATCAGACAGACAGACAAAAGAACAAACAAACAAAAGGACAAACAAAGAGACAGACAAAAGAACAAACAAACAAAAGAACAAACAAACAAAAGAACAAAAAACTAACAGACAACCAGGCAAAAGACCAAACAAACAAGAAACTAACTAACTAGACAAAAGAACAAACAAGCAACCAAAAGAACAAACAAACAAACAGAAACAGACAAACAAAAGAACAGACAGACAAAATAAACAAACAAAAGAACAGACAAAAGAACAAACAACAAACGAACAAACAGACAGGCAAAAGAACAAACAAAAGAACAAAAACAAATGAACAAACAGAACAAACAAACAAACAAGCAACCAAAAGAACAACAGAAACAAACAAAAGAACAGACAGACAAAATAAACAAACAAACAAAAGAACAGACAAAAGAACAAACGGACAAAAGAACAAGCAAACAAAATAACAAAACAACAAACTAACAAACAAACAAACAAACAAGCAACCAAAAGAATAAACAGAAACAGACTAAATAAACAAACAAACAAAAGAACAGACAAACAGACAAAAAACAGACAGACAAAAGAACAAACAACCAAAAGAACAAACAAATAAAAAGAAAATGGCGCAAACAAATGAACAACCAAAATAACAAAAACATACTAACTAGCCAACTAGCCAACTAACTAACTAACTAACTAACTAACTAACTGACAAAAGAGCAAACAAGCAACCAAAAGAACCAACAAACTGAAAGACAAACAAAAGAACAAACATACAGGCAAAATAAACAAACAAAAGAACAGACAAACACCAAACAAACAACAAACAAACAAAAGCATTTTTCACAAAGAAAAACATAATAGTTGATATATTTGGTCAAGATGTTTATTCTGTATTTTTGGAAGGCGTCTCCAGTGTCAGTCAGATGTAAACAGATGTTCCCTCACTAGCCTCGCTTTCTTTTTCTCTCTTGAAGTTAAAAGGACAAAAATACAGCTTGTGGTGCCATGAGAAAGGCTTAAACTCAAATTACTACTTTTTACAACAGTGGTGAGCAGAAAAGCATGTCCGAGTGCACAAACTCCAAACCCTGAGAAAAGCAGAAGATCGGAGGCTCCCGTGGCTGCAGGTTCGGAAGACTGGAAAAGCGTTACTGGATTTTTTTTCCTTCTTCATCTTCAGCTGCCCAGTTTCACTTTTCTGCTCACCGCGGGTGTAAAGAGTGGCTATTTAAGTAAGTAATGACGTGCTTTTCTGTCAGTTTGAAGCAGTTTGGCCGTTCTTCTCTGACCTCTCTCATCTCAATCATTAAATTACTTTTTTTTTCCACACCATCTCCCGTGTAAAAAGAGAAAATCCCAAGACATGAGCAGTTTCTGAAAGACGGTCTGGGACCAAAACTCATACCAGATCATGCCACATGATCGGCTCATTAAATACTTGCATGAATGGGCAGGTGGAAAGGTGTTCCTAATAAAGTGGATAGTGAGTGGATATACCCTACAGTACAGTAGTAAGTCCATGTGTTTCATGCTTGGCTTATTTCTGTCTTGTGCTCCCTTTATTATGATCCTCTCTGCTCTCGTCAGCACGACTTCATCACCTCGCTTCGTCTCTCACTGACCTCCAGCTTCCTGCCTCCACCTCCCCATCACGACTCGATGGCTGTGGGACAGATGAGGCAGCGAGGGACTTTTCAGAGGCACAGAGCGACTTTAAAGGCCTAACTGCTGGATATATTTGGTGGTCTGATCGGGCAAAGTGCAGAGACAATTCATCTGTCAAGTGTGAATAAGAAAAGATGGTCTCAGTTTGTGGGTGTTGGGGGAGGGGGGGGAGAATGGAGGGAATAGGTGTCTCTAATTCTCTCATGTGTTTCTCACTGTGAAGCCATCCATCCATCTCACTTCAGCAAAACAAGTCCAAAAATAGAAAGGAAGACCAACCACTTCCTGATCAGAAATCCCGCCCCTCCACATTATTATTATTATTATTATTATTACAGTTCAAGCTCAGCTGTTCTCTGTTGGAATGCTGTTTGTTGTGGAGGTGAGGCTCCTCCCCTTTTTCATTTCTTCATCTCTTATTGTTCTTACTGTTTGAATTCATTTATTTATTTGTCTTGCAGTTCAACCGTCTAATCTCACGTGTTCTCAGTTGCCATGAAGTTACTTGAGGTCATGATCTTTCTTTCTTTCTTTCTTTCTTTCTTTCTTTCTCTCTCTTCACCACTTTCTTTCTAGCCATTTCTTTATTCTTTCATTCTTTCTCTTCATAACTTTGTTTCTTTATTTTTCTTCACCCCTTTTTTCTTTCTTTCTTTTACCCACTTCTTTATTCTTTCATTCTTTCTTTCTTTTTCTTCTTTTCACCCCTTTCTTTATTCTTTCATTTGTCCTTTCTTTCTTTCTCTTCACCACTTTCTTTCTTTCCAGCCATTTCTTTATTCTTTCATTTTTTCTCTTCACAACTTTCTTTATTTTTCTTCACCCCTTTTTCTTTCTTTCTTTTCACCCACTTCTTTATTCTTTCATTCTCTTCACAACTTTCTTTCTTTTCACTTCTTTCTTTCTTTCTCTTCACCCCTTTCTTTATTCTTTTGTTCTTTGTTTCACTCTTCACCACTTTCTTTCTTTTCACTCCTTTCTTTATTCTTTCATTCTTTCACTCTTCACCACTTTATTTTTTCGTTCTTTCTTCCTCTTCATCACTTTCGTTGTTCACCCCTCTTTCTTTCTTTCTTTCTTTTTTCTTCTTTTCACATCTTTCTTTATTCTTTCGTTTGTTCTTTCTTTCTCTTCACTCTTTTCTTTCTTTCTTTCTTTCTTTTCACCACTTTCTTTCTTTCTTTCTCCCAAACTGAAATGGTATCTTTTGCATTGTTTTTTTGAATAAATATTACATGTATGTATGCATTTATTTATTGAAGTTTGTTTGTTCTTTTCACCCATCCCTACTCACTCTCTCTCTCTTGTCGTGCTGTTACTCGTATGTGATTGTGATCAGTGACCTTTCTTGCTTGTGCTTATGAGTTTAACTTCATATGACTCAATTCATCCCCCAGTCTGAGTGACCGCTTTGTGAATAGGGTTTGTAATCATTTTTCCAAACCCTGCATTTACCTCTCTCTCTCTCTCTCTCTCTCTCTCTCTCTCTCTGAGTGTTTGCAGCACTCCTGGGTACATTTACGTTTATTTCTGTGGCAGACGCTTTCGTCCAAGGAGACTTACAAGTGAGGCAGAACACAATCCGAGCATCTTGTTGTTAAAGGAGCTGACAGCGATACAAGTGCTGGGGAACTAGATTTCCACCAACCAGAACGCAGAGCAGGAAACTCAGACAGAGAGAGAGAGAGAGAGAGAGAAATACAAATAAGCAGAAGAGAAAGAACTCTGAAGGGCTACGAGTGAAATCAGAGCTGGGTTGTCGACCGAACTCTCTACACTGAACTCTCTCTCCTTTAATTAAGGAACTTTTTCAATAAATTCTACTTTTAAGAGATTTAATTTGGCTATTTTTACTTCCATGTAATTTTGGCAGATTAATTAGCTGCATTTTCAGCTTGTTTCCTTCATTCCAGATCTTTAGTTTATTTTGGCTCTTCACTTCCTGTCACTAAAGCACTTGCATGAACTAGCATTAGTCTCGAGTCTTTCCATTTACGGATTTTTACTCCTTTTCATCAGTACTTTCTGGATGTCGCTCCAGAGCCATTGTTCTCACAGTCAGTTCAGTGAAGCCCAGCCAGGGGGTCCATAATGTATTCATTTTTCTTCAAGGAAATCACAAGCCTTTATTATTAAAGCTGTTATATTTATTGCTGCATTTTTATAGTTATTACTCTGGCAAACTGAACTGAATCGTAAACTCAATAACTCAAGAACAGGCATCCTATAAATAATGTCAATTTAATAATTAATTTAAAAAAAAAAAACATATGTTGGTGGAACCTTCCAGAACAATTTGCTCTACAACAATAAATAGACAAATTGTTATTGAACACCTTTAAATAAAGAGCTGAATATTATGTTCCTAAAACAAATCAATGCTGATGAGATGTTTGTCATTTTTTTTTCTTTCCAGTGTGTAATGTTTGATGAGAAACTCTGCTCTCGATCATCAGGCAAGTGACGAAAAAGTAATTGTAAGTATAGCGCTTTTGCTCATGCTTCTGCCATCGTTGGTACACTCTCAGAAAATAAAGTACATTATTGTACCTTTAGCGGTACAGTGGCTTGTCACTGGGGTAGGACCCACTAAGGTACTTATTTGTACCCTTTATAAACTGCTTGGGAATATATATATGTACGTTTTTGGCTCTAAAAAGGTACACATAGTTACCATAAGGACCAATAATGAGCCATTGGGGGTACAATAGTGTAGATTATATCATGGGGGACAGAAATGGACTCCTACTGTACCGCTATTTCTGACAGTGTGATATAAAAATGTATTCTATCCACATTCACTGGATATGAGCAATCGTGCTCTCTGACTGGCTACTCTACTACAAGGATATCAGCTCATATACCACGAGTAGAGAAAAACAAAATGGTGGAGTGTGTTGCTGAACCAACCGAGGACGAAATAAAACCTCTACTCAAAAACAAAACCACAAAAAATACAAAAAAAAGCAACAAAATATGGAATGAAAGTATTTGATGGCTGCTCTTAACGCTGCCATAGAAAATACAGAATAAACTTTTTTGTTTTGACAAAATAAATAAAATACTACATTTCAATACACTTATTTTGTAAAAACAACAAATCAAATTACCGCAATATCAATTGACTGTATGGTAAGAAATGTTGAGAAAAGTAGTCGGGATCCCTATTATGAACATTACAGTATTTTCACTGTCCTAAATGTATTTGATAGCAACATTATTACATTT